>JAXCLQ010000003.1:3066466-3186358 GCA_035584115.1 Cedrela odorata
AGAGCAAGAAGAAGGTGGACGAGATTAAAGAGGTTTTGAATCTGAAATTTGATCATGATTGAATACTGAAATATTAGAAATGTTGACTTCAATCAAGTTGACACAAGCTATATTGCTAAATTAAATTGATCAGTGTGGGCTGTCATGATTCTTCTTGTTTACATAGACCAAGCTATGATGATTCACTGGTCTGGCCACAGGTCTGGCTGAATGTAAGTTTTTAAATTAAAGAAATTGATTATTAAGTGCTGGTTTTGATTCTGTCCGAGATTCCTTGTCTTCATATTTCTCTATATATTGTTCTTGGGTTTCAAAGAATTTGTCAGACATCAGCTTAAGCAATCTTCTGCAAACTTGAGTTGTAAATCATAGCTTTTGAGCTTTCCTATCAAAGAGAAACATGGCACCAAAAGTTGGTTCACATACTCGTTCTATTAGTTTGTCTTCCAGATCACACCCACTAACTGAGAATTTAAAGGAAAATGTCAACAGGTTAAAGGCCTCAGAAAGCACATCAACATCATCATTATGCAAAAAATTGAATGCTCTTGAAGATTTGTATGAGTGCGTTGATGATGCAAAAAACGTATAGCATGCGAAGCAGAAGAAGAGGATGTAATTTTGAACTCCTTAAATAGCCCGAAACTGAGTAAGAACACAAGTTTAGAGCAATTGCAAAACTTTGCTAGAGCTCCTGGAAGCATTAGAATCGAGCATCCAGGATTTTGAAGATGGATTGGAGAGAGTGAATAGGCGTGTTGTCAAAAGCATAGTCTCCCTTCTGAATATTCTTGGCCGTTAGAAATCACCATTAGCATTCCGGTTTTTATGAAAAGAATTGCCATGAAATTTTCCTGTAAATGAAACCGAAAATTATATTGTAAATGACTTCAAATTTAAATTAAAATTACATATTTGAATCATTATAACATTAATAAATAAATTAGTTTAAAATTTTTTCTTTAATTAGGAGATGGAAGTAATCATATTATTGTACATTATAAAAAAAGTAATTATATTATTATTTTTTGAAAATTAATTTTAATAAAATTATTTATCATTTTTAATTATAATTACTAATCATGTATTTATTTTTTTATTTTTATAATACAATTTTTAAAATATAATATTAAACGCATTCTTATATTTAAAATAAAATAATTAAAAATATTATTTTTATTTTTATTTTTATTTTATAAAAGTAGCAATTTAAAATCATACCGGACATCTTTGAGACTCTCAATAATCGCACAGCAATTTCGCGCACGTGCTTCGTCCGTGTCTTTTACTGTGTAAAGCATATTATAGTGAGGGAAGAAAACGTAGGTTGCAAGAAGGCTATCGCTTTTAGAATCTCCTAGGGCTGGACCATCAAGCCAGCCAATAGAACACATTAATACTCCTTCCTGATTCGTTAAATTCAGCGGACCGTCCAGATTAATTCAAAATCAACGGTCTTAAGACAACCGAATTGACAAGTCGGTCATGGAGATAATTAACGGGACAAAACGGACTTGATGAGGAAAACACCTACGCGAAAAAGAAGGCAACAATTAGGACCGTCCATATTGTCCAAAGATCTGACGGTTTCCTGCACTGTAGGTTCGAACATTCTCGAAACTTAACCCTAATTCTATATAAACGCACTCTTCCCCTCGTTCTCTCCCACTTGAAACCCTAGTCCTCTGTAGTTTTTTCTCATTTGTGTGTTTTTAGTTCTCTTTTAAACTTTTTTGCTTTCTTCTCTGTGGAAGCCGTAGGCATGGCTGGCAAAGGAGAAGGTCCAGCAATCGGTATTGATTTGGGCACGACTTACTCGTGCGTGGGTGTGTGGCAACACGACCGTGTTGAGATCATCGCCAATGATCAAGGAAACAGAACGACGCCATCTTATGTTGCGTTCACCGATACCGAACGTTTGATCGGTGATGCCGCTAAGAATCAGGTCGCCATGAACCCCCTGAACACCGTCTTTGGTAAGAACTCTGCTTCATTGACTTGGATTTTCTTCTTGTTTAATATAGTACTGTTTTGTTTAGATCTGTTTGTGTATAGTTTAGATCTGGTACGTTGATTTGCAGATCTTGATTAATTGAGCTTGACCTTAGGAGGATTTGATGATATGTTTTAGAACTATATATAACTCTAGACGCAGCTCTGTTTTGAGATCTTTGATATTACACGGCTAATGCTTTTGATTATTTAGTAGTTTCTTGTTTATAGATCTGATTTGTATTTGTTTTGCTTAAACCTATATGTCCAATTGATCTACTTGTATTAGCTTAAGCTGCTAACAGTTAGATTTACTTGCTCTCCGTTGTGTGCAAACTATGTAATAGAATAATGATAATTGTTTAGGTTTGTTTTGTACATATGAAATTGTGTAGGCTTTACAGTAATTGTTGAGTAATGATGGTCTCCCTAGTTGATATGTGACAAACGTTTGTTGAATCAACAGTTATATTTGAGCCTGTAAATTAATTACATTCTTAGCATTCACTGTTTATGTATTGCATGTTCAATCTGTCATCTATGTGAATGTTTTCATCACATTCAATTTAATATTTGTTCGTTGATTTGAATTTGCCGTTTGTCATAAATTAATTGTTTTTTTGTCGGTTGTTTAGATGAACTAATTGATCATTCTCTTAACAGATGCAAAGAGGTTGATTGGTCGTAGATTCACTGATGCATCTGTCCAGAGTGATATGAAGTTGTGGCCATTCAAGGTTATTCCTGGTCCCGGTGACAAGCCTATGATTGTGGTATCTTACAAGGGTGAAGATAAACAGTTTGCTGCTGAAGAAATCTCTTCCATGGTTCTCATAAAGATGCGTGAGATTGCAGAGGCCTACCTTGGCTCTACAATCAAGAATGCAGTGGTCACTGTCCCTGCTTACTTCAATGACTCTCAGCGTCAGGCCACCAAGGATGCTGGTGTCATTGCCGGTCTTAATGTCATGCGTATCATTAATGAACCCACTGCTGCAGCCATTGCCTATGGTCTTGACAAGAAAGCTACTAGTGTCGGCGAGAAGAATGTCTTAATCTTTGATCTTGGTGGTGGTACTTTTGATGTATCACTTCTTACCATTGAAGAGGGTATCTTTGAGGTGAAGGCGACAGCAGGTGATACCCATCTTGGTGGTGAGGATTTTGATAATAGAATGGTCAACCACTTTGTTCAAGAGTTCAAGAGAAAGCACAAAAAAGACATTAGCGGCAACCCAAGAGCACTCAGGAGGTTGAGAACTTCATGCGAGAGAGCTAAGAGGACTCTTTCATCAACTGCCCAGACCACTATTGAGATTGATTCTCTATACGAGGGTATTGATTTCTACACCACCATCACTCGTGCTAGATTTGAGGAACTTAACATGGATCTGTTCAGAAAGTGTATGGAGCCAGTTGAAAAGTGTTTGAGGGATGCCAAGATGGACAAGAGCACTGTCCATGATGTTGTGCTAGTTGGTGGCTCTACTAGGATTCCCAAAGTCCAGCAGCTTTTGCAAGACTTTTTCAACGGAAAGGAACTCTGCAAGAGCATCAACCCTGATGAGGCCGTTGCCTATGGTGCTGCAGTGCAAGCTGCTATCTTGAGTGGTGAGGGCAACGAGAAGGTACAGGATCTTCTGTTGTTGGATGTCACTCCTCTCTCCCTTGGTTTGGAAACTGCTGGTGGTGTTATGACCGTCTTGATTCCGAGGAACACAACCATTCCCACCAAGAAGGAGCAGGTCTTCTCAACCTACTCTGACAACCAGCCTGGTGTGTTGATCCAAGTCTATGAAGGTGAGAGAACAAGAACCAGGGATAACAACTTGTTGGGTAAATTTGAGCTCTCTGGCATCCCACCTGCTCCTAGGGGTGTTCCACAAATTACAGTGTGCTTTGACATCGATGCCAATGGTATCTTGAATGTGTCTGCTGAGGACAAGACCACTGGTCAAAAGAACAAGATTACCATTACCAATGACAAGGGAAGACTCTCAAAGGAGGAGATTGAAAAGATGGTTCAGGAGGCAGAGAAGTACAAGTCAGAGGATGAAGAGCACAAGAAGAAGGTGGAGGCAAAGAATGCCTTGGAGAATTATTCATACAACATGAGAAACACAATTAAGGACGAGAAGATTGGTTCGAAGCTTGAACCAGCTGATAAGAAGAAGATTGAAGATGCAATTGAGCAGGCCATTCAATGGCTGGACAGCAACCAGCTTGCGGAGGCTGATGAGTTTGAAGACAAGATGAAGGAGTTGGAGAGCATCTGCAACCCCATTATCGCAAAGATGTACCAGGGTGCTGGACCTGACGTGGGTGGTGCCATGGATGATGATGCTCCAGCTGGTGCTAGCGGTGCTGGTGCTGGTGCTGGCCCTAAGATTGAGGAAGTCGATTAGGCTCTTGCATCATTCAGTTATTGTTGGTTCGAATTAAAATTTAGTATTTAGGTGTTGGGATTTTTATTTTCGTGATTTTTATTTTCAATCTGTTTTGATTGTGTCCCAGGACCAGTGTTTTTTATTATTGTCGCAGGAAATTTACCAACCTGCTTTTATTCTTACGTTTCCAAATTTTAATTTTCTTTCTTGCATAATTATTTTCCTTGAAGCAATTGTTTCTCGTTCTCGCTGAATTTTACAACTTGCAATCGCCAAACAGATAGTAAGCTAGAAATTTCCGAAGTAGGGAAGACCGACAGATGTCTTATTTTTTGTATCATGGGAGTTGAAAGTGGTCCTTTACAGCAAAGCCCGTGGCATGAAATCATACTATATCATGCCACGCTATCTTCAAATTCAACGCACGCCTGTTCTTGTGGCTGTGGCCGTCTGTGGCTGCTTTCTTTCATTCTTATTCTTTCTTATCCCAATTGGTTGGCCGAATGCTATTTACCTAACACGAAGATAGAAAATTTAAAAACGCTTATACTTATACACCCACCCGTCAATGGTATTTTACTTCACGCAACTCAACTCTATATCACCTCTTATTTTCTTTATTTCAAAAAAAAAAAATCTTCGAAAAAATTAATTTATCGTATAAATGAAAGACAAAAATTAAGATTGGAAGTCCTTTTATTCGGCGGACATCAATTTTCGGTGATTTGTTTATTTGATTTTTTTTGAAATATAAAACTCAAGTTTCTGACTTGCGCTTAATTAACAGACGAAACCAGAAAAAGACACACATCACGCGGCAGGCTAGCAGGCTAGCAGGCAGGCAGAAAGACATTAACATACAATCATATCATTCCAGTTGTAAATGTAATATGTAGGCAGTAGTAGGCACAAAGAAAAGTAACATTCAAACAGACGCCACCCTTGACCAATTTCGACATAACCCAACACCACCACTCACAGCTTGTCTTTTGGCTTAACTTGGATTCCAACTGAATATTTCAAATGTTTAATCTCCAATCCATTTTTCAGAATGCAATTGGCTTAAGGATTATGCAGACAAGTTATAATAAACTTTCAAATTGAGTCAGCATTCGAAGTAAATAAATACTAGTATACAATATTACTAAAATTGAAAAGTCTGCTAGAATTTAGCGCCTGTAAGTTATAATCTCACTGTCGTCAACTTTTCCGGTTAGATACAGAGTTATTGTTTTACACCAGTTGGATCTTTAAAAAATGAACAGTAAAACAACTGCTACTAGTTATTCAACAACAGCATGCAGTATGAAAATTGCTTGGAACTGATAAGCACAATACAGACTTTCCACCGTGAAAATACTGCACAACATAAATTAAGTTCTATACACAGGAAAGAAGGAAATTTAGCCGAATAACTAGAGATGTAATGATTTTATATAGAAGAATATAATCGATGCAAGTTTAAAAATCAATTATTATTTAGAGTCAAAAAGCTAGCAGAACCGCTGTAACAAGAACCATAGCCATTAGTGAGTTAAAAATATAAAATAAAAATTGAATGAGAGATATGTGAGATGCATATTTGTTTAATAGATTACACTGTATGGTACAAAATGTAAGTAAAACAATGAAGCATTACAATTCTCATTAAATGTCTGTTCATGTCAACATAAGATCATTTCCTCCAAGATGGGGTCGAAGGCAAACCCGAACCTCATGTTCTTCTGGCCCCACACGAAGTTTCGGTACCATAATCTCAAGCACGGATCCTGGTCCATCATAATATGCTTCTATTTTTGCATCTTCAGGAATTCGAGTTGAAAGCGGGATTTCTCGGATAAACTCCCCAGGAGGACAGTGTTCAGAAGCTGGATCTGTGAGCTTAAATGTTCTATCGTGTCTTTTGATAAATTGCATGCAAGATGTGCTCACACAAGATACCTTTATGATGCCATGAGTCAGAGTATTTCTCCAAGAAACCTTCACCCTCTGAAGATCTACAAAGGGCAAGCTAATGATAATCAAATAACCTTCTTCATCCTCATAGATTGTCTTTGCAGCAGTAACAGGCCCGTAAATATTTTTCATCACGCCGCTGAAGTCATTGAACCAGTGTGGCAGCTCATTAGGGTGAATTTCCATATCTGTTATCCGATCAGAGGGTGGATTAACAGCCAAATAACATTCATCATCATTCCCATGCAGGAAAAAATCCTTCCTCCTTTTGCTGCTGACAGGTGACAGGTCCATCCCATCACCATTGCTGTGGCTGGATGGCTGAGTTGACAAATTGAGTCCAGAGCCATTAAGCAGCTTCTTTGAATGGGAATTTGGAACACCCTTTATTGGAGGAGGAGGCCTCTCAAGCTCAAAATCTGTGTTCGGAAGGTTTCTCCATGAACTGAAATCACTAGCTTCAGGTGGAATTGTGAAATTCAAATCCCTGCCAGTGAGTTCAATCCACCTCTTCCGCTCTTCATCATTAAGACCCACGAGATTGGGCGATGGAACAACCTCAATCCCATGCACACACTGGGGATTTGAAAGTCCTCTATAATGCTTTCGCTGCATCCTGTGAGATCGAACAAATCCCTTATCAACACTAAAAGGAAATGGACCCTCACCTTGTCGAGAATGCCCGTTCATGTAACTCCTCAGCTGCATCTTACCCAACGCATTCTCAGGCCTCTCCTTGAAAACCCACATATACATGTTCTCCATGTCATGCTGAACCATAAAAACATCAAGCTTGAGATCAGATTTATCAAATCCTGAAACTCCATTGCTATCCCTGATAATCTTGGCCTTTGATTTCTCATTCAAAGCAGGCTTAAAATAAAAACTAAAGAAAAACCAAGCACCCCAAATACTATCAACCCGCTTGGCACATTTCCGCCCAACTTTGGGAATGTTTAGGTAAGTTTCAGGCTGATAAACTTGTGAATTGAGCCCCACATCTAAAATGTCACATACATCCGAATTCCATGACGATGGGGGTGGGCTACGCTCAGCCGACAGGGGTAAATTGATATCGGGTGGACGAGGAAGAATAATTTGGCGATTCATTTCCAAATCCAAATCATCATGTGAGGAGGCACTTGAATCCATGGATAAGAGAGTAGATGGGTGATGATTCTCCATTGACAAGGCTGTGAGAAGAGAATCTCCCATAATTTATCTTGTTTCCTCGGTGGGTTTTGTTGTTGCTGGTAGGTTGAACGGTATTTCCATAATTTTCCAAGAAACAAATTCAAGAAAACAATCTTATAAACACCTTCATCATAATCATTATCTATCAATCCCCACAATAACTCCCCTCCATCAAAACCCTAAATTAATCCTCAATCAAATAACATTATTTCCCCACATAACCACATCACAAAATGAACAAAATTAACTATTGTTCAATTCAATAACCCCAACTAATTAAAATACAACAAAAATTAAAGTACTACAATTCCAACAAAAGCTAAGATCTTTACTAACAAAAACAAATAGTTTTACAAACAAGTACCCACAAACCAAATAAAAAAGAATTGATAATTTATTTTTTTTTAAATCTCTTGAATCTCTACCAAAGGAGAGAGAGAATGAGAGATTTAACAAGACGCTAAAGAAACACTATATCTAACCCTAAACCCAGAATCTCTTGAAATCCTCCAAACACAGGTGGGAAACACAGAATCATAAACATCAAATCCATAAAAAAAAAAATGAACTTTTTTTATTTTGTTTACTGCTATTTTCACCCCACAACCAAAAAAAAAAAATTTGTTTAATAAGTATAAGCAAAATCTAGAAACCCATGAAGAAGAGATGCGAAGGGATCTTCAAAGATTACCTTTTAGGATACGCATTAAGAAAGTAACCTCCATGGACGATCAAGCTGCTCATCTTCACCATATCCTCAATTACCATCGTTTTTCTCACTACTACTGCTCCGTCAAAATAAACAGACACAGAAAAGAGAAAGTATGCGTGTGTGAACGGAAGAAAGAAACACATACGTAAGGCACCCTCTCATTGTAGAGATTTTTTTTAGCTAAAAGCGTGCACAGCAGTCAAAGTAGACATCACCGATTTGTTTCGCCGTTAATTGACGGTGACGGTACACTTTCCTGATTTATTTATTAATTTTTTTATTTTTGTTCGTGGCCAATACTTAAACAATAACCCGCGGATTATTTCAGTCATAAATACATAAATATAATGCCAGCAAAAGATATGTGAAATTAATTTTATAATTAAATAAATAAATTTATTTATTTATCTTATCACCAATGATGTTTCCTAGGCCAATATGTGACAAGTGTAAAAAGCTAGTGTTGACAATTCAGTTCCCTCACGTGCTTAACACATGCCCCTTTTTGTTAGTTATAAAAGATAAGAGAAGAGGAGAGATGAGAGAAGAGATGAGGAAGTGGGGTTTGTTAGTATAAGAAAGGTACAGATTTAAATTTTAATTATGGTTAATGATCAGATAAAACCTTGGCGTCGTTTCCTCGAGGTAGGTCAAGGTGAGGCATTGAAAATGAGAAACGCGGAAGCAACCTTACCTTTACTTGGTGGTAAGTGTTATTGATTTATGCTAAGTAGTGAAAAGGCTGTCGATATATTTGTGGTTGAAAAACAGAGCAGATAAGGAAGACGGACTAGATAACAAAAACAACCCAAGTTAAGGTTTACAAGCCTTGTCATTTTCAGACCCATTGGTCAAGTAAACAATCAAAGTTAAACAACTCCTAATCGGATAGACATTGGTGGCATTTGGGATGTGATCCTAATGGTTAGAGGCAAAAATTTCGCGGTACGAGTTCGCAAGGTTCACCCCTTCAAGGCCGAGATTGAAAATAAAATTATTTTCGAATTTAAAAATGAGACAGGCACAAGGACAAGGATGAGATGAATTCATCCCCGTTTTCAATGTAGGGTATGGGGATGGGACAGTTTTGATGATCTCTGGGCCTGTTATATTTTTTTCTTTTTTATATTATAATATATTTAAAATTAAAATTAATATATATATAATTAAGTTCATTTTTTATTAATTAAAAAATTATTAAATAAGATAATTAATTATAATTATTAAGTTAAATATTTTAGTGTATTAACGTAAAATTAACAAAGCAAAAAAAACTCACGAAATTTTATTTTCATATCTATTAAATAAAATATTTTTTTTCTATAAAATTAATAAGAAGATTTAATATTTTTTCTACAAAAATTAACAAATTTAATAAAAGTCTAAAGATTTAATTTAATTTATTTTTTAAAAATTTAAATTAAATAAAATTTTTAGAATTTATAATTTACACGTTAATTTATTAATGTTTGTATATAAATTAAATAAATAATTTATTTATTATTTAATTTTATTAATATTTTATATAAATTTTTTATTTATTTAATATTAATAATCATAAATACCCTATGACTTAAGATTTTTCTTTAATATTTTAGGCCACATTATCCGGGGTGGTGGTGGTGGGAATCAAATCTTTAACCACTCATCAATAAATAAAGTTCACATTATAACTAGTTTTTAGGCTTAATTAGCCAAATTGAATCTCCCAAAGTTGTCATTTGATCCAACTTAGTGACCATTTTTTATATATATACCAATTAGTATTACTTACATCACTTATATCCTCTTTTGATTACCATACTACTTTGTTAAGAATATTATATTCTCTTTCTTTAGTGCTTAATTAAAAAAAAATCTTTAATGATTAATACTTAAGCTGTGACGTGTGATATCCAAACAAAGCCCACCATAAACCCACAATAGTGGGCTAAATATATTACTTGTTGGCTCTTAATACTTGGTATAATACTCACATTTATGTAGTTGGGCATCCTTTAATGCACAGAATAAAGATGAGAATAGACTAAAAATAATTAAATTTCATGTTTGGAACAATCACATTGATGTAGTTGGGCATCCTTCAATGCATGGAATAAAGATAAGAATAGACTAAAAATAGTTAAATTTCATGTTTGGAACAGTCTTGTGATAGTATAAAATATACAGGGTTCACATCAATTATACTAGACCCACATGTTTAATAAAAAAATTTATATTATGATAATTTTTAAAATAACATATAATAGAATAAAAAAAATAATTAAAGTTAAAAATAATTTAAATTAATATTTTAAAATATTTATTTTTTATTTTAAAAAATTAATTATTTAATTTTTAATAATTTTAAAAATAAAATTATTTATATAATTTTATTATATATTAAATATAATATAATATTATATATAATTTTATTTTATTATAAATTATTAATTTTATTCTATTTTAACTTTTTAACTTAACGAGTCTCGTTGTTTGGTTTGGTATTAAAAGCTAACGCTCGATGCCAGTTATTATGGTATGCTTTTTTCAATGGAAGCATTTGTTCACCGCCGAAAGAGTAAGTAGCGGTTCCCTTATAAAACATGAGCAGTACCATAAAAGAATATGTAATAACTGATATTAGCCGTGAGTTATGGGCAATGTACTAATGCCCCATGTGCAATTATGTCAATAAGACGAACCGTGCACATGAGCCAATTCCCTAGCTCACCGTCCACAATTACAACTCGTCCTCCAAGTTAAGACCCTTTCATAGACTTATCAAAAAGGAGATTTTATATGATTTCTTCAGTTTCACTTTATTGGAATATCCAAATGTTGAAGTTTGATTTTATTATAATATCAAAATATTATAATTTTAAAATTATAACAGGTTATGAATTTAAAATTATTATTATTGTCGCGTTGTATTTTTTTATTATATTATTATTTAATTTTATGATATTTTATTTTACGATAACAAATATTATGATAACGTATTTTTTATGATTTTTTTTTATATTTGAAAGGATTTAACATCAAATACAAATAAAAGAATAATTAATCTTATTTATTCTTGGTAATTTTGGTTAAATTAGAAACAATCATATATAAATTAGCATATTATATAAAAAGAAAATGCCCCTTTCTTGTTCCTTCTGACTTGTGCTTTGGAATGAACAGGCCAATGTAATGTATTGTACACGCCCAGCTAATTTCTTCGCATGTACATGTCCGTGTGAAGCACGTCTAGAAATGATAGCGAAGCCTTTCTTTTTTACATACATACGTACACATTCGAGCATAAAAAAGAAAAAAAAACGCAGCATTATCCTCAACTAACCTAAAAACAAACTCCCAATTTAACAATGGATGAAGGACATCGTCCAGAATTCCAATTCAGTCCGATTCTAATCTGTTTGCTCGGGGTCATTGCCGGTTCCACGATGATAGCAACCTACCACTGCATTTCCCTTGGCTGCTGCTGCTATCACCGGCGAGCACAAAACCAACAAAATTTGCATCAAAATATTCAAAGAAATCAGCAAGAAGGGCCTAGTGCTACCAGAAGCAACACGGCAATAAAACTGATTCCGGTGTTTAGATATAGCAAAGAGTGCAATGAAGAAACATGTTCTGTGTGCTTGTGTGAGTTCAATGAAGGTGAGCAAATTAGAGTATTGCCTGAATGTTTGCACTTGTTTCATGTACCCTGCATTGATATGTGGCTCAGTTCACACTCTAATTGCCCACTTTGTCGTGCCGACGCTGCGCCTCCCCTGCACGTTGTCTTGTCTTTGCCGGATTCTGGTGGTGCCTCGCCACCAGATTTCGCGGGATGATTATGTTTTTCAATGATGTAAATATGGCTTTATTTTCATGCTTGAAACTTTTTTTTTTTCTTCAGGTAAATGATAGTTTTAGAGGAGCAAGCGTAGAAGTGACTCAAAGCAAGACACTAGTTTTTAGGTTAAATGATAATGTAAAAGTGTAGTTGAATATATTTTGGCTTTAAATAGGTCAAATTAATTAGAAAAGAATTACCCATTAATCCTTTTTACTGTAATTATTTTTTCTCAATTTTCTTTGCTCATACGGAGGGAGCAAAGGACAAAAATTGTTGGGTATTGGAGCATATTTAACATTGACATAATTGATTATTTTAAAGTAATATGTATATATGATAAAATTTTATTAAATATATATATATATATAAATAAACGACGCGTTAATTGGTTCATATGAATATATTATGGTCTATTTTATAAAAATCTGTTTTAAAAAAAAATTCATCTCATCAAAACACATCAGTGATCGATGTGATAGTGCATAATGCTCTCTCTCTCTCTCTCTCTCTCTCTCTCTCTCTCTCTCTCTCTCTCTCTATATATATATATATATATGTAGGATCATATGAGATTTTATTAACTTATAAAAATGTATATTTATATTAAATTATTTCGTATTTTATAAATATACATTTTTCTAAGAAATCATTTAGTATACCTAATAATTTAGTACAAATATAAAATTTTCTAAGCTAATAAAATCTCACATGATCCAATATATATATATATATATATTATTGTTTTCAATTGTGTGGGATAAGATAGAGTAACAATGGACCGAGATGTTCCACAAAATAAGGAGTTTATTTACAGAAATTTTTTTAAAATAATCTTATTTTAAATATTATTTTCATCAATAACCAACCATATAAAATTTTTATTAAATTGATCAATTTCATAAAATTTAAACAATTTTATTCCATGATCACTTAACATAAAAACTCATTAACTACGGCGCATCCTTGTTGCTATAGTCCCCCATGTACCGCTATAATACCTGCTACAATGTGCACACACTACTTTTTTTATTTTTTAAATATTTTTTATTAATAATTTTATAAAAATTTATTATAAATAAATTCAATTTTATCACTTTTTTATTATATATATTTAAAAGAAATAATATGTTAATATTGTACATTTAAAATTAAAAATATATATTAACATTGTATATTTAAAGTAAATAAAATAAAAAATATGATTATCAGAATATCACTCAGGGTAAGAGTGTATTCACCAATGAATTGCAATAACTTTTCTCAATTAAATTAATATTTAATAGTATTTATCAATTATTTAATGTTATTTTAAGTGTAAAGTAGTAAAATTATCCAAAATTAATGAAGCTAATGATTGATAAGAATTTTTTTAAAATTAGTTATTTATTTAAATGACCTCTAAAATATAATAATTTAAAAAAATTTTCTTTTATTTATTGAAAAGACACTTACCTCCTTTCAACGTTACTTTAACCGTAAATTAATTAACTAAAAGATAAATATATCACTAATTTATTTATTTTTTATAAATGAAACCTTAATTTACTCATATTTATTTAATTTTTAGAATTTGTTTGGTATACTTTATAAAACAAACAAAATAATATTTTATTAAAACAATATTAGTCAAATATATCAATTCTCTACCAAATTAATTTAAAATTACTTATTACGTATAAGATTCATAATCTACGTTTAAAAAAAATAACTTTATTATATAAATATCCAAATAATGTCAATTAATAATAATTATTATTACATTTAAATATTTTAATTTTTATTATTTAGAGTATTTTTATAACATAATAATTGTATTGTAAAAGTTTAAAATTTTAATGTAAACTATTTTTAAAATAATATGATAATATATTAATGATATTTATTTTAAGTTAATTAAAATACATTAGTACCTAATTTATTTATAATAGGTACTAATGTATATTCTATCAAATTAATATAGATGAGAGGTAAATATGTCTTTCTACAAAAATTATTATAAAGTGAAATTATCACAAATGTTTAAAAAAATATATAGGATAAAATTACAACATAATAATAATAATATACTTCTTCACTTATAGGGTCCAACAATTAGTGTTGTGTAAAGGGCCAGAATTGGTGGTTCCAAACCGGTTTGGTCCAAGTTGATGAATGGACAAAGATGGAACTAGCATAAACCAAAAACTATTGTAGGCCAGTTTCACGGTTCAACTATATTCATATGATATCATCAACAACATATTAATGAGCCTGTCAAGTTCAACCTTTTTTTTTTAATTTAATTAAAATTAAATAAAATATTTTATAAATTATTGAAAATTGTTAAAAAAATACATCCGACAGTGTTAATTTTTATTAATTGATTAAAAAAATACAAAAAGGAGGACATTTATGCCAGAACCTCATAATTTTTTTTATATTCAATTATAATTTATTGTCCCAGTTGACAACACCAAGAGAGAGGTGAATTGGTTTTTAAAAACTTTAGAAATTAAAAATGTATGCAATGAAGTGCAATAAATAAAACAGTAGTAAAGTGAGAAAGACAAACACGATTTATAGTAGTTTAGTAAAGCTTGGCCTACGTTCACTCTCTCGGATACAGATCACTACCACCAATATTTTATTATCTCATTGTTTCTTACAGGTCAAATGAAACCTAGTACACTCCTTTTAAGGTGAATAGAAACTTTACACTTCCTTTTTCACGGGTGAAAGGAAAAACCCACAACAATATTCTTTAATACTGGTGAAGATGTACCCAATACAATTTTACAAATGAATAAAGGTTTTAGCTCTCACACTAGAGTAGATATTTTCAGTAAGCTCTCACAAAGAATTAATCTCTTACAACGTATTTGAAAGTTCTATAGTAAAGGGAGAAAGTTAGACTATTCATGTCTGAAAATATTCTTCAAAAATGTCTTTTGATTTTTAATTACAATGTCAGTTGTGCTTTGATTCACTGTGTTTCTTCTATTTATATCATTCCCTTTTGTGAAGCAACTTTTTGTCCAACGGCTTGATTTGACGCATTTAATGTTTGCTATAAATGTTGCAGAAGTTATTGTTGAACTTTAATTTCAAGACTTGTATTGATCTCTTTATGTGAATAGTACGATATGAGTCCCGAGTATAGATCCATTTGCCTTTGCGTATCAATCTAGTCACTTCGTTAATTATTTTTAACTTTTTAGAATTTGCTTGCATCGATTCGCTTTACTTCAGGTATCGATCTGGTCTGCCTTGTAAATACTTTGCAATTGTCTGGACAAGACATGTATCGATCTAATCTACTTCAGGTATCGTTCTGGTCTTCCTTGTAAATACTTTGGAACTTTCTAGATAAGACACGTATCGATCTAATCTACTTTAGGTATCGATCTGGTCTGCCTTATAAATATTTTACAACTCTCTAGACAGACGTGTATCGACCTGTTTTTCTTTAAGTATCGATCTGGTTGCCTTTGTAAATATTTTACAATTCTCTGTACAAGCATGTATCGATCTGTTTTTCTTCAAGTATCAATCTGGTTGCCTTTGTATCAATCCGTTTTTTCTATATATCGATCCTGTTTAATCTTTCAAGACACTTTCAAACAATTTGATTAAACATTTGATTTGAACAAGTATATATATTGTTTCTTGAATTTCAAACAAGATTAAGATCATATTATTTTAACTTGACCTTTAAGAATAACATTAGATCATCATAAAAAATGCATAAATGTGATTAAGTCATAAATGTGATATCATCAATCTCCCCCTTTTTTTATGATGACGAAAAAACTTAAGTTTTCTCTCCTTTAATGTGATGCTCAAGTTAAAATAATTTCATATGATTATTTTCTCCCCCTTTATTCCTTAAGATTTTGTGCATGTTTAATATATATATCAAAATATATATTTTCTCCCTCTTTTTGTCAGCAATCAAAGAAGAAAGACAAAGTAAAGTCATACAAATATATACATATAAATGAAAAGAAATGAAATAAAAAGTATGTTAAGGATATTCAAAATCAAAGTTCATTTCTGACAAAATCATCAAACTTATGGCATAGAAATAAAAAGCATATCAATGACAATCAAGATTAACTTTTCATTTCACATAACAATTCATACAATGACAAGGAATTGGTTAAAGGGTTCCAAAAGGTTTTGGGCTGTCACTATTGACATCCAGTTCTACAGAGGTATAGGTAGGCTGAGGTGCGGGAGGAGGAGGTCGAGAGCGAGATGAGGAGGCAGTTAGTCCACGGTAAGCAGGAGTAGGAGCAGAAGCTGGTACAGGTGCTGGTGTAGCTGCTTTAGCCAAGCTGTACATGAACCTATGAGTTTCACTGCGGAATTCCAGTCCAAGTCTCCCAAGCTAAACTATGTTGTCGCTGCCCCAAGCTAAGTGCTCTTTAATCTTGTGCATCTAGGTGGTGACCATGCTTTCGATGCCGATGAAGCGTTCATCAAAGTTGGACATGGTTGTCTCAACTTTCTCTTCCACGCGGGTCAGCTAAGCTTGCATGTTTTCCAGGAAAGTTAATATGGCGAAAGAGTGAACAACATGAGAGTCAGATATTAGTGGAGCTGAAGTGGGAATGGATGAGTTTGCTTCTTATGCAGGAGAAGGTACAGGTGACTTAGTTTCTGGTGCAACCTCATTTTGTGGTTGATCATGCGTCATTTGTAGCTCACAATTGTGTAGGTGCTTGTATCGAGCCTGAAGTATCCATCTCTCATTCGAGGTTTGCTCATAGTGCATGTGGTATAGGGTTATTTTGATAGCATGGCAACAGTTGGCGGTTCAATGGTGTCGGTCTCAGCGTGGATCTAAGATGGGCTTTTCTAAATGATGGCGGATACCACATATCCATAGTGTAGATGACTAGCTTTTTACAATGTAGTTTTTACCATTGCGTTAAGAATCCAAGAGATCAAGTCCAGCATCTTGCCCTCTATGATGCACTACATCCACCACATATTCTCATATGTCATCTCCGATTATCGTCCAGAACGTGCATTGAGGTTGTTTAAGACGATGAGGTGAAGAATTCGCTCATGTAAGCCTAGATGAACTGGTTTGTTGTTCACCTCTGTCAAGTTTGGATCATTGAAGATGACCTTGCACACTTCAAGAAGTTGAAATGCGCTTGCTAGATAAGAGATGCCTCATTCTGGCACATGAGTAATACGGGACAAAACACCAGCGTTGACTTGAAATAAGTGGCCATGAATGGTGCTTGTAAACTCAGTCATTCGAAGTCGGCCTAAGTAAAGATACTTGACGTCCATATTCGAATAGAAAATCTTGGCTAAGCTGTCAAAGCATTTTCCCCTAAAACTTAGATATTTAATCTAACCGAATTCTTCAAAGGTTTTGAGATAGGAAAATTGGATGAAAATGAGAAGATTGAAATCCAGACATGTCTAGGAGCAACCTTTCAGTTTAAAAAGAAGGAGAGGAACCAATTCCCTGCTTCACGGTTTGGAAAGTCAAAATGTAATGAAGAAGGTTCAGTTGTCCTAGATTTCTTTTTGAGTCTTACCTAAGGATTCTTGGTCTTAGGCATTTTGTAGTTGGTTATTGACTAAAAAATTGAGAGATTGAAGAACAGAACTTTGGATTTCAAGAAGTTAGGGTTTGTAGAGAGAGAGAGCTCTGAGTTTTTCATTTTAGAGAAAAGTATCGATATGTTTGGAACTGAGCAATTTTTAGTCTTTTAATCGCATAAAAGTATCGATCCATTTAAAAGGATATTGATCTTTTCTGATATTTAAATGATATATTGATCTATCATGAAGATGTTTCGATACGTTTTTATCTTTTAGGTGCAAGTATCGATACATTTGAATGAAAACTAAGAACAAATTCAAATTTAATACAGTTTTTTTATATGTATTTAATTTTGGCGGCTAATGACTAGTCTTTCGAAAATTTTCAAAATACATGTGTTTGTTTATTGACTGGATTCAACGTATTGATCTGAATAGAAAGATATAGATACAAAGTTGAATATAAATGTCAGTGTTGATATGTCAAGAGAGTATCGATATTAAGTAGTGACGCATAAGAGTATCAATACGATTTAAATGGTATATCGATATGTTACAATAATATCGATATTCTGTGATAGATGTATCAATTCGATTTGGTCCAGAAGCAAAATTCTGCCAATTTCACACGCATATAAACAGGTTTAAACAATATTCAAACAATTTTCATCATTCCTAGTTTATTTCTAATTAAACAAAAATGATCTCTATTAAGAGGTTTTGTGAATATATCAGCTAATTGAATATTTATGTTTACATACTCTAAACAAACATCTCCTTTATTAACTTGATCTCTAATGAAGCGATGACGAATTTCTATGTGTTTGGCACTAAAGTGATGAACATGATTCTTGGTCAAGCTTATGACATTTGTGTTATCACATAGAATTGAAATTTTACTTAAATCTAATTCATAATCTTGCATTTGATGTTTAATCTACAAGAATTGTGCACAACAACTACCCACGGATATGAATTCAGCTTCGGTAGTGGAAAGTGCAACTGTGTTTTATTTCTTGTTAAACCAAGATACTAATGCATTTTCTAAGAAGTAACAAGTACCACTTGTACTTTTTTTATCTACTTTACATCTTCCATAGTCGGTGTCTGAATACCCTTTCAAACTAAACTGACCGTCCTTTAGATAGAATAATCCTAGGTTAGGTGTGGCTCTTAAGTACCGAAAAATTCGTTTTACCGCTACAAGATTTGACTAATTTGAATTGGATTGAAATCTAGCACAAACACATACTCCATAGAAAATATCGGGTCTAAAGGCGGTCAAATAAAGTAGTGATCCTATCATGGCTCTATATAACTTTTAATTTACAATCTTTCATATTTCATCATTGTCTAATGAAGTGAAAGTGTTCATAAGAGTTTGAATGGATTTTCCCTCTACCAAATTAAATTTTCTTAGAAGTTCTTTGATATATTTTGATTGAGAAATATAAATTCCATTACTTGTTTGTTTAATTTGAAGTCCTAAAAAGAAATTTAGTTCTCTCATCATGCTCATTTCAAATTTTCCTTTCATAAAGTTTGAAAAATCAGTGCATAATGACTCCTTTGTGCTTCCAAAAATGATATCATCAATATATATTTGTACCAACAAAATATCATCATCTTTGGTTTTAATAAAAAGTATAGTATCAACACTCCCCCTGACAAAGTTATATTTTAGTAAAAATTCACTAAGTCTTTCATACCAAGCTCTAGGTGCTTGTTTTAAACCATAAAGCGTCTTAGTGAGTCTAAAAACATGATTTGGAAATTTATAGTTTTCAAAACCGGGAGGTTGCTCTACATAGACTTTTTCATTTATAACACCATTTAAAAATGCATTTTTTTACATTTATTTGATAGAGTTTAAAGTTTTTGTATCATGAAAACACTAAGAGCATACTCTAATAGCCTCTAGTTTTGCTATGAGAACATATGTCTCATTATAATTTATGCCATCTTCTTGACTATATCCTTATGCCATTAGTCTAGCATTGTTTCGAGAGATATTCCTATTTTCATCAAGTTTGTTTCTAATACCCATTTGGTACCTATAATTGGATAATCATGTGATCTACATACTTAAGTCCAAACTTCATTTCTTTGGAATTGATTTAATTATTCTTGTATAGTCATTAACCAATTTTCATTATTTTAGGCTTCTTCAACTTGTTTCGGTTCAATTTGAGAGACAAAAGCTAGGTTTTTAATTTCATCTAAATTTTTATCTATTTCTCTTGCTCTTCTTGTTGTTTTGATTCCTTATGAAGGATCACTTATTATTAGTTCTTTTGAATTAATAGAGTTATATTTCCATGCTTTTGAAAGATTCTTGGAAGTTTATTCTTCTTCTACACTTTCATTTTGTTTTTCCAAAGAATCATCATTTAGGTTCAATTTTTCTAAGTTTTCAATTAATTCTAATTCTTTCTCATTTTCTTTAGCATTTAGTTTAGTTAAGTCGGGATTGAATTCATCAAAGGTTATGTGCACACTTTTTTTTACGAGTTGAGTTCTCTTATTGAAAACTCGATAGGTTTTGCTTTTGGATGAATAACTTAGAAATATTCCTATATTGGATTTTGGCTCAAATTTTTTTAAGTTGTCCTTAGTATTAAAAATGTAACAATTACATCCAAATACTGTAAAGCACTTAATTTTAGGTTTTCTTTGAAAGATTAGTTCTTATGGAGTTTTGTTTAATATTTTTTTAATTAGAACTTTATTTGTTATGTGACTTGTGGTGTTAATATCCTCAGCCCAAAAGTATTCAGATATGTTATATTCACTTAGCATTGTTCATCCCATTTCTTGAAGAGTTCTATTCTTTCTTTCGGAAACTTCATTTTGTTGAGGGGTTCTAGGTGAGGAAAAATTATGAGAATATCCATTCTCATAGCAAAGTTTTTCAAATTCTTTGTTTATGAATTCTCCACCTTATCACTTCTAATCTTTACAATTTTGAAACCTATTTCATTTTCAGCTTGTCTTGAGAATTTATTAAAAGTTTCAAATGTATTACTCTTATTAGTTAAAAGGAATACCCATGTCAATTTTGAATAATCATCTACAATTACATATGCGTATAATTTTCCTCCTAACGATGCTACCCTTTTTGGTCTAAAGAGATCCATATGTAAAAGCTCTAATGGTCTAGTTGTGGAAAGTAAGCTTTTGGATTTGAAAGAATTTTTAACTTGTTTTCCTAATTGGCAAGGGCCACATACTTTGTTTTTTGTGAATTTTAGATTAGGGATATCTCCTAATAGACCTTATTTGGCAAGATTTCATAAAATTTCCATACTACAATGTCATAGTCTTCTATGTCACATCCTAGGGTCATCACAACGAACTTGCAAGCATATATCATTTATTTCATTCAACTTTTCTAGTTCTATGACATATACATCATTATTCTTAAGTGCATAGAATAATTTATTTTCATGCTCATCCAAAACTTTACACCCATTTTTAAGAAACAAAATTTTATATCCATGATCACACAATTAGCTAATGCTAAGTAAATTATACGTAAGACATTTAACATACAAAACATTTTTAATTGAAATAAAGTTGATATCAATTGTACCAATACATTTTACCTTACCTCGACTATTATTTTCAAATATCACATCTTTTCGTTCTTCTTTCTTTAGTTGGACAAATAACTTCTTGTTTCTCGTCATGTGTCTCGAGCAACCACTATTTAGCAACCATTTCTTTTTGTACTTGTTGCTCTTCACATGCTGTACCTACAAAATAGACAAGTTTATTTTAGTACCCAAGTGACTTTAGGTCCATAAGTATTAGTTCTACCCTTGAAAATCTTGGCCATTTTAGCATGTATAATCTCCTTAAGTTATGTTCCCTTAGGTACTCACATCATCTTAAGTCCATTATACTTATTTTTCTTATGTAAACATGTGTTGCTATAGCCAACATACTTTTAAGAAAAGGTTATTTCATCTTTCAAGGTTTCATTTTCATCTTTTAATGTCTCACATTCCTTAACCATGCTAGAGTTATTTTTATACTCAAGTTCGCCAACTTTCAGTTTTAATGTATCATTTTCTTTTATCTTTAGAGAGTTCATTTTCTTTAATTTCTTATACTAAACATACAATTTCTGAAATTCATCCCTAAGTTCTTCATATAAGGTACATAAGTCATCTTCTAGTAAATCATCATTATCACTACTTGTGTATGTGTCATAATAAAAGGAATTATGATCAAGGGAGGTTACCTCATCCTCTTGCTTTCCTATGAGACTGAAATTTGCTCTTTCATTTTCCAATGATGAGGTGCTATCCTCACTTGACGAATTATCCCATGCCACCTTCATTGCCTTCTTCTTTTTCTTGCCCTTCTTATCCTTCCTTAGTGAATATTCCGGCTTTGTATGTCTTGGTTTCTTGCATTCATAGTAAATGATCTCTCTTTCCTTTTCCTTTTCTTTATCATTTTCATTGTACCTCTTGAATTTATCATTTCTTGGATAATCTTTCCTTTTCTAATTTTTTCCCTTGTTAAAATATTTCTTGAATTTCTTGACCATGAGAAGAAATTCGTACTCCTTAGATTCTTCTTCACTTTCGTTTTCTTCATTTTCCCTTTTAGTAGCCTCTAACGCTATGTTTCTTTTGCTTTTTTCTATATCTTCATCATCGTTGCATCTGCCTTCCAACATATATATCATCAGTGATCCAAGAAGCTCCTCAGAATGGCAAAGTTGTTAAATCTTTTACTTCTCTAATCGTTGTCACTTTATCTTTCCAGCTTCTAGGTAGACTTGTCAAAATTTTCGTAACAATATCTGCAGTTGAATAAGATCTACCAAGAGCCTTAAGTTGTTAATAATGTCAGTAAAGCGAGTAAACATGTCCTTGATAATTTCATGTGATTTTATTTTAAACAATTCATAATCATTAACTAAACTGCTTATTTTTGAGTTTTTGACTCAACTAATGCCTTCATGTGTTACCTCGACTGTATCCCAAATAGATTTTGCGATTTTACATCCTGAGATTTTATTAAATTTAACTCTATTTAGAGCATAATAGAGTATGTTCACGGCTTTACCATTTAAAGTGAACATATTTCTTTCCTCAAGTGTCTATTATCTCTTTAGTTTTAATTTTCTTTCTCTAGTTAGAATATCCTCTATTGTGGATGGAAAATAACCTTCTTCTATAATATTTATGATTTCAAAATCTAGAGTTGTCAAGAAGATTTGTATCCTCTTTTTCCAATAAGCATAATCAGTTTCATTGAAGAATGAAGGTCTGTTTGTGGATTGCCCTTCAACTACTTATATAAGATTACTGTTAGATGCCATTTTGATATACTTCTCAAGGTTGTTAATCTTATTTTACTGAATTTTTCTCTGATATCACTTGTTGTCCCAGTTGGCAACACCTAAGAAGGGGGTGAATTGGTTTTTAAAAACTTTAGAAATTAAAAATGTATACAATGCAGTGCAAAAAATAAAACAGTAGTAGAGTGAGAAAGACAAACACGATTTATAATGGTTCGGCAAATCTTGGCTTACGTCCACTCTCTCGAATACGGATCACTACCACCGAAGTTCTACTCTCTCTTTGTTTCTCACGAGTTAAGTAAAATCTAATACACTTCTTCTAAAGTGAAAGGAAACCTTACACTTAAACCTACAACAATATTCTTTAATACGGGTGAAGATATACCCAATACAATATTGCAAATGAATAAGGGTTTTAACTCTCACACTAGAGTAGACATTTTCAGTAAGCTCTCACAAAGAATTAATCTTTTACAACGTATTTGAAAGTTTAACAATAGAGAGAGAAAGTTAGACTATACACATCTGAAAATATTCTTCAAGAATGTATGTTAATTTTTAATTGCAATATCAATTGTGCTTTGCTTCACTGTGTTTCTTCTATTTATATCATTTCCTTTTGTGACGCAACTTTTTGTCCAACAACTTGATTTGGCGCATTTAATGTTCGTCATAAATGCTACAGAAGTTACCATTAAGTTTTAATTTCAAGACATGTATCGATTCCTTTTTTAATGTATCGATCTTTTTATGTAAATAGTACGATTTGAGTTCCGAGTATCAATCCATTTGTCTTTGCTTATCGATCTGATTCACTTCGTGAATTATTTCCAACTTTCGGGAATTTGCTTGTATCGATCCGCTTTACTTCAAGTATTGATCCGGTTTGCCTTATAAATACTTTGCAACTTTCTGGACAAGACATGTATCAATATGATCTACTTCAGATATCGATTTAGGCTGCCTTGAAAATGATGATATCATGAAAGAAATTGATGATATTAAACATTAATATGCATATGTTTTTTTATAATAACTAAGTAAAATAAAAATGTCATAAATGTATCTCAAAATCATGTATGAGTATGCTTAATATTATTGTTTAACAAATTTATGGCCAAGTGCATTAAAAAACCTGTAGGATCAATACTCAGAGAGAAACAAATCGATATGTGAGTAAACAGATCGATACATCAAGAAGGATCGATATAAAGAAATGAGAATATCGATATTTGTTAAAACAATAGCTTCAGATGAAATTACCAATGCAACCAGATCGATACATGGTCTTCACAGAGAGTTGCAAAATAATTACAGAGGCAACCAGATCGATACATGGAAATCAACAGATCGATACATGATCCTCACAGAGAGTTGCAAAATAATTACAGAGACAACCAGATCGATATAAAGAGAGAAGAGATCAATACATGGTCTTCACAAAGAGTTGAAAATAATTACGAAGTAGACAAGATTGATAACCTGTATCAACATATCGATACACTAAAACTCATAAATAACTCTAGCAGAAACAGATCAATACTTGGAGAATAAAATATCGATACTCGAGATACAAATCGTACTGTTCACTTAAAGAAATCGATACATGAAAAAACGGATCGATACTCTTTCTGCTTTTAAAACTCAACGATAACTTCTGTAGCATTAATGGCGAACAATAAATACATAAAATCAAGTTGTTGGACAAATGTTGCTTCACAAAAAGGATGAATATAAATAGAAGATACACAGTAAAACAAAAAAGAAATATCACTTGCAATTAATATCAACAAGAATCCTTGAACAACATTTTTATACATAAACAGTGAACTTTCTCTTTCTACTGTAAATCTTTTAAATCTTGTGTGAAAAAGAAATTTCTTGTAAGAGTTTATTGAAAAATTCATTCTAATATGAGAGTAAAGATCAAATATACAGTTATAATTTGGTATTGGATAAATCTTCACCCGTACTAAAGAAGATTAATTTTTAAGTTACTTTCACCCATAAAAAAGAAGTTGTAAGGTTTCCCTTCACCTCAGAAGGAGTGTATTGCGTCTATCTTGTCCCTTCAAAACAAAAAGTTAATTGAACCTCGGTGGAAGAGATTTGCATCCGAGAGAATGGACGGAGGTCAAGATTTGCCGAACCACTATAAAATTGCGTTTGTATCTTTCTCTCTCTTAGTACTATTTTATTACTGCACTGCATTGCATACGGTTTTAATTACAAAATTTTAAACATTCAATTCACCTCCCTCTTGGATGTTACCAATTAGGCCAACAGTAAATACTTTGCAACTCTCTGAACAAGACACTTATCGGTTTGATCTACTTCAGGTATCGATCTGGTCTACTTTGTAAATATTTTATAACTCTCTGCACATAAATGTATCGATCTAGTTGCCTTTGTAAATACTTTGCAACTCTCTGTACAAGTATGTATCGATATGTTTTTCTTCAAGTATCGATCTGGTTGCCTTTGTATCGATCCATTTTCCCTATGTATCAATCTTGTTTGATCTTTCAAGACACTTTCACACAATTTTGTTAAACATTTTATTTAAAAATATATATATATTGTTTCTTGAATCTCAAACAAGATTAAGATCATATTATTTTAACTTAACCTTTAAGAATAACATTAGATCATATTAGATCATCATCGAAAACGCATAAATGTGATTAAGTCATAAATGTGATATCATCATAGTTTACAATAATAAATAAATAAATATATAATAAGTTAATTTTAAAAAATATATTATAAAGAGAGAAACATTGGACCTTACCTCATTAAGAATTATTAAATCTAAATCATAATTACCTATAATAGGCAGCTAATAACATTTAATTATGAATATTTCTAATTAAAATAAAGTAAAATAAATAACAATTAATATAACTAACAACAATAATTAATACCTAACAACATTTATTTAATATTAGTAACTAACAACAATAACAAACAAGTAAACAACTAACAAAATTCAAAACAAATAAAATATTCAAAATAACTAACAAAATTTAGCAATTAACAACTAAAATTTTACAATTAATTAAATATTAACTCTAATTTTTATATTGATAACAAAATTAAAGTATTAATCTCAATAATTTTAAAATTATTAACTAAAGTAAATACTAACAAAAATAAATAAATTATTTTCTAACTAAAATTTTAAAATTAAATAATGACAAAATTTTAAAATTAATAACAAAATTAAATACTAATCAAAATTTAAAATTATTAATTAAACTAAAAACTAACTAAAATAGCTAAATTAATTACTAACCAAAATTAATAAATAAATTAAATACTAACAAAATTAAATTAATAACTTACAAAATTTAGCAATTAATAACTAAAATTTTATAATTAATTAAATACTAACTCTAATTTTTATATTGATAACAAAATTTAAGTATTAATCTCAATAATTTTAAAATTATTAACTAAAGTAAATACTAACAAAAATAAATAAATTATTTTCTAACTAAAATTTCAAAATTAAATAGTGACAAAATTTTAAAAATTAATAATAAAATTAAATACTAATCAAAAATTTAAAATTATTTATTAAACTAGATACTAACTAAAATAGCTAAATTAAATACTAACTAAAATTGATAAATAAATTAAATACTAACAAAATTAAATTAATAACTTATAAAATTTAACAATTAACAACTAAAATTTTACAATTAATTAAATATTAACTCTAATTTTTATATTGATAACAAAATTTAAGTATTGATATCAATAATTTTAAAATTATTAACTAAAATAAATACTAACAAAAATAACTAAATTATTTTCTAACTAAAATTTAAAAATTAAATAGTGATAAAAATTTTAAAATTAATAACAAAATTAAATACTATTCAAAATTTTAAAATTATTAATTAAACTAAATATTATCTAAATTAAATACTAACTAAAATTAATAAATTAAATACTAAAAAAAATTAAATTAATAACTTGTAAAATTTAACAATTAACAACTAAAATTTTACAATTAATTAAATAATAACTCTAATTTTTATATTGATAACAAAATTAAAATATTAATCTCAATAATTTTAAAATTATGAACTTTTAGTAAATACTAACAAAAATAACTAAATTATTTTATAACTAAAATTTTAAAATTAAATAGTGACAAAAATTTAAAATTAATAACAAAATTAAATACTAATCTAAATTTTAAATTATTAATTAAAATAAATAGTAACTAAAATAGTTAAATTAAATACTAACTAAAATTTTAAAATAAAAAATTAATTAAATATACTAATTAATTAAAATTTTGTAGGAATCATTTTTTTTAATGCGTGGAACCGGCTGGTTGAATAGACGGTATGGACCGGTTCAACTCGCTTATCGAATTGGCAGTTTAATCTGACGGATTGAACCGGAGCAAATTGTCGGTTTAGTACAATAATAAGCCCGAACGATTTCAAACTCGTTATGATCTGGGCCTTCAGTTCCAAATAGATTTAACCGATACAATTCAAATTTTGAATCTGAATAAACAGTATCTCGGGCCAGTCTAAGGTAAAATTTTAACGAGATGAGTTGGGCCGGTTCCCTCGTTAGACAGCACTACCGACAAGTCTGTGTCTGGCCTGGCCAGGACCAGCCCAAACCGTACAACTCCCATTACTCATAACAATTAACAAGGACCGTTGATTTAATTAGTTAACTAAATTTTCTCGGAAAATATTTTTAGAAACCAGCAGTAACAAACGTTGCAATCATGATGGTACGTGAATCTTGTCTCTCACATTTCCCCATTTGCCTTAATTATTGATCTCTCAAAATTCCAAACCCAAAACTCACACTGCCAAACCACCACCAATCATCTTTCTTTCTTTCATAAACCCCGCAAAACGCTCAACAATTGCCGCTTTTCCGATGGAAAACGCACCAACTATTCTCACAGAACCGCCGCCGTTTCCGGCGTCACCTCGCAGCGTCGATTTATCCCCTCTCGGATTCATTCTTGCCCTCTTGGCAGTCATCACCATCCCGGCCTTGATTTACGCTTTGTTTTTTGCTATAAAATGTCCGCCGTGGCCTTTCAGGCGACGCGAGGTTGACGACTACAGGAGCTCCAGAAGACAAAGTACCGACGAAATCAGTGTGAAAACAAATGATACGGAGATAGTTTCGGGTGTTAAATATCAGAAAGAAACCCACGTTAAAGATATCGGCAGTGAGTGTCCGGTTTGCTTGTCTGTGTTTGCTGATGGAGAAGAAGTGAAGCAACTAAGCGCGTGCAAGCACTCTTTCCATGCTTCTTGTATCGAGACGTGGTTGAAAACTCAATCTAATTGTCCGATTTGTCGCGCTTCAGTTCCAGTCAAGTCCCCTAATAACGCCGCGGCGCCGACTAGAGACGACGATCTTCAACAAGGTTTGCCTGACTCTGCCAGTTTGGTCTGACAGTAGTATATATACACTCCCGCTTTCTTGATTTCGATTTTCATAGTGTTCAAATTTTATTTTCCTTCCTGTTTTCTGAGAAACAACAGCAAAAAGAGGAATTTCTGTTCTTACCCAGAAGTTGTAATTGATAGATAAAATGAGAGAGTTCAATTAATATCTAATTGTTGAGATAATTGAATATTGCTACTTCATTAATTTTGGGGTATAACATAAGAAACCAGAAGTGTGATGATACTCGTCGTCATCGGGATCTGAATTTGACAACTCACCGAACTCATTTAATACTGTTGTATGTCAAACATTTGATTCATCATCACATGATAGAGCTAATAACCCCGGCAGGGAAAACAACAGTGCCATTTGTTTGGTTGTTTATGAATTGATTCATGATGTGATGTTAGGTGTGAAGGGAACCCACAAAGAAGACTCTAGTTCTGACTGATTGTGCTTAATTGCTAGATTATAATGTGATCACAGAGTCTAACAGTCTCTAAAGAAATGATTATTGACAGATGGGTAAAGCAGGAATTGAATCTTTGATGACATTTTCAGAAATTCCTGGTTACTGGGTACTCATAGTGCTTGTCAATTACTCGACTGCTTTCCGCCTTGCCTGCTTTCTTTATTTTATCACTTACTTTTTGCACCCTCGGTTGTATGTAGAATTGAAGAGCATATTCTGCCCTGCTAGATGATAGGATCAAACTACCAAGGCTTTATATAAGACAATTGTCATATTCTTTCCTCTTATCTCATTGTTAACAATTTAATATTCTAGGAGTGATGATAACAGCAAAAAAAAAAACATATTGTCATTAGACACATCAATTGCATTATTGTTCATGATTTTGGGCTTTGAAGTTAGCCCATCTAAATTCCTTGTCCTTTCTACCAGGTTTTCAAAATTAGTTGTCATTTCGTTAATTTTTTAATATTATGGGACCTTTTTACTTTTCTTATTTCTATTTAAGAAAAATAATACAACTCAATGGTGTCCTCAAAAACTTCACTCTACAACTCTACCATTGAATGAATGTTTTTGAGTTCTCACCCCTCTATTTATAGATTACAAACACAATCGACATCTTTAATTGTTAGGCCAAGTGTCAAACACACTTACACTTACACCTCATAGTTCGACGAATTCCTAGTCTTGATGAAGAATTACTTGAGCCCACATCATGCCACTTTCCTTGATTCAAGAAACAGCCATGCCATCTCACGGAGACTTGATCTACCTATGCCACATCAACAGGCCCAAGGCTTCCTTGTTATCTTTTCAGCAGGCTTACCTCATTTAGGGCCTTTTTGAGTTCACCCATCATAATCTTGAGTATTATAACTCTCAGTCAGTAACTGTCCTTACTCACATTGTCTTCTTCTGCCACCCACGACAGAGCCCAGCTACTGCTCATTCACTGTCTGCCATATTATGTTTCATGCCATGTTACGAAATACTAACGTTGACATTGTGTTCCCATAACACTAACGTGTCATTGAAGTTTGTCCGCTCTCCGTCGCGCATCGTTACATGCCCTCACCTCAATTCTCCGAAAACTTTACCCTTTGTGTTCTTTTTCACAGCTTATTCACTTGAAGGGAGGCTGAAACCTCCAAGTTGTTCCGCCCATTAATATTCTTATTATAATTAGCCAATACAAAGCTGGCCAAAACATTAATATTAAGTAATGATTCTAGACATGGGCAAAAATTTTCAAACCCACATGAACTGATCGATTTTTAGATTATGACAAAAATACAAACAAACCTTTGCCACTTTCTTAAAGTTTCTTTGACTCAAAATCACACTAAGCTCGTTCAAACTTAAATAATTAATTTTTCTTTGCTGTTAAACTAAAAAAAAAAAAATTATAGTCAAAATCGAACTGAATCGAGTAAATGTTGATTCAATTTGATTTTGATAAAAATTGAACCATTTTTACTCCTATCAATAATATTTTTAACAAGAGAATAGAGTTATCATGAACGTGAGCAAATTGTACTCCTTCTGCTCTTACCATTTACACACTCTTCTCTTGTTATCAGCCATTAAATTTAATGGGAGCCCCCAAGATTAAACGTTTAAACTTTCTTTAAAGTAAAAAATAAATAAATAAATAAATAATGGTCATCATATCATCAAAGTCATCGTACATTATGAGCACACACGATCACTCCCTCTTTCTGTTTTTACTTTGGATTCTACCACTACTATACCACATGGCCGACTAGATTGATTCCTTATAATCAACTCAGCAAAATAAATAACTGAAGGGCCCCACTCAAGCTTTTTTAAAACCAAAACCCTTGCCCCGTCCGTGTTCGGCCCTTTCTTACAACTTACTAGTTACAAACAATTCTGTCGCTTCAATTCATTTGTCCATTTCATATCACTCAGATCGCCAGCTAATCACTTTATCACTATCGATTAAGTATCAAATCGGACGGTTAGAATAACTCCATCCCAAAACCAAGGTCGTTCTTGTTTACTATCAAGCCCGTATAAGTTTACTACCCATCCCGCACATCTCGCAAACACAAAATTCAATTTCCCAAGTTTCCTTTTTTTTTTTTTTTTTTTTTGGTTTCTTTTTCTTTTTTTATTTTCCGTTTGTTTCTCTAGAAAATTTTTCATAACATTTTTGTTTTTTAATTTGGTGTGATGGAGGGTGGAGGAAAGGTGAAGAAAGGAGCAGGAGGAAGGAAAGGAGGCGGTCCTAAGAAGAAACCTGTCTCACGGTCCGTAAAAGCCGGTCTGCAGTTCCCGGTCGGTCGAATAGGCCGCTATCTGAAGAAGGGACGGTACTCTGAACGGGTGGGAACCGGCGCTCCGGTCTACCTTGCCGCTGTACTTGAGTACCTTGCTGCTGAGGTAGTTATCTGAATTTTGTTTCTTATGAATTTGTTTTTAATAACTGTATACAAATTTACATTTTTAAGTTAGTTTTGAGTTAATTTATAAGACATGTTTATTTTTTTTTAAAAAAAAAAATTTGGCATGCCTTCTATTGTTAATTGTTTAGGGTTTTGTTTGGGTTGGTGAGAAAATGTAGTAAAACGGGTAATCGATAGTTTTGGGTCGTTTTCAACCATTAAAAACTAAGCATGCATTTGGGATTGAAATGTTGTGGTTTTGGCTTTTAGGGTATGTTTGGAATTTGGGATTGAAATGTTGTGAAGCCACAACAGCCGCCATGGGATGTAATCACTAAGTCTCCATTAGGTTTTTAACGGCAACCTAAAGTTTTAGCTCATTTTTATTTGTGGCCCAAGTCTTAAAAGTCTTTTATATCTAGGGTCAATTATCATACAAAAATACTTTCTTTGTTATTTGTATATTAAACCTAAAATTTTGAATTTAATTTTTTTCTTTGATTATAATTTTTTTACGTGAATATTGAGAATTTTGAATTTGAAATTTCTTTCATTGTAATTTTTTTTATATGAATTTTGAGAAACAGTTAATTAATTTTTAAGAAAGAGAGTTAAAAATTAGTTTAAAGTTGATTCGATGTTAATTTATTTGCTTTAATTTTAATTTTTTGTTTGAGTTCAAAGTGAGTCAACAAGAAAGAAGATGTTTATTGCGAGAAAAAATAAAATTCATTGAGGGAGGTTGTTATAAAATTTATTCTTTTTCGATAAAATTCATTCAGAGATCTAAATGCAAGGAAAATAAAAAATTAAGGTTAAACTAGTTTAAATAATGTATTTTTGGTTTTAAATATAAAAAAAAATTTATTGTAATTAAAAATATAATTAGGTCATGGCCAGTAAAAATCCATCTCTATTTGGTAGTGTTATGTTGTAACTTTGTAAAATAAAAACACTGTGTATCAAGTATGTGAGCAAGTGAGTGATAAAATATTAGTAATTAAGTAAAAGTGAGTCAAACATTTTAGTGCTTTCAAAGCACAATAGTCCCAAACTAGCGCTAAATGCTAGATATAAATGAAAATAAGAGTGATTTCTACTAAAAGTTAGTGTTACTAAAACTTTTATTTGTTAGATGTTTTAAGTAAAAGCATACGGTACCAAAAATATTTTTAATCTCATACAGTATTACTAGATTTCAAGTATAGTACATGTCAAGCATACGAGAGAGTGAGTGTTGAATATTACTTGTCAAATAAAAGTGAGAATTTAAACACTTAGCAATTGTGTTTTCAAAGTTGAGTGGAAGCACAGCACTTTTGAACATACGCCTTGATTTATAACACAGATACAATGTTTTGTTATGCTTTAGTCTTGTTTCTTTTGTAATGTTGCTGATAATTCAAAGATCTAATGAACAATTGTTTGGAGTTTGAAATTTGTGAAATTTTTTGCTAATCATTTGGTGGGTTTTAATCCTTTTAGGTTCTTGAGCTTGCTGGTAATGCAGCTAGGGATAACAAGAAGAATAGGATCATCCCAAGACATGTTCTGTTGGCTGTAAGGAATGACGAGGAACTTGGGAAGCTGCTTGCTGGTGTGACTATTGCTCATGGTGGAGTCTTGCCCAACATCAACCCGGTTCTTCTGCCTAAAAAATCCGAGAAGGTGGCAACCAAAGAGACCAAGTCTCCATCCAGGGCTACCAAGTCCCCAAAGAAGGCTTAAGTTTTTTTAGTCGCCTGATCTTTAACTGTGTATGTAACTTCCTTGGATGTATTTGGCTTTTAGGAAAGCCTTCATGTTCTTAGGTATTAGGACCATTGAACCTTTTTTTAAGAAAAACATTTCTCACTGTGTAGAACCTCCTTTGTTTCGGAGTGAATGAAATCAAGTTAATGGTTCTAAAATTTCATTTACTGTCAACTATGGATGGCAATTTTTAACACTACTTGTTATGAATGATAGTTTTTAAATTGATATAAAATAATATAAATTTTATAATTTATGATTTAATAAATTTATTTTTTATTTTTTAAAAATATTTAATTATATTTAAAATAAAATTTATTAATATTTAAGTTAACAATATTATAAATATTATAAAAATATATTATTATATAAAAAATTTATATTAAATGAATGATATTTAATAATTATGTTAAGAATTAAAAATTTTAATTCTTAACATAATTATTAAATGATTCAAGTTTCAGTTAAACTCTATTTAACACTTTTTAATTCTTAACATAATTATCAAATGATTCGAGTTTCAGTTAAACTCTATTTAACACAGTATAATAATTTGAATTACCAAATAACGCTTGGTTTTAACCGTTAATATGATTATATTAGAAAATATTTGGGATTAAGACATTGTCGCTTTTGCTACAATGGGAAAGAATTAGTCACTTCGAAGTATAAATAGTTGGATAAAAGCAACCAAAGGTGTGAAATAAAAGCATTTCTAAATGTATGTACATTTGTCAAGTCTTAGATGTCTCTATATGTTCATTTATTATTCGATGTATCATTGCTTTGGATAGAAGAACCCTTGCTTGAAATCTTACATATTAGATTTCATTGTAGAAGAACATGCTCCCGTCAATGATTTAACTGATAATGATGGGGCTAAGTTGCGGTTGGAGATGATAACTGTTTTTCGTATGCAAGGAAATTTGAAGCAAGACTCGTCGAAATGCATCCAATAAGGAAGAATCCCAGAGAAGTGAATTTGTGAAATGTGATGTTATGTTGATAGATTCGTGTTAATTTAGAGTATTGACATCTATGAACCTACAAGTTAATTGTTTCAGAAACATTGTACTTCATACACATAGGTTTGCAATATGCAATTGTAGATAGAAGATATGTTCAGGATTAGGTTGCTAAAACAAACCCCACAAATTCAAGCGTAGAGTTTGCAGCCTGCCTAATTCTTGTGTCTTGTTTTGCTCTTTCTGTTTCGGGTCGGTCTTCTTCCAACTACAACTTCTGCAATGGGAAACACTTCCTAATTGCTTCAGAAATCTCTCCCACCTTCCATTACCTCTGGTTATAAACCAAAAGCCAGTCCTCCATCAAGTCAATCGCTGCAACAACTGAATGGTAATGAAATACCTTAATCATAAACTAGAATGACATCTTCTCCAAATCATTTCATTTTCTCAAACAAACACCCCCAATCAATTCACAACATCAACCAGTTAAATACCATGCGCAACCCAATATTCAGAAACACATTCTAATCCGATCCCACATCACAGAAACAAAGATTTCATTAATCTGTCCATAAACTGATAAAAAGCATTACATTTATAAAGAGAAAAAAAGAACAATTGAAACCCTAGGCACAAAATGCGGAAACAAGAAGATGATTAAGAACTTGTAAACTTGGTCACGGCCTTGGTCCCCTCAGAAACGGCGTGTTTGGCCAGCTCCCCGGGTAACACCAACCTCACGGCGGTCTGGATCTCCCTTGATGTGATAGTCGGCTTCTTGTTATATCTCGCGAGACGAGACGATTCCTGCGCCAACTTCTCGAATATGTCGTTGATAAAACTGTTCATGATTCCCATCGCCTTGCTTGAGATTCCGATATCGGGGTGAACTTGTTTCAGGACCTTGAAAATGTAGATCTTGTAGGTCTCAGTGCTCTTCTTGACCCTCTTCTTCTTCTTCTCGCCGCCTTCTTTGGAGATCTTTTTCTCGGCTTTCGGCCTCTTCTCGGCGGCGGCTGGAGCCTTCTCGGCTACGGGCTTTTTCTCCGCTGGCTTCTTCTCGGCGGCTTTGGGCGCCATTGTTTGTTGAGAAATTAAAAGACAAAGAAAGCTGCAGATAAGTGTAATCTCTAAGAATGCAGAGAGTGAATTTAGGAGTTCGGTGGGTAAGATGGTAGCGAGGGAGAGATTATATAGAGATGTGATCTGAATTATTATTGGTGAAAAGAGCTTCTCGCGGATCGGTGACGTGTCTCTTATGACGAGCGTTGGATGCTGGGTAGAAAAGATAAGGGATATATGGGCGGTTGAGATTTCTTCTCTGTTTTAAAGACGGTCGCATCAGAAAGGAGTTTTGCCTAATAGCAATAAAAAGTGAACAAGCCTCAATATCAAATGATGTCTTAAATGATTAAGTGCATTAATTCTAACACTCTCCTTAATGCACTTTCTTTTACAACATCAATAAGCACTCGAAGATAACATAATCTGTCTCCCAGCTAGCTGAATTCTTTGCAGTGGCAATGGACTGATTTGTTAACACAATTCTATATAATTCATTTCTCTTGCTGTTCTCAACAATTCTTCGAAGCAAATATGACTTGAGATGTAGCCTTGGCAGCAGCAATATATGCTGCTTCTGCAGATGATTGCCCACAATTTTTTGCTTATTTGAAACCCATGAGCGTATTCCTAAATCAACAAAAAATATAGTATGCAGTGATATTCATATCATCTAGGCAGTTTAGCCATTCACTGTCGGAATACCAAATTACACTTAAATTTTCAGCTGTCTTAAGACATATGGGTGCCATAATCAAGTGTCCCAGAAAGTTTCTCGACACTCTTTTTTGCTCCATAATGAATCCAACCAGATTCTTGCATAAACCGAGAAAACATGCTTGCTGCAAACATGATTTAAGCCTGGTTTTAGTAAGATAAGGAGGCTGACAACAAGACTTGCTACTTTATAGCTTATTCCTTTTCAGAACCATCTTCCTTTTTCGGGTTCTCATTCGCAACTAATGGAGTTGCGACAGATTTGCAGCCTACCAAATTCAATTTCTTGAGCACATTTTCTGCATATTTGTTTTGAGATACTTCAATTCCTAAAAATTAATATAATAGGCCCAAATCACTTATCTAATAAGTATTCATCATATCCTTTTTGAACCACCCTTATATCATGTTTTCATCATCACTAATGAAAATCAAATCATCAACATACAAAGAAACAATGAGAACAAGAGCTTTCTTCAGAAAGTGTGTGTCCATTTTGGCTTTTTTGAAAACTTCTCATGAGAAAATATATATCTATCTCAACAACCCACATTCGTGGTGCTTACTTTAGCCCGTAAAGAGCCTTTCTCAACTTAAAACTTTGTTTCTTCTCCACTTATAAGGAAATCAGGGGTGACCAACATAAATTTCTTATTCTAAAACTCCTTTTAAAAACGCCAATTTAACGTTAAGTTGATTAGTTTCATCTCTATTGTGCAGCAAAAGCAATCAAAGTTGCTGTAGATTCTAATCTCCCAATAGAAGTAAAGGTTTCGTAAACAAAAATACCTAGCTTCTGAGTGAAACTTCTAGCCACAAGTCTTGCCTTGTACTTCTGTATGCTCCCATCTTGATTGAATTTTGTTTTGAAAATCCATTTGACTCCAATGAGTTTTCAGTCTTTCGGTTGATCAACAAACTCCCAAGTTTTGTTTTTCTGTACCATTTTTAGCTCTTCCTTCATTACTTTCACTGGAACTTCTTGTTTTTGAGCTTCTCCAAAGTTTTTTGGTTCAATGTCAGAAAAGTTGCAAGACTCGTTTATCTCACTCAACATTCTAATTCTTTGGAGGTGATTCTAGTAATGAAAAATCCGCTCTTGAATTGGAACTTGATGGTATCTGCGGTGGAGTTTCTTTTATGAAAAGAACATGTGGGATGTGGCAGCTCCTGGTGTTTATTCCCATTTAATCCCAAGCAGCCTTTTCATTAAAAATAACATCTCTGCTCACAATCAACTTCTTATTTTCAGTGCAATACAAATGCCCTAAAGGCTTGATTCTACTTCAAACTTCAAATTGAATCATGTTCTTCATTGATTTGATTGGAAATTGATTGAAGAATATATTGTTTGAACAGCTTCTGCCTAAAAACTTTTAGGCAAACTTATCTCACTTAGCATTGATGTGCTCATCTTCACAACAGTTATGTTTTTCCTCTCTACCGTGCCATTTTTTTGAGGTTGTAACTAGTTGTTAGTAGCTCCCAAATGCCTTCAATTGGCGGTAACTTTCAATTCTGCAGAGGTATGCAGTATGCTCTCCGCCTCTCCCCCTCTATCACTTTGAATGGTTGTGATGTGTAGCCACTTTCCTTAAATACTTAAATGAGTGTTTAGAACACCCAAGAAGGTTTCTGATTTTTCCTTCAAAAATAAGTTTGAATCTTCCAAGAGTAATCATCAATGAACAAATGAAAGTACCTGTGCTATTTTAAGAATAGAGTTCACGCTGGACTTACACGAGTATGAACAGGCCCCAACAGTGCTTTCGCCCCCGTGAACTTTGGTTAACAAAAGAAGACTGATGTTGCTTTCCCATAATACACCCTTCACATGATTTAGAAGATTTACTTTTTCAAAATTTCTGGCAGCTCTTTCACTATATCTTTATGTTTTAGCAACTTTAAACCATCAAAGTTTAGATGGCAAAACCTCTTGTGCCATAGCAAAATATGTTCAACAACTCCTCCCTTCATTGCAACAATTTAATCACAATGAAGATCAATACCAAAGTGAAGACAATCACATTTTTTTTTCATTTTTATCATAAATAGTCAGCTGCCTTCTTCGCAGTGAAGACAACAGCCATTTTCAACGAGCTGCCCTACGTTAGGAAAATCTTAATGCAAATCATGCACAAGCAGAACATATTTCACATATTTTCGTTCCTTTTTAATTTAACAGCAATTTTTCATTTTTCATCTTGAGTTAAATAAGAAGCAGGAGCTACAAAGATTGCCCATTTCCATTTTAAGATCAATTAAATTCTGTTATAAACAAAACAAAACAGGATCCGTCCTCCATCAAGACAACACTGCAAAGATTGATTGTGCTTATACACTGTACCTGTTTCATACCCTTACCCTTTGGTTCTCCAATCGCCTGTCTTTGTAAGATCTTCATCAGGGTTTAGTACCAGAAACCCAAACCAAATTCCCAACTCCCAGAAGTTAAAAACCAGATAATTTTCATACGCAACTTAAAAATTAAGAAACACATTCCAATCCAACCTCACGTTTTGAGAAACAAAGATTTCATTAATCTGTCCATAAAATCATTACATCTACGAAGAGGAAAAAAATCCCTAAAAAAGAGCTGAAACCCTAGACACAAAACATGGAATACCGATTAAAGTACGGAACCAAACATTGAACAAGATTAAGAACTGGTAAACTTGGTCACGGCCTTGGTACCCTCAGAAACGGCGTGTTTGGCCAGCTCACCGGGCAAAACCAACCTCACGGCGGTCTGGATCTCCCTTGATGTGATAGTCGGCTTCTTGTTATATCTCGCGAGACGACACGATTCCTGCGCCAACTTCTCGAAAATGTCGTTGATAAAACTGTTCATGATGCCCATCGCCTTGCTCGAGATTCCGATATCAGGGTGAACTTGTTTCAGGACCTTGAAAATGTAGATCTTGTAGGTCTCAGTGCTCTTCTTGACCCTCTTCTTCTTCTTCTCGCCACCTTCTTTAGAGATCTTTTTCTCGGCTTTCGGCCTCTTCTCGGCGGCGGCTGGAGCTTTCTCGGCTACGGGCTTTTTCTCCGCTGGCTTCTTCTCGGCGGCTTTGGGCGCCATTGTTTGTTCAGAACTTGAACGACGAAGAAAGCTGTAGAAAGGACTGTTTTGTAAAAATGCAGGTACTGGATTGAGGAGTTTAGTGGTGAAAGAAGGTAGCGAGGGAGAGATTATATAGAGAGGTGATCTGAATTCTTATTGGTCAAATGAGCTTCTCGCGGACCAGTGACGTGTCTCTTACTACGAGCGTTGGATGCTTGGTACAAAAGGAAGGGATCTATGGGCGGTTGAGATTTCTTTTATGGTTTTGAGACGGTGACATAACTGTGCATGTTCTATATATTTAGGTTAAATTAGATTGATAATTTTTAACAGAAATTATATTTAAATAAAATTGATTAACATTTAAAACAGTTAAGAATTGATAATTTTAAAAATGATTTATTAAACTGACACAAACTCAATATAAGTTTATAAATTTAAATTGACATAAATTATTAAATAAATAATACGACAAAATTATTAGTTATATCAAACTTGAATTTATAATTTTAGATAAATGATTCGTTTATAATATCATTAATTATTTAAATAATAATAAATTATCCACTCATTAATAATTTATTTTATATTTTAAAAAAATTATTATATTTATCAATTTTAAAAAATATTTAATTATATTTAAAATAAAATTTATTCGTATTTAAATATATAATATACATACATTATAATATAACAAAATATTAAATAAGTAAATATGATTATACCAATTTTCAATTCTTGACATAACAATTAAACGAAATGAGTTCAAGTTTACCTCTACTTAACTCGTCACAACACGAGAATTAGAATTGTAAATCCTAAAATAAATCACTAGAAAGAAAACATTCCTCAGTTCCGAAACAAAAATTTAACAAAAAAAAAAAAAAAGAGAGCTTTGCCTAATAGAATTAAACTGGCTCAAGCATCCAAATTAGAGTTAGCATCAACGCAAACATCTCTGGACAAAGTTGTCAAGTAGAGGAGAAGATTAAATATATCATATATGATAGTATAGCATGTCGAAAATAGAAATACTTGAAAACCATCTCTCTCTATTTAGAGCAATAGTGTCATGCAATTTAATAAGAATATGAGCACTTTCAGCATCAAAGTTAGGGTCCCAATGCCTACAAAGCCAGCATGTATCTATCTACCCCAATAGAAGAAATGGCCATGAATTAAATTTACAAAAGTAAATGGCATGTAGCTATTTATTCTGCTTATAAAATAGAAGGCTAAGTGGGCATTATCACGTCTCATCATACAGAATCAGCATTTTGTATGCTGTCCAACAAGTATTTGAAACTCAAATAAGAAACTTCAATAAACAACAGACAAACCATGGAACTACTCCAGCATTTGTGTGTAAAACTGTTGATTGCTGCCTCGATCATTACTTGGCAATTGAAAATAAAACAGTCAAGGGCAGCTTTGCATTTCAACATCCAACCACTTGCACGAACAAAATGCAGTCTCTTAACTAAAACCTGCACAATTCGAAGAGGACAACACAAAGAAAAACCAAATATGAAATCAATTGCTTGCCCACACCGTTTGATAAGAAACAGTGATACATAAAGCAATTTAGACGGAACAAGAAAAAAAAAAACTTCATCCAACACCTACTGCATTCAGCTTACGTTTAAAACCTCCACATGTCAGTATCATGAGAATATACAGGAAAGTATGGTTCTAGAGACAAAAAGGTTAGGGCAAAAATTCATAAAAATGTATCTAAATAGTTGTCCATCTGACTTTAAAGATGAATCCACCCAACAAGTATAATGAACATAGGTTTACAGTTTATGCATGGTTCACCGGGTATAAAGATGGATGGGAAATCAACCCAATATAAAACAAAGTCCTGCGATTCTAAAAAGAAACTAGTATATAAGTTTCTTTTGATGTCTGTACACCGCGATTATTTGGACAAACCAGAACGAGACCATGCATTCATAATACAACTATTACATTGCGTGAACGACATGTTCAGCATCAGCTCAAACTTGAGTGTCTAAGTTAGATGTGCTATGTTTATACAAGCAAATCCAAATAACACCAACAAATTAACAGGCAGGTCTCATAAAAAGCACAAACAGAATGTCTTCTGATTAACTGAAAATACTTGAATATGAAACTTTTAAGCTTATATTGTCAGCTAATGACTAGCTTTATTTATTCATTTGTAAACTTTACTCTCACTATTGGTAGATATCTCTATCACGGAATGCTATTGCTAATGGCCAATGCTATTCCGAATTACTAATTACTGCATTTCTCTTACATCCTCTGATAAATAAGGTTCCCAACTTCACCAAACAGGAAGATGCTTATGTAATTTAAAACCTAACTCAAAATGATCTACTTGCTGCAGGAATACTAGTGTGGCTCCAAAAATAACTCATACTCCGAAGTCTTTACACGACATTCACCAAGGAATGAAATATGTTACTCCCATAACAATCATTAATACAATAACTTAGTCGGAGAAAGATATCCAATGCAACTTTGTCTTCCAATGACAACCAAGGGATGGATGTCCCTTTCCCGATGCTAATATTTTTCATACACTCACAAAAAGTTCAGTGTACTTAGTTCAAGCTGAAAGATGAACCAAAAAACAATGAACCTTATTAATTGCCTATGATTCACATTGCCATCATTGATACTAACACCCAAAAGGTTCAGCACTATCAACACTAACAGTAGTTCTCACCAACCACAATTGTGCAAAAACCGTCTAATCATAAGTCATAGGCACCATTTCCACACCCACAACTATAACAAATAAATTGCTATTAACACCAACAATAAACATTACAACCACAACCAATTCTGTCCTGACAACACTTAAACCTTTGTGAAACCACAATTGCCATTACACAATCATATTTTCCTCTTATGCACGGTATTATTTCTTCATAAAATTACACAAACATGATTCTTCTTGTTAATCAGTAGCAAACAACATAGTAATAAACAAAAACAGCCTGAATTTAACCACGAGCTTAACAATAAACAAAATACTAATGCCATCAATTAATAAATGAAGTTATTAAACAAATATTTTTAAGGAAAAAAATAAAAGGCGTTTCACATAAACCTTGGAGAACCAGCATTAATATTCCGATGAAGAATCCGGCCAGCATTCGTATCTCCACCATCAATCAGCTCTCTCAACCCCAAATTCCCAACTTTCTCCTCCTCCTCTTCTTCTTCTTCTTCTTCTTCCTCTTTATCTTCTTTCCCCTTCTCAACAACATCACCACCGACATGTGGCACTTTCCCCTGCAACCTCTCGAAATAATTCCCATATATATACTCCGCCGCATACCCGTTTTCCTCATCAAAAAGCATTATATGCCCGTGCCACTCCCAAACCCGATAATTCGAGCCCTTTTCGTCGTGAAACCCTACACAGATGTGGTGTTCTCCGATAGTTACAGCTTGACCCGAGTTGGGTTTGAGAGAGTCGATTTTCCCGGAGAGGATAATTTTGATGATTTCTTTTTCGAGCTTGGATTCTTCTTTGGCGAGCTGGGTTTTGTTGGAATCATCATCAGAATCGGGTAGATTAGCGGCGTCAAAGAGAAGGCTTTCAAGGGATTGTTGGGAAAGGTCAAGGGATTCTTGGGAAAGGAAAGGATCGGATAAGGCACTGTTTGGTGGCCGGATTTGAAGGCGACCCATTAGGGTTCGGAGGAGGAGGTTGTCGAAGTTGGTAGTGTTGCTGCCGAAGGAGCTCATCGTTTTTTTTTGCTGGAATTGTTTATTTTTGGGTTTTTGATCAGGGTTTTGGGAGTGTGAAAGGAGAAGAAAAGGTTTATGCTTTTAGGGTATTTTGATTTATTTTTGTTTACAGCGGATGCAATTGCAGTGCTAGGCAAAAGTAACCACGTATCCTTTAATGGATATACCCCATCTTTTTTTATTTTAAATGGTATTGAAGTTGGATAGGTATGGATGGAACGATTGATTGTAGAGTGGATAGTAACGAACAATTCATGATGTCAATTACTTGTATTGACTAACTCATTGAGTTTCTTACTGTTAAATTTGATATAAATATATGTGTGTGTGTGTGTGTGTGTGTGTGTGTGTGTGTATAGATTCTAATATTACACTAATTTTTATATGAATTTGTAATTAAATTAGTAATTTATGAGAAAGGTTTTCACAATTAGATTCAAAAATTTTCAAAAAACACAGAAGGTTATTTGTTGTGTGGGTGAACTGCACTAGTCAAACTACAGACTACAGAGCAGCGCCTATGTTCAAATGTTGGGAATAACTTCGGAGTTTTCCTTCTGCTATACTATTTTTACAATTTCTGTCCTTAGGTTTCTAGAGGTAGTGGTTTTTTTTTTTTCCCAAATGATGGTGTAGCTAAGTGAAATTACTGGTTTAGTGTCATGGGTTATCCTCATTGTTTCCATCAAAAAAGGTAATTGACACCAGGTTTTGCGATCTCCCAATGTAACTAATTTCCAGGGTTTTTTTCAAGTCAATACAGATGATTCGGAATATCGCGCCCCAAGCGAAATAGAAAAACCAAAATTTGCCAATCTACACCTTTTTGTCGCTCCATTAGGAACAGAAAATACTTTATGTTGACGGCAATTTTACCAAAGCAATAGACGATGAAATATCTCATATCTAACAAGTGTCTGGTATAGAGCTCAAAAAAAAAAAAAAAGAGAGAGAAGGGCATACAATGAGGCTGGTTCTTTTAACTAAAATCTACTGTATGACATGAGTTGGGAGCTTAATGCCCCATGAAATGTGGGATTCAGGTTTCACGATCCAGCTATAGGATCCCAGAGAAATGCTGATTAGACTAGCTCAGGACATGAGAATGTTTGCTTCATAAAATCACAGTAAGTCCAGAAAGTAAGTTGCTAGTTTTTTCATATATAAATGAAGAAATAAAATAATAAAATCGTTAGTTGTATCCCAAGTTGACGATAACGTACATTCGTGTTAACTAGGGCATTGTATGAAAAAACCAACCTCAATTCATCTCGACGACCAAGTAGCACCTCTTTATATGGGGAAAGCCAATAGACAATGGACGAGCAAATAACAATAAACATGAATCTTTTGACACAGAATCTATGAAAAATATTATCATTACAAGTGAGAATTGTTCAAAAGTATCGCCATCATATCATCATTCAATAATCATAACCCTTATAGTAGCCAATTAACCAAGAAAATGCACTATAAGCACACGTGCAGAACCATTTTGCGTGCGTGTAATTTCTTGTAACAATAGCCATACTTGTATATAACAAAATCATCCGTATGAAACATCACATCCAAACCACCTATCACTTCTGAAGATAAAATAACTACCGCCTCAAGCTTTCCACAATGTAGTCGGCATAGAGATTCCTTCAAAATAAAAATAACATGTCATGAGCTTAAAATCACAATCACAAATGCTCAATGCATAAAAATTGGATAATGTTCACACAAATATGAAGGATTAAAGAAGGGAGGGAATGGAAGAACCAAGAACATCTGTTGAAACCTCGAGGGTAATTAGAAAATAAAATCCTTGAATCCAATGGCAGTCCTTATACAGGGCTGTGCAATATGTGCATACTAGTCTCTTATCAAGGAGCAGTAAAAGTTCCATTTGAGATGTCTGACAATTGAGTCTTAGATCATGTCAGAAAAAATACTGAGACCAAAAAGAAGTGACAAAATTGATAAAGCAGAGGAGATTAGTGTGAGCACAGGCACCAATATGCATGAGTGATTACTAAAGGCATCTTTTGTTTTTGTGTGTGTGTGTGTGTGTGTGTGTGTCCATGTCTCTATGTCTACAAGTTAGGGCCAAGAAAAATTCTCACTTACATGGAATACTGGATTGCTTCATAGGCATCAGAGGCAGGCAGAAAGTCATTAACAGCAACTTCCTTGTTCTCATTTTTTTTGTCTAAAAAATTTATTAAGGGAAAGAAGACTCTAAATTTCACTTGTATCATGGAAAGAAAGAGCATTTCACAAATAAAATATATGCTTGTAGACATTCTGTAAAATAGGTATTTGCATTAAATATTTTAGAAAGGATACAGTCTTCAAAGAAGCGGCGGATCTCAGTCAAACGATGTGGTGGAAGCTCCTTAATGTCATTATAGTGTCTGTATTCGGGATCATCAGCACAGACAGCAATTATCTTGTCATCTTTCTCACCCTGTATTCATCAAATTTATGTTATTCTCAGAACATCTATGCATCAGGAAGAACTTATATCTGCATGGGATTTAAATACCTGATCAATCATAGGCATGAGACCGATGGCTTTAGCCCGAAGAAAGCAGCCTGGAAGAACTGGTTCCTGAGAGTGTTATAAAAAATTGAATAAATAAGCATTGCCCTGACAACTTAAAAACCTTTAAACTGTATCCAAGCTCACTTGCCCTCAAAATATTTGTAACCTATGGGTGACGCAGCATAACCATACATGAATCTCTAAAACGCCCAATAAAATTAATGCTGATGAATCATTTCAGATTTTGGATTGTATTTGATCTCAACCGCTTTGGACAAACTTGGACATTAAAAGAAAAGTACTTTTGAGCAATCAATAATGGCCAACAAACATGCATGCAAAACTACAAAATTATGAATAAAGCATACCTGCATGATAATCAGGACATCCATGGGATCGTTGTCTTCACAAAGAGTACGAGGAATGAAACCATAGTTATGTGGGTACACAACTGAAGAATAAAGTATGCGATCAACCTGCACATTTACCCCTCATTTAGCAACCAATTGTGAATCTAGAGACAGCATATAGGAAATTGGCTTAGCACATACGATTGTACCTTGATCAGTCCAGTCTTTTTGTCCAGTTCATATTTCACCTTGCTTCCTTTCCCAATTTCAATCACCTGCAAACGGCCAAATTTTCACCACAATGGACAAGCAAGAATTCCAAATGTATCAAATTTATACATAAACAATCAGTCAAATGACCCATATTTAGTTAATTGAACAAACATACATATTTTCTTTTCTTGAATGAATGACAATAGGAAAAGATATTACACATAATACAATTACTAGACTCTAAAAACTGAAAAGCTTATCATAAGCTGCTGAATCAGCAAGTCGCTTGCTCAATCTCCATATCCATGAGCGAGAATAAGTATGAATGATGATTGGATAATCAGATAGACAAAGATTCATTGAAAGCATGTCATGCTATGTCACACTGGGAAATAAGAGTGAAGAACTAAGAAATTTAGTGGTTGTTTGGATATGTTTTCAAAAACTTTTTTTAAACTTTAAAACAGAAAACCATAGAAAACGTGTTCGGTTGAATATTTTGTAAAATTATTTTTCAAAAACAAAAAACTTTGTTTTTAAAATTTTAACTAAAATCTGAAAAAAACAACTTTTTGTTGTTTTCCGTCGTTTTAAAAAACGAGTTTTCAAAATAAACTACATTTTTTTTCTCAAAACAACTCCTTTACTTGTTTTCAAGAATAATACCACCAAACTCGTTCTCACGATTTTTCATTTTAAAAAACACCTTTTAACAAACACTACAAACCATATTTTCTGTTCTTAAAAACACCATTTTCAAAACATAATTTTTACAGTTTTCAAAAACACCATTTTTAAAACGTTACAAAACACACCCTTAGTCTTCATACTTTTCTAAGTGTATGCAAATCCAATAGCCCCTCATAAACAAAACATTATACAAAGAGACCATTAATTACAACAGAACTATTCCAGCACTATGCTGATATCAAATAAAATGGGTATTGGCACAGTTTAAGTGCCTTGTTGAAGGTACCAGGGTTCTGCTGGATTCCTATAGGATATATGATCAACAGAAGTATTGTAGGCAGAACTACGAATATGTATATGCATGACTATCCAAAAATAAAGCAACCAAACAGTAGTTCAAGTTCAGTATCCTTACGCAATTGAAAATCTTCGGAGCTCCAGGTCCTGCATTTTAAATGACAAAAGAAATGATATCATAAGTTACTACATCCAATAAATAAAATGAAGAACCAAATATTAACATGAGGTGTCTTACAACAATATTACATACCTATCTCAAGATCATGCCAGGGATGTGCAGCAACAGACCTCCTGGTCATTGAAGAAAGAATCCTTTCATTAAGAGGAGGATGTGCTGGAAGATGAGAAACAGAAGATTTGTTTGGAGTATCGATTGGTGGAGCCATAACTGCAACATTAAACAAATATAAAGTTTACATTTGATAGCATGTAAAAGTTTTCAAATAGTATGTCTTGTAACGCAGGCATGAAATCTGTATTAAACTAAAATTTTAATATTCATTAAGCCAATTTGAACACATAATGCGCTCGAAATATAATTGAGATGTCATTGAAGAGCAAACTCATATTTTCATATAGTTTATTTTTATAATCATTATTTTCCTTTCGAACATTTTTTCAATTTATCATAAGGATCCGTGCCAAGTCAGCCAAAAGAAAGGGTAAAAAAAAACCCATTTAGAATATCACAAGTCCTAGTTAGTAAATCTAAAGCTTATAATACTTTAGTCAATTGATGAAAAGACCATACAGTTTGGGAAATATAATCTAGAACGCATTAAACTTCTTAAACCATACGAACCTAGAATTCACTCTCTCGTCACATTCAAAACCACAAGAACAGAGAACTGGGAGCAACAAAAACCTGAAGCAAAGATTTGACCAATCTTTTAGCTAACTTTTCCAGTTATCTACGTATTTCCCAAATGCTAACCAAATAAGACTTTAAGACTGTTCAAATTTGAACCAAAGTCTAGCCAATGAAGAGCGCACCATAGCCAAAAATTCTTCCATTTTTGGCAAAACGTAAGCGGAGATTAACTAATTTCTTATCTAACGCTTCGAATTAGATAACATCATTTCTCTAAAATGTATCATAAAACAGTATTCAAATTCAACTTTTCTGTATGGAAACCATAAATCTAGCAGAAGAAGCTCAGATCCACCTGATAGCAACGCCTAATCCGTGCTAAATGTGAAATCTAGAAGAAAAAAAATCATATATGTAAAAAAGAAAAAAGAAAAAAAATATATTTAAAAATATAAACGTTTAATAATCTTCTCACCAGCAAACAAATTCTTCATATATAAAATCAACCTTAGAAATCCAAAAATGAACAAAAAACAAATAAATCAATAAATTTAAAATTAGTATTTATGCATATCTCGAAACACAGAAGCAAAGGAAAAGCACACGTGTGAGCTTCCGTGTTTACGCAGTCACACAGACAAACACGTATTTCAACAAGACAGAACAATCAGATTCAAAAACAAAACAAAAATCGGAACAAATAACAGTAAATCCACTCAGGAAGAACCAGAAACACTAGAAAAGGACGATCTCGGAGTAACAGAGCGAATTTGAAACGTACCGGTAACAGTTCGGGTTCTGATAGCCAAACAAGGAAACAAACGAAGCTTCAAGAAAACAAAGAAAACTCGCAGATCTCAAAGACAGGGAAAGAGAGAGAGAAATAAGAGAGGAGTAATGACGAAGATAAAAAGTTTAGTTCTCTACAGAAGCTAGGTGGAGGAAAGCATGGAACTGATATGAGTTCCCGCTCTCTTTCTCTTTGCTTTTTAAAGGCGGAGAAAGGAAAAATAATAGTAATTCTATTAAAGTAATAAGGACAAAAAAAGAAAGGAAAAATTCTTACGTTTCGGTTCAATACAGTGAAAAGGTGTTTGGGAATGGAACGCCGTATATTCTTCGGAACGAAATTGTCGTGAACCCAGCTGTGAAGAGTGGTACGTGTCGCAATCTGGTTGGGCAATATGGGAGTTCGTGGGGCCCACTTTTGGACATAGACGGAGTTCCTAACGGTCGTGCGGTTGCCTAAGCGACAACAGGGAATGAAGACTCACCAACGGTGAAAGCAGAGGGGTGGCCGCCAAGCATTCAATATTCTTCTTATCTTTTCGTCAGATCTGAGTATGATCTTTGTAGGAACGCCAATCCATAACTCAACGTTAGGCGCAAACGGGTTGACTTGTCTGCGTTCTTTAGCCAACAAGTCTTCCCAATTTCTAATGCCCTAGTCTTTTGGCTCGTTTTCTATTTGGCTACTTGTATTATTTCAATTTAACCAAAAGGAAAATAAATCAAAGGAGAATTATCAAATTGGTCCATGTTCTTTACAAAAATAATAAGTCCGGTCCACATTTGTTCCTACTATTCAACTCGTTAGCAAAAACTAATAAAATTATATATTTAAATTTTCATACCCCTATTTTAATGTAACTGTAATGAAATAAATTTTTAGATCTTTTAATTATATATTTTTTAAAATATTACTAAAGCGTGTGATGCTAAAACAATATTATTTTTAATGCGGATTATATTTAAGGTGATGGACAAACTTATGGATTCATTTGTCATATTTGAAAACTACAGGGACCAATTTGATAATCATCCATAAATAAAACAATGTTATCGTTGATAATTTCCGCCTTGAAGGATGGGTTAGAATTGAACATTTTGTATGACCTAGACAATAATGATGGAAGTCGAACCATTAATTTGATGTTACAGAAGGTCATGACCGAGTCAATTACTGAATCTTCTTCATGGCCAGCCACTTTCTGTGATTCGTTCAATTTATGTAATATTCAGCTTCCATTTGTCTATGAACTGTTTCTCAGCTGCTTCCAGCATTTTCTGAGTTTAAAAAATAAAAAAAGTACAAACGAAACCATATTCGTCGTGAAGAAAATTTGCAACTTCCACCGACAGATTTCTCGACGGCAGTTGATTGACTAATTCCTTTATATCATAATTTAAAATTATTATTATTATTATTATTATTATTATTTTCTTATATTTGATGGTGACGGATCTTATAATACACGTCAAATGATATTACAAAAGAAATCCAACTCGCATCGGAATATTTAAAGTTACGCTATAATCGCACCAACTAAATAAAATTAATTAGAATGTGCTAAACGTGCATCATCAACGATTTCTTATGAGAAATTTGCTCGCACATAACAGAAATATATTCGCTTAATATTAATCAAACCTTTACAACCCATTCCTTATCAGCCATTCTCAAGAGCATAATTTAGTTGACTAGGCTTTAATTCCTTTTGCGCTAATTTAAAGAGATATTAATTTAATATTTATTTGTACTTGAAATAAAATAACATGATACATGTGATTAAAAAAAAAGGCATGATTTGCCTATAATACGGTAGAAATTTGATTGTGCCCAAAATCAAGCTTTGCTATTACTATTGAAATTTGATTGCATTATCGTGAGATTAGTGGGTATACGCTAAAATGTTTAAAATCAAAATATATTTTTAAATAATTGAACAACAAATATTTAGTTTGTTTTTCTAAAAATCACTAAGCATATAAGTATTTTCAATATTTTTTTTCACTGCCTCTCCTTATCTATTTATAAACTTTATAATGACAGTTCATTTTGGTGGGCGGTACTATTTAGTTGACTAAGCTTTAATTCCTTTTGCACTAATTTAAAGAGATATTAATTTAATATTTATTTGTACTTGAAATAAAATAACATGATACATGTGATTAAAAAAAAGGCATGATTTGCCTATAATATGTTGAAATTTGATTGTGCCGAAAATCAAGCTTTGATATTACTATTGAAATTTGATTGCATTATCGTAAGATTAGTGAGTATACGCTAAAATGTTCAAAATCAAAATACATTTTTAAATAATTAAACAACAAATATTTAATTTGTCTTTCTAAAAAACACTAAGCATATAAGTATTTTCAATATTTTTTTTCACTGTCTCTCCTTATCTATTTATAAACTCTATAATGGCAGTTCATTTTGGTGGGCGTACCTATTTCTCTAACACTTATAAAAAATGAACAAATAATCAATTTTTAAATAAATGTATCTAACTCAAAGATAATATCTTGTATTTATATCTCAATTTCAATTTAATCGTGATTTTGATTCACACTCCGTATTATTAAAAATATCTAAAGAATATTATGGTTTGCCTATAACCATATTTATAGATTGAATTGAACTATAAATTAAAATATCTTAAATTCTAACCATAAAAAAATAATAGTGCTATAAGTACAAAATTTTATAAAAATAGACACATTATCACATTTCTTACATTTTTAATTAGTAATTTTAAAGTATAAGAGTCATACTTTCATTGTAAAAACTGTTTTATATGATAATGTAAATGTTTTTGGCTCCTTCTTACGTGATATTTTTAATGGACCATGAAGTGTGAGTTACGTATTTATTAACTTGCAGTTTTGGCTGCTTAATTAATGGAATTTATATAACTGCAAACCTGAATTTTCAATATTTTTTCATCCAGAAATTGTGAACAATAATGTTAAATTTACAAGATTTGAAACACTAAATAGCCATATATATAAATTATTTAAACTTCCCTAATGAATTTTATAAATTTTAACCTTATAACTAATATGACAATATACAATTAATATTTTAATATATATATATATATATATATATAAACTCGCATTTCTGTCAATTTTGTTTCAAAATTTTTTATTGCATACCAAGAACGTACCAAATTTGCTAAGTATCTACTAAACTTGTAACATTAATTAAATATTTATGAATACTTACACCTACGGAACAAATTATCATCCCTCTACTTAAGATGAATACTTATAACCCACGACTCTCTATTTGCTTAAGTTTATTTGTATAATTGAAAATTAATAATTATAATCAACAATTTCAGTTGTTTTTTCAAAATAATCCTTTATTTAGGAACAACATAACTCTTACCGAATTAAATATATGTTTTGTTATTTTATGTTCCTAACACGACGCACTTGTTGGGCATAACATAACTTGGTCTACTGGACAAAATCTTCAAATGTAAAAGAAAACAATTTCCATGTGGACTGGACGGCGTCGTTATTGACTGTTGATCTACACCATATTTCGTCATTTTCTTAACGAACATTTTGGAGCCACCTAATCCTAACACCGGTCAAACGTGGCAATGCATTCAGTCTTATGACACCACGTGGCACTTATTGGAAGCTATTTCAATGTCAATTGCCTTCAGCTGTGTCTTTAGTTGTCAGCATCTTGGCACTTTTTGCGTTTTGTTTAAATAATCCCTGCTTCATGATTTTCGCAGGCTGCATTCCATGTGGATATATCCTTGCTAAGAAATGGAAACACGAAATGTGCAGTCACTACTCACTAGACAGGTGCGGAAATAAGGTAATTTGAAACGACAAATAACAGCTAGAATTCACACGATTAGCCCTCCACATCTCTTTGCAGATTACTTGACTTGCCTCATCCCAAACCCGCATATCACGGCACATTCCACAGTATTACCCACACTGTGCCATCAGAGATTCACGGATCAAATTACTATTGTATACTGTAACTATATATAATGTTAACAATACTAATACAATAACATATTTAAGTGATTGGTAATGTTGATTTATAATGTTACCGACATTTGGAACACTTGCCTTTAATAAAAATGTTCCATTTGAATTTTGATGGTAAAGTTATCTTAATTGTTATAGTTCATAGCTTTCTGTGTCCTCGCTGTCATATGCCCAAACCCAGACGCAACTATGCACAATACCATATATTTTATGTCCACAAGGAGAAGGTGATGATGTTACCAAGAATTCTTCCAAGTAAGAAGAATAAACTAAACGGCGTCGGTTTTAGTAAACCACTTGAAATATCAACACGTTCTCGTTTCGTCTCATGTCCGGTCAGTGGATTGGCAAATTAAACATCAGTCGTCCGATTAACACATATCTCTTTACAAATTTAATCGAACGGCTGGGAGGTGAATCTGTATATAACTTATCCGTCGATTTAAAAAAATTTCAACGGCCGCGGGTGCTGACGTATCAGAGTCGCTTCCCTCTCCCTCCCTCCTCATTTCTCTCATCTCCTTAATTCAGAATTTACGCTTCTCTCTCCTGATCTGGTATTGCCTTCTCTTCTATCCATCTGTCGATTTTCTTTAATTTAATTTTTAAAATTTTGAATTTATTTTTGTTTTGCTGTTTGATTCTTTTATTTCCGTAGAAGCATTTTTCTAGGGTTTAATTAATCAATTGTTTTTCTTAGCTTGTGAGATATTTTTGTTAATTTCAATGGCTGCTCCACCTGCAAGAGCCCGAGCTGATTACGATTACCTCATAAAGCTCCTCCTGATCGGCGATAGCGGTACGATTTAACATTTCTGTCCCTCTCAATTTCTTCATTTCGTGTTTGAAAATGTGATCCTGTTGTATTATCTGAAATTCGTCATTTCATGTTTAGGAATTTGATTCGATTTACGTTGATATGTTAAATTACTTTGGATCCTGGATGTGAGGCCTGATGTGCATTTTATATTGGTTATTTATGTTGTTCTTCAGATGTTAATATATTAGGTTTTTGAAGCTTGATTTTGAGAAATATTGATATTTGAGATTTTTGAATTGTTATATTTATAATTGTATTTAAGATTGAAGGATTTGTTGAATGATGTTGGATGAGAGTTAGATCTATATGAAGCCACTGACCTACAAATAATTTGTTTTGTATATATACTTTTGTATTGAAAAGAGCATTTTTCCTGTTACATTACTCAAAATCAAGTTGACATTGATTGCATGTCTCACTGGGTTGACTGATAAATTGAACCGCACTGCCAAAGTTTTCAATTTGTTATAAGATTCTTGTCATTTGCTTGTAATTACAATGTCAACTGTCATAAACTCTTCTGTACTAATCATTCCTGAACTGGACCATTTGCTTGAAATATGTGATGATTAACCTTCTCTCTTTTAATATTACTTTTATTTATCAAGAGTTTATGAAGCAGCTTTGAGTCTGTTTGGGACTGAATTATATGTTTACTTATGTTATGGGACTTGGCAGGTGTTGGTAAGAGTTGCCTCCTTTTGCGTTTCTCTGATGGTTCCTTTACTACCAGTTTTATTACAACCATTGGGTAGGTGCTCTCTAAATTAGAATTGATATTGCTTGCCTTTTATGTTTATTGTATGAAATGCTCATGTTCTCACTAGGTCATATCTTCTTTGACAGAATTGACTTTAAGATTAGGACCATAGAGCTTGATGGAAAACGAATTAAACTGCAAATATGGGACACTGCTGGTCAAGAGCGGTTTCGAACAATTACAACCGGTTAGTGTTGGACACAATATAATGTTACTGACTAGAATTACAATGTATAATGAGATCTGCATTATTTTACTCTTTTATCCGCTACCTTCTGTACAAAACTCTGGTATGAATTTAATGTTGCATTTGTACGGACACCGTCTTAATTGACGCACATGTAAATTTTTGTATGATTTTAGAAGAGTCGTCTTTTGAATTGTTGAAACTATGAAATATTGACAAAAAGAGCATAATGTCTGAGTGTATGTGCATGGTAACAAGCACAAGAACACATTTGGTTTCAATATAATGCAACAATATACCCCTTTTCAAGAGAAATTACATTTTGCATTTTGATATATCTAACAGGAAGTTTATAACCTGAATTTTCTCAAAGACTTCAGGAATGACCTATGTGCTCTTACTCTGTTTGGTGTTTCTTGTCAATAATTGGACCAGAAAGGATCTTTATGTTACCTAGATGCTTTGTCAAGTACCTTGGGTCTTTTACCTTGGAAGTATTGCAAGGATAAATTAAATAAAATTTTATAAGCCTCTGAATGCAGCTGTGTATTGCGATGGATTCAAAATCTATTATTATTAATTTTTTCTTTTAAGTATTAATAACTGTTCTCACTTAGACTTGGACCAACATGCTGATAAGGCCTGGTTGAATAATTCTTTTCCTACTTGTAGCTTATTGACATGTTAGCGGTGTCTTTGAATGCAGTTTTCTAGATCTGTAGAGCTGTTGGTTGTTTAACAATTTAAAATTTTCCATTTCTGGTCTTATAATTGTTTCTAATACATTGTTTGTTACACTTTAATGTGCAAATGAAAAGGTGTATGCTACATAGTGACACAGTTTGAGATTGTTGCTATCCTGTGTCATAAATAGTTTTTTGGGTTTAGGTTCTTCAAGTGCATTGTATGTCCCTGCTGTGACATTCTGTTTGATTCTTGTGCACAGCTTTAGCATCATTTCATGGTTTGTTGGTTATTTACTATTCTCCTTATTTTGGGGCCTTGTCTTTTTCATTTTCAACGTCCAACATTATATTTGACGCGCGTAACTTATGTTTCATGGAATCTCAACCATTCACAATGCTTTGATCTAATAGTTCTCATCGTCTGTCATAATTTGTATAAAAAAATAAGGATCCATCTTTATAGGCTTGCAGTATATCGTTACTGGAAATCATTCAACCTTTTTTTTGCTTGCGTGTCATTAATCTAGATGTTGTTTCCTGGAGTACTTGTTTCCATATTCTAATTCCAGAAGCTTCATAATTTTCACCTTTTGCAGCTTACTACCGAGGAGCCATGGGAATATTGCTTGTATACGATGTCACTGATGAGTCTTCTTTCAACAGTAATTGCTTCCTTCATTTTATCATCAGAAGTTTAGATTTCTAAGCTTAGGTTGATCATTCTTCTATTTTGATTGCACATCTGGATCTGATTGTTTTATTTTCCATCAAATTTATGTATGGTAGTTGAAAATGTTTTTCATGATACTGCAAATGTTACAGTGCAGCATTGATTTCCCTTTTTTTTTTTTTTTTTGTGGCTGGAGCCTCAGATTTTACGTACTGTGTTTATTCACTTTTGTTTTGAGCGTTCTTTGAGAATTAAACTGATTTCTTCCTGTGTTCAGACATTAGGAATTGGATCCGTAACATTGAGCAGCATGCATCTGACAATGTAAACAAGATTCTGGTGGGTAACAAGGCTGACATGGACGAAAACAAAAGGGTCTGTCCTCCTTCTCTCTTCCTTTGTCTCTCCATGTCTCTTTGGGCGTTTTAGGTTGTTTGTCATAAACTTGATATGGTACATCTTTTTCAGGCTGTTCCAACCTCAAAGGGCCAAGCTCTTGCTGATGAATATGGCATCAAGTTCTTTGAGACTGTAAGTAATTTCTCATTCTGATTTTTAAATTGATTTGAAAATTGTGTGTGTATTCTGAAGATGCTGTCTATTACAGAGTGCAAAGACAAACTTAAATGTAGAGGAGGTTTTCTTTTCGATAGCAAGGGACATTAAGCAAAGGCTTGCAGATACCGATTCAAGGGCTGAGGTATAAGAGTTGTTTTTTCTTCTTCTTCTTCTTCTTTTGCTTGCAATAGAATATTCAACTTAAGACCCTGAGTTTTTTAAACTCTTGAAATCCCAAATTAGAGCTGCCTTTTTTAGTTAGCATTTATATTTTAGCTATGGTTTGAGGTTGCTTGTGCTTCCATTTATATCTTCTTTCCCCAATTCAATTTTATCCTGTGTACTGAATCGCATACTTGCTGGATCTTTTCAGCCTCAGACAATCAAAATTAAGCAACCTGATCAGGCTGGTGGGGCTTCTCAAGCTGCCCAAAGATCGGCTTGCTGTGGTTCTTAAGCAATTTATGCTTGTGAGATCACATGGGTATATGTCAAGGCAATCATTTTGGTTGGGACAGCTAATTTTATCAATTATATCATTGGTGCTTGTGTTGTTCTATCATTATTTTACAACTACTACACGCTTTCATGTGAATGATAGATCATCTGTGTTTTGCATTAATTATATTATATTAGTTCCTTTGTTTTCTTTTTTGTTTCATTGTGCTGATTGACTACGTAACACTGCTTAATTTGCTTTTCTGATATTGTTCTTTTTGTTGTTATGAACATGTAGATAGAAACTCATTTATGTCGAACTCATCCTTCAGTTGGGTTGATATGTTCGCAAATGCTTGTGATAATAATGGAAGTTGGAACTTGTGGAATGTATGATAACACGTAATACAAAGATATGATACAAACTTGTATCCGATTAATGTGTCAAATGACTTAGCATTCATTGATGGACTAATAAAAACTGTAATTTCCTTGCACTTGACCGGACACTGATAGGTGACACGAGTATTCATAGAAACTTTTCACGTACAATTATTATTCTTTTGTTGCATAAATCAAATACTTGCCCTTATAAAAGGATGAAGTTTTTCCGTTAAGCCTTAATCTGTTTATTCTACAAACATGTTATCTTTCTCCCTATCCTAAACGATTTGGAAACTTATCTTCCTATCGTGTCCAGAGCAGAGACCATGCGAGAGATGAAACACCAGCAAAATTGGCCATAATTGTTCAGATCCCAGGTTCCCAAGCTTTCAATTTACTATTCATTACGACATGAATATGGGGAGGTCTCTTTTGCTTGTTCTGTTTAATTGTGGTGTCCGTTTATGGATATGTGTGGAGGAAAATGCAATTTTTCCATATTTCTGCTGTTGAGGAAATCCAATTATTGTGAGACCGGAAGATCTGATGCCCCCAAAATGAGTTGCAGCCCATTCATTTCCTTTATTAATTTGTTGCAGCTCCTTTCCATTCAAGACAGCACTAGCTTCATGTGTCTGACTGTAACATCATCTTTACAATCATTCAAATTTCTTTCACTGGGTGGATCTTCAAAATGTACACTTAAAAGAGTTGTAAATTATGGTGAATTGGTGTAGTGGTGCTACAGCATAAAGCATAAGCAAACAAATTACGACTGGTATAAACCGATTTAAGTAGTGGGGATTCTAGTGCCCATTGTCGCATGGACCATGGACCGACCTTTAAGCCTTTTAATTTGATGTTTGTAGAATTATTTCATGTTTCCTTTTTTCCTTTTAATCTTTTGAGGCCATTACAGATGTTCTTATCTTTAAAAGCTGAAGCTCTGCTCCAATAATAGAGCCGTAATTCAATTATAAATCTTAAAGTGGGCTGACAATTGATAAGATAACGACTTAACATGCTATCTGTTCTGTGCAAACCCAATTCAGTATGAAAACTATCGTATGAAGACAAATCGGACTGTATTGACATTTTATATTTCAGATTAAGTTTACAAATTGTTGAAGACTGATGAACAATATGTTTCGGCTTTGATAAAATTCTTATTTAAGAATATGTTAAGTAATATGCAAAATCTGCATATTCCTTTGAGGCGTTGGCTAGGCTTAGACTGTAGAAATACATGCAACGAACGAGACTTAACTAATGCATTTATAATAACATTCAAGTTTTCTTCGTAGTCAAATCGGATTAAGCACACGTTCAAATTTGAGCACTTGCAGGGGAATCTCTTTATTGCGGGCTTTGTTGTTGTTAATAATAATGGAAGACAATCATAAAAGTTACTCCACCAGGTCAGTGACCCTCATCTGTTAAAGATGATATCTCCAAAAATGGGCAATAATTCTTTGGCTGACCACACATTTCGTTGCATGGGTGCAAGTGTTTTTAGAGTAATAATGGAGCTTTGTTTGAGACATAAGTGGAGTCCTGCTCTGAAAGTGTTGATAGAAAATTTGGATTGACATAACGATGCTTCTATAAATAGCAGCAGAATTGCCATTGCCCTCAGCAATTCTTCATTATAACATTCTGTTTGATAATTTTGATCGAGTTCAGTGTGAACTCGATACATGATGATGAACCAAACATATGGTTGGTTTAACAGGTCAAGGCCGTTCATTGGTGTTATTTTCTTGCAAGTAGGACTTGCAGGTATGGATGTTCTGTGCAAGGCTGCATTGAACAAGGGGATGAGCAACTACGTTCTCGTCGTTTACCGACATGCCGTTGCAACCATTGTCATGGCTCCTTTTGCTGCCATACTGGACAAGTCTACTTCCTCTGTTGCATCTTTTTATTCACATAAACATAACTAATTAACTTTTAAAAAGAGCAAAAAATGAACCTTACTAAACACTGATTCTTTTTTTCCTTTCTACTATAACAGGAAGATAAAACCGAAGATGACAATGGCAATCTTCATAAAGTTAATGCTGCTCGCCTTACTGGAGTAATTTTCTAAATAACATTACAAAATCTATCCTATTGAGTTTCATAATATATATATATATATATATATATTTAAAACCATATTTATTGTGTATTTGCAGGCCAGTTATTGACCAAAACTTGTACTATATTGGGATGAAGTATACAACGGCGACATTTGCAGCTGCTATGTACAACATTCTTCCTGCAATCACCTTTCTGATGGCTTGGGTCGTTAGGTACTTAATACACAGAAGAAACATCATCAAAATTGACACAGATAACAACTAAATTGTTATTAAACATCTTGTGGTTTTATTGCATATTTAAACCTGTTCTGTTTCTATACAGGCTTGAGAAGGTAAATCTTAAGAGTATTCGCAGCCAAGCTAAGTTGTTTGGGACTCTGGCAACAGTTGCGGGAGCTATGGTGATGACTCTGATAAAAGGTCCAATTATTGAGTTAATCTGGACAAAAGGAGCAAGTCATGGGCAGGGAAGCAATGGAACAACAGTCCACAATTCAATAAAGGGTGCCCTAATGATTACAGGCGGCTGCTTCAGCTGGGCTTGTTTCATGATTCTTCAGGCAACTGAATCCCAATATTCTCGATAAGTTTTTGTTTGTAGATCTTCTAAACTATTATAACTTTCTGCTTCATTTTTTTCTGTAGGCAATCACACTGAAAACATACCCGGCCGAGCTCTCGCTTACAGCCTGGATATGCTTCTTGGGCACGGTTGAGGGCACCATAGTGGCGCTGGTTATGGAAAGAGGCAAAACAAGCATCTGGTCTATACACTGGGACGCTAAATTAATGGCTGCCCTTTACAGTGTGAGAATCTTAAAAGTAATCTAGATTTAATTGGAAGACAAAATCCTTCCTCTTTTGTGATCTCCTCAATAGATGATGATTCCTGAAAACTAAGGGTTAAGGATTTTGTCTTTCTAAAAATTGGAATGTATAACAAAATGTACCATTCATTTCACCACTAATTTCAACCTCACATCATAGGCAAGAAAGTTATATATGATCATCCAACTGCTATACTAAAACATATGCATGCCTACAGGGAATAGTCTGCTCAGGACTAGCTTACTACATTCAAGGAATAATAATGAAAGACAGAGGCCCTGTTTTCGTGGCAGCTTTTAGTCCCCTATGCATGATCATTGTAGCTATCTTGAGCTCCTTCATTTTGGCTGAGCAAATGTACCTTGGAAGGTAAGTATAAATAAAGTTGTCACCGCCAAAACATAATCAAAACCCTACAGAAAGAAGAAACTAACTGACTTGATATTTTACAGGGTCATTGGTGCCACGATTGTAGTTGCAGGCTTGTATCTTGTTGTCTGGGGTAAAAGCAAGGATTACAAGTTGCCATCGCCATCAACTGATGAGCAAACACCACCGGCTGACCAAACAAAAGATGAAGGCAGCAATGGAAAGGAAAATTTTGGTCATAAGGTCATGAAAATTGATGTGTGACAGCTTAATTGCTGCTAGCTAATGACAATGACGGTGCGAAGAGGATCCCATTACAGTCAGGAGTTTAGGGTTTAAGTTGCATGCACCATTTCACAATTCAGTCACAGTGACTTTTGTTTAACTATAATGCAAGTTAATTGTCTAATAAATGACCTTTTAAGTTTTAATCAATCAAGCTTCATGTTCCACTTTGAATGGACGAATACAATTTATTGTTTCTGTTAAATACGTGTCATACCAAGTAACTAAAGCTTCAATACTAGACTAGTTCAAGTTGTAACAAAGTCGTGCCCTCTAGTATATTTAGAACCAACATGACTTTTGGCTCGTTGCTAACCCTTGTCAACCATATCATTCTTTGCATTGGTGCATCCTTAGACTGCCACAATCTGTATACTCTTACAGGGGTATAAACGTATCTTTTAACATTCTTATTCTAAACACACTCATTTCGTAAACATGCTCCTTAACCACCTGACACCCTATACCATAGCAGTTAATATATTCTCTAGAAGAAAATAGACATTCTACGTTCATATGACACTACAATCACACAAAAGTTTTCTTATGCACGAAAAATGCTACCTATAAATCAATTTTCTATGAAAATCTAGACAACATAAATAAATATACAAAGATGCAGTTTCCAGATACTTAAATGTTGCAAGCTTCCATTTTGTAGTAAATTGCGGACACATCCAAGTAAATGCCTTTCCTCTCCACTTCTGGTTAACTCAAGCAAACACATCTTTACACATAGACTAACATGTTGTTTATGTAATTATTGGAAGTTAATAACATAGTGATTCTTGAACATAGACCAATCAAGCAAAGATAATCTACAGCTCGCTTACCGCAATGAATTTGAATGTTATTGCTGAGGGCAAATCACATATACAATGAAAGAGAAGACAATGATTTTCACCACCAATTCGGCCCAACAAGATTAAAGGACTTATATCAAACTGATTAACCACAAAAACTTTGGTGACCCTGACTTCTGCTGAACCAGCGCTAAACAGCTCAGGTCATAATTTGTGACAAATGTTAATAATTCTCACATGATTGGCATGGAATGAAGAAACTCAGGCAGATCTTTCAAAATCCCATGTTTTTAACTCCCATCATAGATATATGTTGGATATCAAGGAAAAAGATGAAAAAAAAAAATACATCAAATTACATAAGCCACCTTTCTGGAGATAAGTGACAACATTTCAATTTCATCCTTATCCTTTAATTCAGTTACAGAATATGGGCTGCGATCATCTAATAACCACATAAGAAGGTCATATTGTTTGTGAACCATGATCCCTAACCCACAAATTAGGAGTTAAAAAAACATCCAAGCCCTTTAGTTAGCAGTGCAATCACCATTAACGAGCACAAGGTGTTGCCAAAAAGATCACTCCTATGCACAAACCAAGATATCCTACCTTACAATTTGGACAAAGCTGCCTTATGACAATTGCTTCCCTTCTTCCTTTCCATAAATACGTTGAAGCTCACGAGTTGCAGCTAGAAAAGACTCTAAAAAAAGAGAAAGAATAGCAAATTTAAGGGTAATATGGTGCATGAACACAAATATCTTTTGCCATACAAATAAGCATTTTTTTTTTTTTGGCTAGAATATGGAGATATGAAATATCAAAATGTCAAAAGAGACACAATTATAGCATCACCTTTCCAAAGACGGAAACACTTCTGGTTGATGGGGGAGCCAGTAATTGTCTGAATAACTTCAAACAACATATTCTGAGGCGTGCTCCTTAGCTCTTGGACAATCCCATATATAGTCTTCCCATTTTCAAAATAAATGTGATTATTTGGGTGTTTCGTTTTGCAACCAGCATGGCGCTCAAATTCATAAGCATTAATAACCTATAAGACAAAGTTGATCAACCAAGATTTGAACTCTAAACTTCCTTGCTAGCAAATAACAATAATAATAGTAATAATAACAAACTACCTTTGAGTAGTTACAGGACTGGCAGCTACACTGATACCCAGAACCTTTTATAACACCACCGAGCTCCTTCTACCATGCATAAGAAGAGCAGACATGTCACCAAACAATAAGCTGATCTAAAATATGACCAATAAGTGCTGATATTTACCTCACGAGACCAGGCAATATACTTTACAGGAACTCCATCAAGCATACCAGTAGATAGCAAACTTCTGACATTTGAAGGAAAATTATTTGAAGGGGCTTTCTTAGATGTTTTTAGGTTCTCTTTCTTTCTTGAGTTATTTTCAGTACCAGGTATTGGTACATGTTCATTAGATATGAGTGTATCAGCATTTGATTTAACCAACACTTTCTGATTTAATGTTTCTGATGTGCGGACAGAAGCTTGGCCAGTCATCATCCCATAAGTATTTGCATCATCATCATCATAGCCACCAAAGGATATGATAGTACTCTCGCCCTTATTATAAGAATGACCAATGGATAGACAATTGCTATCATCCTTGTTATAAGCGTGAACCATTGATATAGTACCGTCATCCCCTTTGTTATAAATGTGACCCATTGATATGGTATTGTCATCTACCTTGTAGGTTTTACCCATAGAGATAATATTGTTGTCCCCCTTGCTATAAGTATGACCCATTTGTATGCTATCACTATTCTCTTTGTAAGTTTCGCCAATTGATATGTTATCGTTTCCCTTGTTGTAGGATGGTCCCATAGATATAAAAATGTTATTCTCCCTTACAAAGGTGTCACCCACAGACATAATATTATCATCCCCTTTGTTGTAAGCAAGACCCATTGATATGGAACTGTTGTCAGCCTTACTGTAAGCCTGGGCCATTGATATGGTGTTGTTATCCACTGTATCATAGCCATGTCCCATTGATACTGCCATGACATTCTCAGAGTCTTTGACCTGGCTGACCTTTACTTTTCTGATCCCATAACTAAGACCTGCTCTAGGATCTTCCAGTGTTGGAGACATAGATAGACCAAAGGAAGAATCATTACCAAATAAATCATCACTAACCTTTCTTCCAGGATCAATTTTTTCTTCGCTAACTGACGTGATGTTTCGGTCATCAAAATTGACAGCCCTAGCTGTTGGAGAATCAAATAACCGTTCACTGAACGGGCCAGAGATTGATTGAAAACTGGAAGTTTGGCCCCATGCAGGAACATTTGGGTTTAACAATCCTCCAAATAGATTGTTGCTTGGAACTCCTACTACCTGTTTCTTGTTGGGGAAAAGCTCGGCCTCAGGACCATCCATGAACCACTGATGAGCGCGCTTAGGATCAATTCTAGAAGAATTATCATAAGCCATCTCACCATCATTTAAACACTCCGCACCCTTTGCCATCCAAAAGCCTTGATTCTGGAAAGAATGTCTAATATAATTACTTGAAATGTAATATTAACTAAACTATCACAAACATACCATCAAAATCCGTTTGGCTCTTATCCAATCAGTACAACTGTTTTAAGTTCTAATAGTTAATGATAGAAGCTGAGCCAAGAAAACAAAGAATTCATGGTTAGCAAGCTAACCCTCACTTACATTGCATTCTTTTTCCCTTTCCACTCTTATGGCTTTAGTTTTAAACTACTTTGGTTGCCAACCACAGATCAAAAGAGTAACTAGGTGCCACTTAAAAGTGGGAACTCAAGAAAATAAAATAAAAGATTATACCAATATCTTTTACCTATAAGTAAACTGTAAGAGATGCTCAAAGCAACTTTTTGATGGTAACTATCCATAATAAATTTGGTTTCCATATATATAAGCTAACTGCTCCTTTGAGATTGTTAGAGGACAACAGAGTCATTGCTTTCCCTCTACGTGGATACACAAGGGTGAAAAGCTTGACCAAACACCATACGCGCTCCAAACACCCAAAGAAGAAAGGAAAATAAATTTGTTATAAAGCAGCAATGCTAGGTTAATAAAATGGGGCAAAACTTTCTAGAGAGATTATGCTAAATCTCATTAAATATAAAATGGTCCTGATTAACCTTGTTCCCAAATGCAGATAGTTAGTTGCAGAATCAAAACAAACTAGACCACACAGATTTTAAATCCCCACTGCGTTGTCCTCCCAGAGCAAGTGATTAAGGAAATCAAATAGGCGTTGGCAATGTATCTATGCCTAGCCACACAAGGAGGGTATGTAATCAGAGTAAAGAGTAAAAAAGAAACCCACAAATAGTAACGTGGCATTGCTAAAAATGAGCAAACTTTAACTTGAAATCAAAATCTCACCGGAAATATGTATCAAACATACCATTTTACTCAGTTTTTCTTCAACTTCTCTCAATTTCCTCTTATGCTCCTTGCTTCACAACTAGATTCAATAGCTATATTCACACTCTTCAAAATGTATACCGTACCATCAAAGCCTTTGATTGTCCAACATCAAATGCAGAACAACTAGAAGAAAACAAAATCTTTCGTGGAAATTTAGGCTCCCCACTTGCTAGACAGAAATTATCTGCCAAAATGCAATAGTCTTATCAGTAAAAATGTAAAGTAAATCAACATACACTGTTTAGCAGCTGAGAAACAAAATTGAAATCAAATATTTGTATGATAAAACAAATCTCTTACTGTTTCTCCAACCAAACCCTGCTTAATTATAACAGTCAGTTCAGATTTAACATTTTTTCAACACAACCAAATTTCCTTTACTCATCCTTCATTTTCTCGGAAAGCAAGCGGATAAGTAACGAATCGAAGATGATTGTAACCTAACCCTAAAACTTTTTGAATATGGACACGGAGACAGAGAGAGATACTCAATTTAAGTACCTGTGATTAAGAACACTTAATGGCTGTGTGATCTGTGATCGGACATCAAGCAAAATTCCGGCGGAAACTGTACGCGAAAAACGCCGGAGTGGTACTGACAGGTATCGCGGGTGAGATCTTAGAAGTGGAAAGATTAGTTGTTTAATCGGAGAGAGGGATATAGTTTGACGAGATGATATAGATGGTGCCCTGCAGTCTGCACGATCACAACTCATGATACATGATCTCTACCGTACACGTGGAAAGTTATCAGTAAGATGTTGTCCGTTCACTGTCTGGCGCTAGTTAAGAAGCCTCGTGGGTGCGTCATGGGCGAGACTAGGAGTACGTAAACTGAGCCAACGAGTTTTTCGTCTTCGAGCCATGGAAGGGAATTGTACGAACTACGAAGTACAAAACTGACATGACGCGCGATTAGGAGTCCCATAAATGCTGTGTCGTTTTGTGTGCTTGTGTATTTTTATTTTTTTTGTGGTAATCTTTGTTATATTTATAATTATTGTGTTTTAATTTAATTTTAAAAATATAATAATTAAAATTTTAATAAATATTGATTGATCAGTTCATCTATCTTCTCCGATTTGAGCTTAGGAATAGAAAAAATAAAGGTTCGTCTGATATTATATTTTGTTATTATTTTTATTTTATAAATTTAAATATAAAATATATTTTTTTTATTATTGTTGGGTATATCATAAGGTTTAAAAGAATAAAAATTTGAAATGACTCTACAAAAAAAAAAAAAGATAGTATTTTGAAATCTATTGTTATTTAAAGAGAGCTATTTCATGTGACAAGGACCCCGAGTCTTATCTAGTAAAAGAAGAAAGAAATATCGGGTCGGCATAATAATAAAGAGTATGACGAAAACTTCAGGAGAGATATAAGTCGAGACCTCTTAGAATTATCAAGAAGTTCTGATCAAATCTTATCCTAAGGATACATCATAAAGGTCTCGGCCATATCTCGTTAAGATCTCAACCACATCTCGTTAAGGTCTTGGCCACAATTTACAAGGATCTCGGCCACAATTTACAAGGTTCTCAACCACATCTCGTTAAGGTCTCGGCCACAATTTACAAGGATCTCGGCCACAATTTACAAGGTTCTCAGCCACAGCTTATAAAAGTTTCGGCCACAGCTTGTAAAGGTTTCGACCACAGCTTATATAGGTCTCAGTTATAGTTTGTAAAGGTCTCGGCCACAGCTTATAAATGTCTCAATCACAATTTATAAAGATATGCAACACTTGATCTCATCTTAAATATATAAAGGTGTTTCAAATAAGAACTTCTAATATCTCACTATAGTTACGTATTTGTGAATGATTCGTTTCCTTATCAAATTCTCTTGGATTATTCTATAATAAGGATTTTTGTCAAATTAAACTTCTTACATAATAAAAATCCTAATAATACGATGCCACCAAATCCGAAAATCGATGCTTAACCTATAGAATCTCTGTGATTCTCACACAGTGAGATTCTAATTACTAGATTTCATAGTATCTTGCCATATTAATGAGATAATAATATTTATAAAAGGAGATCAGGTATAACTAAGTACAACTACTGAAACTTTGGCAAAAAAAAAAAAAAAAAACTGTAATCCTTTTTCAATTTTCTCTCTTTAATCACCACAAATAAAACCCTAACTTAAGTATCGAAGGGTTTTCGCCGGACAACCGGCTTTTCACCTATATAGCTCTCAATTGTAATCGCAGGTATTACGAGTTTGTATTAGAAGAAGAGGAAGATCGTTGCTGGTGCACAGAATCCACAGAAGGGATTTTTGCTGCACCAACATCTGGCTCTGTCTGTGGGAAATTGAACTAAAAATCATAAATAACACAAAAAAAGATCATGACAACCATGCAAACTTATATAACAAAAAACCAAACAACGACAATAGGAAATTACCATGACAATCCTCTTAAGAAGATGGTGACAGTTAACCAAAATGATGATAATCTACCGCCATTTTTGGAGTGTGCAAATCACGATTCAAAGGCTCTACATCAAAATTCCTCTAACCCAGGAGTCACAGAAATTGCATAGTTCATTAAGCGACTGATTGATAAAAAGATAAAAAAAAAAAAAAAAAAGAGAGTTTCAAGTCAATACTAGCAGAAGTCATGGAAAACAGTATTTCAAGTATCCCATATATCAAGGATTACGAAACTAGTCTTTGAAAAAGAAAAGTTTTCAATTATTCATTAACCAAGGGTAAAAAAAAAAGAGCAGGATAATATCACCCATAATTTGAAAGAGTTTGAAGCTTAATCTCATGACATAAAAGGATAATGTGGTCCCCAGAAATTCACATCTCAAATATCTTCGGGTAATATTATCCATAAGCTAAAATATGGGTTGTATGGTTCCTGAGGCCTATTTCTTATTCATCTCGAAGTAATATTTTCTAAAAGTCCGAATTTGGGTGGCATGGTTCCCGAGACTTATTTTTTATTCACCTCGGAGTAATATTATCCATAAACCTGAATTTAAGTGATATGGTTTCTAAGGCTTATCTCTTATTCACATTGGGATTATTCAAAAATTCGAATTTGGGTAGTATGATTCCTGAGGCTTATCTTTTATTCTCCTCAAGATTATCCACAAATCCGAATCTAGGTAGTACGGTTCTTGAGGCCTATATTTTATTCACCTAGTGGTAATATTATTCAAAAGCCCGAATCTGGGTAGTATGATTCCCAAAGCCTATCTCTTATTCTCCTCGGAGTAATATTATAAAAAAACTCGAATTTGGGTGGTATAGTTCCCAAGGCCTATATCTCTTATTCTCCTCGGGATAATATTATCCATAAGTCCGAATCTGAGTGATATGGTTCCCGAGGCCTATATCTTTTTTACATTGAGGCAATATTATCTATAAATCTGAATCTGGGTGACATGGTTCCCGAGGCTTATCTCTTATTCACATTGGGGTAATATTATCCATAAATCTGAATATGGGTTGTATGGTTCTCAAAATTATTATTTTATTCTTCTTGGAGTAATATTATACATAAGTCTGAATTTGGGTGATATGGTTCCCGAGGCCTATCTCTTATTCATTTTGGAGTAATATTTTTCAAAAATCTTAATCCGGGTGGTATAGTTCCCGAATCTTATCTCAAAACGTCCAAGAGTAATCTTTTCTCGAAGCCCACAAATGGGTGACACGGTTCCCAGATGTCAGCTTATCATTTATCTTGAGGTAATAGTATCTTCCGCTCAAATAAACACTGAGTACGATCTTAGAGAGTATAAGAGTAAAAGAGATTTTTGACTGACTACTTTTAAATGTCTCGGGATAATCTCCTCCCGCAACCTACAAATGGGTAACACGATTCTCAAATGTCAGCTTATCATTTATCCCGAGGTAATAGTATCATCAGCTCAAATAAGCCCTAAGTATAGTTTCAGAAAGCATAAGAGTAAAAAAGGTTTTCGAATGACTACTTTAAAAACATCTTGAAGTAATTTCCTCCCGAAGCCCACAAATGGGTGACATGGTTTTCAGACGTTAGCTTATCATATACCTCTAGAATAATATGGTCCACAGCTTGAACAAGCCCTGAGCACGACCTTAGCTAAATAGTTCCCAGATAACTGTAGTGAAAAATTTTCAGTCAGGATAATTATATTAAAAATATATTAAAGTTTAAAAGTTAAGACATATCAGTGGTCAATATGGTTCATGGTTGAAAATATAATCTCTAAGAAGAGAAAACTAGAAAATTGATATTAGTGACACAAATTCCATGCTCTCAGTTCAATTCAGTTCAGGTCAGGTCTTTTAGAGCATTCTTTAACCAAAGTTGGGTTCTATAAATTATGCAAAGTGCCGAGTATGAAAAGAAGGTAAAGCAACAAAAAGAGCCAAACAATTCAATTTTCTTAGGTCGGCTGGGGAGGTTGGTGGATTAGTTGGAACGTCAGTCTGATTAGTAGGAGGAACTTGAGGAATCTTGAAGTTATAAGAAGGCTCCCTCAGAGTAGATACTTTCCGAAAAGTTTTACTAAGGGGTGGTCACACATGTCACAAAGTCTCATATAGCCAAGTCAGATTTAAGTCTGAATACCAACCTTGGAACGTCTCACAGGAACACAAACCTCTTTTTCTCAGCCTTGGTAAAGCCTCTGACACTCCGCCCTGAACTCATTCAGATCATATTCAAAGGTGCTCATTCTTTTGCCGTACTTTGCATAGGAAGATTTAGCAGTAATCACCATGACTTGAAGCTCCTCCATCTCTTGTGCCTACTTCTCCTTCTCAGCCTCAAGCTGGGTCTGCTTCATGGCCAAGTTCCTCTCCACTTCCTAGGCCTCTATCCCAACCAGACAGTTTTTGAAGCTGTTGAATCCGTAAAGATAGCATCAATAGCATCTTGGAGGACTACAACAGCATATTGCATTTGACCAAATTATGCAAATAACAAGGTATTAGTAAAGAACAAGAATATTTCATTTTCTGAAAAACAGAACTTTTTTTTGTTTAAAAACAGATTATTTAAGAGAAGATGAGATCCGATGATATTACTACCATTTTTCCGAGCTGGCATCATTTTCTTTTTGCCTCGGCCCATCTTCCTTATCCATCGCAATAACCTTCCTCTTGCATTTCCTCTTGTCCGTATTGGGGGTAAGAGGAGGTGGCAGGTCACCTTGGGCCTTAGCCCCTTTAGTAGAGGCTGATGACAGCAACATCTTGGGGAACAGATGTCTCAGCCATGTTCCTAAGGGCTAAAGGCTCAACCTCAGCTTCAGGGGCTTAAATGGGTCTCGTAGCCTTTTTTACTCTTTGCTAACTGCCTTAACATATTAAAAACGCTTTTGCATTGACTTCTTTGAGACTCGAAATGATGTTGTCTGATAAGCCAATTGAAATTTGCTGCATGGAAGATGGTTTGCGGATTTTGAGTTAGCATTAAAAGTTTACGTATGGGCACTTCTTTTCAAATCACAACTTTTAGTTTTTGTCAAACAGCCTCTGTTTGACTATTTGACTAAAACTAAGGACCTTGATGTTGGGGATATAATTCAGAGCCTGAGTAAAGCCTAATAAACTATGGGCCCAGAACAAAGTTCCATAAAAAACAGAAGAATATCCAGAGACCTATCCCAATCTAAGAAGAAATATCTAGAGAATAACAAGGACTTTAGGAGTAGTAAGAACCAAGACATCTTAAGGTCATGTCAAAGATCTCAGGTTAGAACCTCATTTCGAGACCAACTTACAATGATCTCGGCCACAACTTATAATGGTCTCGACCACAGCTTATAAAGGTTTCAGCCACAGCTTACAAAGGTTTCGGCTATAATTTATATAGATCTCAGCCACGGCTTATAAAGGTCTCGATCACAACTTATAAAGGGTCTCAGCCATAGCTTACAAGAGTTTTAGCCACAACTTATATAGGTCTCAGTCATAGCTTATAAAGGTCTCGGCCACAGCTTATAAAGATATGCAACACCTGAACTCATTTCAAATAGATAAAAGGGTCTCAAGTAAGGACTCCCGATATCTCACTACAGTTACGTATCTGTAAAAGATTCGTCTCCTTTCCAAATTTTCTCGGATTATTTTGTAATAATGATTCTTGCTAAATTAAGTTTCTTATATAATAAAAATCTTAGGGATACAACCCCATAAATTCTGAAAAGTCGATACTTACAAAATAGAATCTCTACAATTCTTAGAATTAAAATACTACTAAAATTATTATTTCCAGATTTGATAGAATTCTACCAATGTTAAGAAACTTACACCTATAAAGGGAGACTAATGACTACTAGGTATGCAGGATGATGATAACACTTTGTTAAAAGAAACTTATATTCTCCTTAGCTTTCTTTCTCTCTCATATTAAAAAGTGAAACTCTGACTTAAGTATCGAAGGGTTTTGGCCAGACAACTGGATTTTTACCCCGATAACTATTGATTGTGGTTGCAGGTCGAGTAGAAGAAGAGTAAGATCGTTGTTGGTGCATAGGATCCACAGAAGGAATTTTTGTTGCATCAATAATTATTTTGTTAAAATTAAATCTATAAAATAGAAAATACAAATTATACATTTATAATCTAAAATCATAAAACGGTTTAAAACTATTTTATCTATTTTACAAAATAAATTATAAAATATTCATCTTACCCAAATCAAACTCTCTCATTTTCATAATAAAATTTTTAGAATATAATACCGGATGCATTCTCATATTCGAAATACAATAACTAAAAAATATTTTTATTTTGTAAAAATACTTATTTAAAAACAATACGTGCCGGACTTTAATATTTCCAGCAAAATTGTATTTCTTGATCTTGGTCCACATTTCAACTCTTATTCTTGGGCGTAGGCAGAGAACCAAAATGGATCCTTTTTCAGTTGTCTTAAAGAAGTCTATGTCGCAGACAATGGGCTTGGCAGCAAGACCCTTCCTACCGCCCATTTTAGAGAATTATAGATCTGACTAGTGGTAAGCCCAATCACTGCCTTGTTTTTGAAAAAGAAACAAAACAAGCTAGACCGTGTATGACTATGTTTTTATGGGCTAGAAAAGTGAAAGGCCACAATTGAGCAAATTCATTTAGTTTGTTTTCAATAGAATTAATTGTCTTAAAAATTTTCAAATCTCAAACCCTCAAAATCCCAATTGAAAACACTATATGCAACCAAGCCGGGGCATTACAAAATTGCAAAATTTTTCATTGACAAGATAACAGTAATAGCAAACAAAACTGACAAACGAGGCAAGTCTTTCAAGGAACAAAAAGCCACACCTCAGATCATGTTCCCTCAAGACACCCTGTTTGTATCACAGTTTTTCTGCAGGGAAACTTCTTTTTTTTACATAAAGCCATCCTGCTTTTGATTTACGTTTTCAATTCAATCAAATTCCCTTTCTAATTCTCTACCTCCAATAAAATAGAATAAAATAAAACACTACTCTACAAAAGGCTGAATCACATTCTTTTACACATAACCAGAACTGAAAACACTTGATTAGCATCCGAAATGCAAATGCCCAGGGTACAAATAACCAGTGATCCACCCACTGCTTGTTTATCCATTTCTTTAATGTATTTTACTTCCAGTTCACTCCCCATTTCATCACCAACCCATCTAATCATCATATTCTGAACTTCCAAGTTCCATCCCATATATTTACAGTATACCCAATCTTCCAGGTGCCCAAAATCAGGCGTGCAACTGCAACAAACAGCATGCACGCCAACCCATCACAGGTAAAAAGACAGTGAAAACAACAAAGAATTGCCTTGCCTTGAGCTAATATGCCACTGTATATGTTTCCAATATGAACATCACTACCCACCTCGCATGCAGTCCCAAACTGTTAAAAATTGCTGGGGATAATGGAGTTGTCAGCGGATGCTTATCGGTGCTTGTGTCAGTCAGTCTGTCAAAGCTACAAGACTAACCATCACGGCTGTAATTTAACTATTAGACAATTTCTTTTTGTACTTCACTGCACTGTGAGGATTCTAGTCACATGCTATGTGTCTCGTCCAAGCAACTTTGTGGCCTGGCAAATATAAGGAGTTCTTCAGCTTGGACTTTGGCCACGCTTGTCGATGTCAAGGCAGTGTTTGTTGACACTTTTGGTGGGAAGGATATAGGCTTAGACTTGTTTGCTGAGTTGACTTGTACAGAAAATAGAGAATAAACTGGTCTGTGGTCTGAGAACTTGGATTCTCCTCTTATATAACACATTTGTTCGAGTTCTTCCCCTTTCCACAATATCCTATCACACCTGCAATTGTGTCCGAAAAATGGTTCTAATGTAAGCAATTGCATATCACAAAGTATATTGAAGTATAATTACTTGTAAATAAGAAAACATTAAGGGGAATTTCTTTTAATAAAATTTGTAAGCTTATTCTAAAATGCTGCCAAATCATAAACAATAAACATGGCTGGTTTGTGCATGTTACAAAGCTATTATTTTACCAAGAGGAAAGGCAGTCCACTTACTTGCCGACTCAACTCTATTAAAATAAAAAATAACATTAATGTAAAACCCAGTGGATGGTGCTTAATAATATTTTTCACATGGTCTCTGTCGAAAATAAGACACAATAAGACATAGTTTTCACATGATTATTGAATATTTTTATGCGAATAATTGAGGCTTATCAATTAAGCTTTGAAAAATGCAAGTCACAAGGCATTAAAAAACCTATGAAATGTCTTGCAAACACTATTTGTAACGGCACACTCCATTGATTTGATACCCAGTGTCCCCAGTATAACAACTTAGTAGACAATAATACTATATTAATCATATTGTTTGCTTAATTAACATATGCTTCACAATCCAATGTTCATGTTCAATTAGTGAATAACTCCATATTAATTGATTGATACTTGCCGACAACTAACAAGTTGCACAAAATAAAGAAGAAAAGATAATAGTATAAACATTAGTTTAAGGAATAAATGATGAAGGTAACACCTCTTGCTTCTTACTTAAACGAAGAAAGCTGTAGAATCCGCAACTAGGATATAAATTAATTCTGTAGAAGAAATAAATAAATTAGAAGTCTTACCAGGCAGGAGTGCGTCGTTTCTCTTTAGATTTAGACGTTTGAACAACATAATGGTCAGAATTGGCGATGTATTTGTAAGTTGGAGGAAAATATATTCCCCCTTCTTCCCATCCTTTAAATATTCTACCAGCTCTTTGCTCTATCTTTAGCTGCCAGAGACAAATAAATAAATAATAATAATAAGTTAAGACCTATCAAGTTTAACTATTACTTAATGAACCAATGAAAATGTGATTGACGTGCTAGTTTATATTATTAACTTCTCACCTGATCCTTCTCTAAAAGTGCCTGCCAGTCATTCCTCTTTAGCAGTTCATGTGTGTCACCATAACCATTGGCAAGCCGATAATTCAAATCTCCAAGCCAAAATATTATGCTAAATAGAAAAGAAAGAGAAAATAAATTACAAAGTTTGTCTTCATGGGAAATTAATTTTATTAATTAGAAAACACGAAAAATAAGGAAGACTTACTCGTGTTCCAATATGCTTTCAGGAGGAAGTGGCTGTGTGTGATCTTTGTATGAATGGGAAAACCTTGTTTTCTTCAATATTTCTGTAACGTCAGAATTTCTTCTGATCTCGTCACCTTCTTTCTCTCCGGAAGCCAAGTGAGTACAAACGAAGCAGAAAGTTGTCTGGCGAAATGTCATACTAATTGATACTGAACCCTGTTAACAAACAAACGAAAAAAATTGTGTTCATTTCATTTCATATATATATATATATATATATGCCAAATATGCAAGCTTGCTGGTATGTGTTTTAGTCGAAGCAACACAATGGCTAACCTTATTTCCGAGGTAACCCATAATTCCACGACCAACGCAGGAGACCTTCAAGCTGCTAATATGTTTTTCGAGATCAGCTCGAACCCATACGCACAAGAATATCCCCACCATTTGCTTGCTTGCAGCCAGGCAGTAGCGTCGCTGCATAGGGCTGCCAGATGTGCAAGGAGGGCTAGATGATTCTTCTTCACTAGAGTTAGAATTTGATTGTAAATTTAACAATCTTCGGAAATCTTCGTGGCCAAGTTCATCTTCCAGTGACAGTAAGTCAGAGAAGCTGAGTCTGGGCTTCTGACAGGGTTGCTGGTCAGGCTGTGGTGAAGTGGCGGTATTGTAATTTTGAGGAAGTTCTTGATCAGTCTTGTTGCTGTTCAACGCTTGTCGAATAAGAGAAAGCCATTTGGCAGCTGGGCCGTTATCCTCTGCTCCGAGCACGTTGCCAGCATTTAGAGGGACTATTTCTTGGAACCTAATACACAGATTAATCACATTAAATTAAGGCAAAATTCATAAATTTAGAAGAAATCATCACTAAGACCCTCTCTTCAAATATAACGTTACTGTCAGAAAACGCCTAGTTTCAGGAAAAAAAAAAAAAAAAAACGGAGACAGGGTAAAAGGGCAGACAAAGAAAGAGCGTAGAGTGGAGTGGTAGTGGGAAAAGAGCAAGTTAAGGTGGCGTCAACCATGGTGCTTTTATTTCATTTCGTTTGAATAATAGATGTTTGAAAAAATGAAATCTAGCCCCACACGAACTCACTACTCGGAAAATTACATCCATTGGCACAAGTGCGCGCAAGCGCAATCAAGAAGACAAGCAACCAATGCAAACAAACTGGTCTAATTTGCAGTGCAAGCCAAAAAGAGCGAGACAATACCCAAGAACATAGATGTCGGCCGAAGCAGGCGACTTTAGCCAATCTTTTAAGTTCAAACCCTCGTGGGGAGACTTTCCCCCGACATTCCATGTCCCCACGAACATCCTGTAAAGTCCAAAATAAAAACCATTATTATTACCCCTTCACCCAAATCAGAATAAACCAAATGCTTTAATTTGCTTAACTAATCTTTTTTCTTTTCTGGCCTGTAGCTTAATTAATGCACAAGTAATAATTAAAAAGGGTATAAGTGTCTTTTTAAGTGAGGAAGGAAATAAATTATTCGAGAGTAACGAACGGAGTCGGTATCCTTACTTAAGATTGACGGTATCCGTGACAGGCGGTGCCTCCGGCACGATTGCCGACTGTTTATGCACATTAGGAGCTCCCTTCAACCACCCTTCAGTGAAAAAAAAACTCTCAATTACAAGAAATAAAAAAAATAAAAAACTCGAAAATCAATAAAAGGCTATATGTTATGCTAATCATAGGCCTTCGTACACCCGGGTCTGCCGCCGTCCACGTGGCAATCGTACAAACTATCCTGTAATTTCCTCATAGATGTGCAGTCACATAATTCAAAGCCGTCTAACCAGACGGCTCAGAGAAACCGTGGCGGGTCCCTGGTCCCCTCGTGGCCCGGTGGACGGAGAGAGCCAAAATAGTGCGATTTACGACCGAGTAATACAGTGTCGTTTTTGGGTAAATACCTGAGAAATCTTCTCGTACGAAGACATAGTAGTCGTCGTCTGAGCAACTCTTCCTTCTCTCAGTTTTACCTGAGTTAAATTCACACACAATTTCCCGATGAGTATCGGATATCGAACGATACAGTGACATTATCGAAACCCAATATGATAGAAAATTTACCTTTAATTGCATAATCGGAATGAAACTCATCTGCTCCACTTTGTATGTTAAGCCATTTTCTCGCCACTACTTTTGGCCACGAAGACTGAAAAAGAAAAAGAATAAAAATCGGTTTTAATTCTTGGAATCCAAGGAACCATAAACCGCCGAAAATCGGGAAGAGTTATTGTTAACATACCATCTCTGTTCTCGTTCCTCCAGAGCTTGATCACTGCAAATCACGGTAATTAAAAGGCGGGATAGCCAATCAGAATCTGTTTCTAGATTATATAATGAAGATATTTTTTTTATTTTAATTGAAAATATGATTTAGTAGTAAAAGTCTCCAGCAAAAACAAAACGGACGATTAACCAAATAGTACAAAGAAGAGTTGAACAACCCAAAAAAATATATTAATATATCTGTTTTTGGGAGGCGGAACAAATCGTTTAGGAGCTTAAATTAGTGATAAATGGAGTAATCATTCAGATTATAAAAGAGCTAGTTGCAGGGAAAATGGAGACAGTTTCCCAAGAAGTAACGTGGACGGAAGGAAAGTAACAGAAAATATAATAAGAGAATAAAAAAAATGGTAAGAATATAATATCCAAGAGAGAGGTGAGAGCGAAGAGGCCAGGTTCATCCTTTTTCTTGATGAGCCTTTACAGAGAGGAGGACAGAGGGGAGGATGAACTATTAAGCAAAGAAAAATTGAAGCTTTTTAGATCTTCGTAGAAGGAGCAATTCTCTGTTAACCCATCTCAGAAAGTTTGTTCTTGATTATTTTACAGGAAGGAAAAGAGGCTGCATTCAAAGTTATCACAGCTCAGAAACTAAAAGCACTCACATAAATCAACCTTCGAAGGATGGAACATGAGATTTAAAGTTAAAATTAAGCAACCAAGAAGCGAGATCTTAATGATTTGTTAAAAAAATCAATTTCAATGATGTGAATTTCGATGGATGGACGACATTGCTAACCAGTAAAATCAAAAGCATGGAGAAGAAACAAACACTTACAGGTTTTACAGAGAGAGATGGAACATAAACAGAAACGACTGTGCGTTTGAGAATGAAAAGAAAGACCCCTTTTTTATTTTGATTTTCACTATCTCGTCGTCTGATCAAAGAGAAAACACAGAGTGATGTTTATATTTGCCGCAATTAGTTGGCCGAGGAGTAGGGAAAGAAAGAATGGCAGAGCGAGCAAGAATTGGGAAGCGTTCCTCGTAAAAGCAAAAAAAGGGGCGGTTGGTTCTCAAATTTATAAGAGTGTTGTAAAGAAAGAGAGAGATTGATTGACTGTGAGTTTGTTTAACAGTGAGGAGAGAGCGAGCGAGTGAAAGGACATTGAAGTCAACATATTTCTTAATGGGGGTATTTTAGTCTATATTGAAAAAATGTTTATTGATTTGCTGTTGCAGTGTAAGTGAGTGTTGCTAATCGTTGACTCTCTATCGTTATACGTAACAGTGTGAGATTATGCCTATTTATTCTTCAACATATTACATAAACAACAAATTAAATTTCTTCCTAATTATCCTCTAATTAAAGTTTCCATTTTGAGCTGAAACAAAATTTCCCTTTTTGGCTGAATTTGTGAAGTTGGTTGAATTTCCCTTTTCATGTTAGGACATGTGATTGTAAACAGAAGGATTTTGTCCGAATTATGCAGAACCAGTTTCCGGATCAAGAAACGGAGTTGAACAGTCAAATCTCCTCCTTTTTTCTCATATGTTAAATAAAGCCAAGTCTTACAACCATTTGTGTGTATGCGCGTGTGTTAGTAATTTTAATTTAAGAAAAAAAAATATCTTTCTATATTTATTTTTATGAATTAATTAATTAAAAAAATTAAAATAATCTTAATTTATTTATTTATTTTTAAATTAAATAAAGGCAAATAAATTAAAATTTTAATTAATAAATAAATAAATTACAAATATTTTAGTATTTTAATTAATTAACATACGGTCAAAAAAAGGGAAAAGAGGTAAGTATATTTTTTCACTTATCAAAAATTAAATAGTAACAATGTAAGTATATTTTTTCACTTATCAAGAATTAAATAGTAACAATTTTTATTTTTAAATTAAAGCTGGTCAAAATTAAATAGTAATGATCTTTATTTTTAATTATTATAAAATAAAATTATTAGTTGTTGTAAAAAAATATTATAAAATTAAATTATTATATTTTGAAATTTGTGATAAATTTTATACATAAACACACTTACTTTCATTCTCTACATAACTTTGATTGTAATTTAACTTTCTAAATATAAAATTACCCCTAATTTGTTTATTTTTTACATGTACAATTTTAATTTACTAGTCTTTATATATATATATATTAATTGATTATATATCTAAATAATGATAAATATGTAATAATTTTATTTATAAAATATATATATATTTTTTAATTAATTAATTTATGGTTAAAATAATATAAAAGGGAGGTAAGTGTGTATTTTTATTAAATTTATTATAAAATGAAATTATTATAAATTTTAGAAGAGATATTTGATAAAAGTTTTATAAATAGATAATAAATATTAATTATTAAAAAATATTTTAATTATTATATTTTTTTAATTCAAAAAAGAGGAAAATTCAAAAAGTTGCAAAAAGAACGCTGTGAATTTGTAATAGCAGGAGGAAGAGGTACGTCAGAGCCCTGAAATATACGCAAGTAAGAATATTGACCGGGTTAGGAAAATAAATCAGAGTAATTTAAATTGATGGTCAAATCGGCTAAGAATATGTAAACCTTTATTCAAACGGTGTCGTACCTGTTATCTCTCTTAGTCCGGAAAACAGAACACGCATCACTTTTCTCTTTCCGGTGTTTTCAATTGGAGATGGCACGAATTTTGGGCCTAAACGAATTATTAAAATTATTTTATTTTATTAAAAATTAAATTCAAATTATTTACTTATTTTTATATAATTAAATATATATATATTATATTAATAAATTAATTTATCAAATTTTAATTACAAAAATTAAGTTAGTCTTCTCCAATTTTTAATTATGAAGTCACTAATTAAATTTTCATAATTAAACTTTTTAACTAAATAATTTTTAATAAACAATTTGGTTAATTCATTTAATTTTTCATGGAACATGGTCAATCGAAGACAAAATTTAATCAATTTTAACTTTGAAATATTTTTTTCGTAAATGCAAGGATAACTGGTATAATCAACAAAATTTTATATGCAACTTACATTTTAAAAACAATTACCATGTCACTCTTTGGGCTTTTGTTTTTTATAAAATAAGTTATAAATAATGTAATTAAGTGACATGAGCTTAATTTCTTAAAAAAATAAAAACAATTAATTAATTAATTTTTTGTAAATATTAAATGAAATTATTTATATTCTAAAATTGGTTCACTTAATTTAAATTTATAAAAATATATTTAATTAATTTTTACTTAAATATTATAATTTAGATCATATTTAAAATTTAATATTAAAAAAAACAGCAGTACAAGTTTGATTGTGAGATATGTTCGAGATCTCTTAATTTTAGGGTTTTTAAATAGTATAATTCAATTTTTGGGTTCAATTATACTTTTAGTCTTATAACAAAATTTATTATATTTGAGGCTAAAAATAAGCTATTTGAACAATTTTATTTTTAATTCTTATTTTTTTTGATGAATTTCATATTTCATCGAATAAATGTGAATTTTAAATATGATATTTATCGAGGAAATAAGGTATACATATAAAGAATATGATATTTATCGAAGGAATAAGATATTCATATTTTTTTTTGTTAATTTTCTCTCTTAATTTCAAAATTCAGATAAAAAATTATAATCAAAATAAATAAACTAATATCGAATTACCCGTAAATTTATTTTTAATTATTTTTTAAAAAAATTATTAACTCTTTTTTAAAATCAAAATAAATAATTATAATAAAAATTTCAAAATTTTAAGTTTAATATATAACTAATAAAAAAATATATAATTAATTTTAAATATAATATATTTAAAAATTAGACCATAAATATAAATAAAAAATATTTTTAAACTATACAAATTAAAAATCGTCAGTTTTAGGTTTCAACAGCCGCCAGTGTGAGTATGAATGTGAGCTGTGATAGAGCCGCCGGTGTTACCAACTGCAACTAATTTTAGGTAACAATCAATCCGCTTTTATTAGCCGTCTATTCTTCAACTCTATAAGATTAGCCATTTGATTTGAATAATTGTTTGTCAAATCAAATGTCTTTTCCTCTTTATATTTAGACTTTTGAAGGCTATGACTTTTGGCAACCTTTCAGAATAACTCCACGTTTGCTGTTAACCAACCACTTTCGCTTGTAATCCATCTCGTTTCTTATTACTTGTCCAATTAATTACAAGGGAAGACCTATAAAATGCTTACTTCTTCTCCAATTCATTGTAATTAACGTATAATCCCTCAACATTAAGCAAGAGTGTATTTTTACAATTCAAACCACCAAGGTTAAAATTAGGTAATTAATGCTAGCAATAATCTTTTCAACCTTCGGGCTTCAAATGCCATGAAACTTAATTCCCATATTTAATTACCTAATTAATGAATTAAATGAGAGGCACCTTGACGTGACACAATTGTTTATTATTATTATTATTATTATTATTATTATTATTATTATTATTATTACTATTACTCATTATAAATAAACATAAGACATACATCCAAGCACGAATTTAATCCCTCTACTTTAAAACTTTTGGCCACCTTCTTACAAACGAAAATAAAGTGTGTGACCAATCTAAGATTTATTTATTTTTTAATATTCATATTTATAATTACAATCTATCAACAATTTGCACGTTTAAATCACATAAACGTGGGTATCTCTCTCTCTTTCTCTCACTCTAAATGTGTGTGTGATAGTATACTCATTTTATTCGTGACGATCTTATATAAAACTTAACATTTTTTTCAAAGACATGCTTATTTTTTTTACCTACTCTCCATAATTATATAAATTTATATTAACGTAAATAACTTGATATGATTATTTATTTATTTATATCAAAATTATTATAATAATAGATTATATAATTTAAGGTATTTGATATTATAAAGTAGCATGATTATTAATTTTAATCTTTTATTATATTCTAATTTAGATTTAACAAGGTTGTCTTACAAATTAGAAAAAAATATATATCTATATAAGATCAATTATTACAAAATTAATATTAACAAAAATTTTATTTGCGTATAAGTTAAAAATATTTTATTTATATATGTATATATATATATATATATATTTTCAAATATTTTACTATTTGTTGAATAATTAAAATAAAGGTACAAATATAAAAGTATTGGTTTTTATATATATTTTATTTTAAAAAATAAACAACGTAAAACTAATATTCATACTTCAGATATTAAAAAAATAGAAATTTCAAATTCAACATTAAATTTTATTCGAATTTTAGATTAATTTAGATTTTAATAGAAAAGAAATACACGCTACCTGAGTAAAAGAATGGGTTGTAAAAATTAATTTTTAAATAATCGTTTAAATGCAATACTTGCAAAATTAAGTAAAAATACAATAAATTTAAATACACTTTTCTTATTAATTAAGAATAGAAGATATACTATACATTATTTTGAAGAAATATTTAATTTTTAACGAGTAGTTTTAATGCCAATTTGTAGTATATGTTCACAATGGAGTCTATATGATCTCTAGTTATTCCTTATTAAAAATATGCTAATTTGTAGTATATGTTCTTATACGAATTTTGTAAATAATCAATGATAATTCAATGTAAAATAGTAGTAAATTCTTTAAAATATTACACTCAACGATTAATGATAATATGCTATCTTGCTGTAAATAATAAAAGTCTTTAAAACGTGTAATTATATAGAATGAATAAGATCAAAATTAATATGTCATCAAAATCGGCAAAGTAAAATCCTTTATAATAATAAAATAAAAAATAATTTACCGTATACGTACAAAATAGAAATTGATAAGGTAACGTCATTAGACACTAGTTAAAAATCAATAAATTAAATTATATATAATTGCTGATGAGTCTTGGGTCATCATATTATTCATTAAATCAAATGTAGCTTTACTGGCCGAACGCTAGGCCGGTCCTTAGGTTTTCTTGTGGAAAAGGCACCAAAATCCAACTAAATACTTCTAAAAATGTTTACATTATTACTTAGAAAGAATTTATGTAGCTTTTAGTGCCTTTTGAAAAGTAACCGAAAAGGATTAATTATTAATTAATTACTTAGCATGTGTCCAGTGATTATTTGATCAATAGACTCTTCATTGACTAAAGATCATCGAGCTCGATTGCTTTTGAATACGTGCCATGTTTTCATGATACGGGTTATAAAAAATTATGCAAAAAGATCAATGGTAATCCAATTAAATGTATTATAATGATTTAATTAATAGGATCAAAGGCTATGTGCTTTAGTTTTGTGTCCCATGAGATTAATTTTTATGGGTTTTGGGATTAGCCAATAGTTGATAACAAAGTGGCGTGATTGTCTATAAGCTGAGTTGTTGTGTCTTGTTTTCAATGGTCGAAAAGGGATTCTTCGAATCGTGCCTAAAAACCTAACCCAAATTAATGGTAATTAAATTGACTGACTTAGATTAAAATGATGAAAGGGATTTAATTACAAATCTTAATACGATCGAAGGACACCTTAGAGGAGGCAGTAGGCAGCGAATTGCGTCACAAATTAAGACTTTCTGGCTAAGCAATATAGCTTACCTAAGAATAAGATATTGTTCCATTTATGACTTTGGTTTGAGCTTATCCTTTGGAGAAATTTAAGATTTGTTTAATTTAATACAAAAGAACTTAATTTTTGACTCATTATATTGTATTATGATTAGCTTACAATACATCGAATATGTTGTTGCAAATTACAATCATATGTAACAAAACTATAAAAAATTTGAGAAATTAAAATATAACACTTCAAAATACGACTTACAATTCTAAAAATATTTTCTAAAATTATAAAAAATCTAATGAGAAACTTGAATAATTTAAGCAATTGCAATTATAAATCGTTGTATTATACAAGTGTTTTGATCATGTACTGGTTATATATAACCTATATTTTCTTTTGTCATGAACCAGGAGACTTTGACATTAGTTTTCATAGTATTCATGCATTCGTCAAGAAATAAATAATTTTGAATAGTTGAACAATTTGACGTCCAAAGGTGTTAGATATGATGACAAGAATGCGTCGTATTCCATTAGAAACATATATTTTGTGTGTGCTCCACTAATTGGTACATTTGTGATCAATTCGACGGCTTAAGTAAACAACTCCAGGTGCTGTACGTAAATGTTTAAAGCACTAATTAAGCATCATTTGTATTTTGACTCGTGATAGATATGCTCTCGTTCTATCGGAATCTTTTTGAACAGAGCATTAACAAGTACAGTATATGTTTCGGAAACAAATTCAGCCGTGGAGGCTCGTGGTTAGTCCACCATCTTTGATTATTATTATTATTATTATTATTATTATTTTATGTTAGTTCTTCCTTTCTGTCGGAGTTTTCATTATGTCTTAGTCAAATAGCTTAATTTCGCGCTAGAACGAATTGCTTGATTAACTTAGCCTCCCATATTCAATGATGCTTAATTAATCAAATTTCACTTCATTAAAAGTTATGTAATTAATTTTCCAATAACTATTAGATGATGATTGCATGGCTCTAATTGATTTGTCCCTTTGTATTTAAGCACAAAGCATGATTTATGTATTAATTGTTATACACTTATTTTTAAAACCAGACATTTAAACTATGATTGAAATTAAAATATTGTAACTTTTAATCAATAGTCTTGAGTTATTGTGATTTTTAATTAATAATTACAACAAAATAGAATCAATAATAACAAAATATAGATAAACGTCCACAAATGATTGGTAGAAGAATACAATAGGTACAAACATAGATTTATTGTTATGGAAAATATTTGATATATATATATATATATATATTGGTTGTATTATTTGATTTTAGTAGTTTGAAGGCTTTCCTTCAAAAAATTTGTTATCTTATTAGTGTGTAGCCCTAGCTATCGAGAATAAAAACAAAGCTCAAAATCTTAAGTAAATTACTTAATTATTCTAAAAACACATATTGAACGATGCTTAAAATTTACTTAAAAGAATGTAATTAATTGTTCGATGACTAGACTATTGTATCGCTCTAGCCTCTAAGTGGCTTGTCACTTTGTGTTTAAGAACAAATTAAAGTATGATTTATGTATTAACATTTGAATTTTGAAGGATATTAATAATGACAAATCCTAACTAAGTGCTCGATAGTTAGGGCTTTGTTATGTCTTTATGCCTGACGTGTGGAGATCAATATACTTTGTAGGATATTAATAATGACAGTCTTTTTTAATCGTTTGCAGTGCTATTCCTTGAAAAATCATATAAATATACTTCTTAATTATTAGAAAACTCTGTAGAATGGTTCATGTACAATGTATTAGCATTAATTAAAACTTATATGCAAGTCTCTAGTACTCTTAATTCTCAAGACAAAAGATTATGTGTTACTTCTATGACGTGTGGATATCATTACAAATTTACAATTTGTAGAATCAAATTTCTGCTTCCATGTTGAATAATTGGAGGCTTTTTCTAAAGGATCAATTTCTGCTTCTTGAAACAATAAGCTCGTGGGAAGATTAAGTTATGAAGAAATAACTTGTATTAACATCTGTCCGGCAAGCTTAAATTATTGCATTTCTTAATGAAAAATAGTTAGCTAGGTACCCATATAGGGTTTACAACCATAGGAGAATGAAAATAAAATTAGTTGACTTTTCGTTAATAATTAGTTGTAATATAGGGTTTCTGGTGTAACCCTAGCCATATAGGTACCCATCACGTATATATAATAAATTGTACTTACGAATATGTAATTAAAAGATGGGCATCTGTGCAACATAAGTAAGATTAATACTTTAATTGCCCGCTTAGCGCAATTGTTTAACTTAATGAGATGATTAATTAGATCTCGCTATATGAAAATATAAAATTAATGTTTCAGATTCTCGCACAATTGATCACCGGCTCTCTTGGGGCCAGTCTAGGCTGATCATGTGGTCCAAAATTTCCTCCTATGTAGAAACCAACATCAGTACATGATGATCGTGCACTAATTAAAACTTTGCTCAGAGGCTTAATTAAGAGACACACTCGTGGTCCTGAGTGATTCTACACTCAAGTTTGCTCTATTTAGTTTGTCCTAGGGTTAATTTATTATATATTTTCTGGCACAGGGGAGAAACAAAAGAAAGAAATACTATTCGAATATGCCATTGATTCAGTTGGGATCTACGTTTTATAATCACAAAGAAACAGTAATGAGAAGAATAAAAAAGAATCACCATGTTTGGACAAGATATTAGTGATGAACAGTGAATTAATTAGTTAATCAAAAAGTTAATTAAGTGTCTGTTAGCATGAATAAGATTTAGTCATGTAGTGCTTTAATCATCATCCCCATAAATACAAGTGGGATTTCCCAGCAGTTCTGATATCATTAAAGTTATGATGTGATTTTGAGCTTTAATTTTTTTCATGCATGAGCCAGCCCGGCTCAATCATTCAAATCTCAGCTTTATACAGGAAATATTTCACAACCTAATTGATGAGGACAATAAGAGATCAATCTGAATGAAGTTTTAATCTCTATATATGCAGCATCCGTTTTCATTAATCGATCAGTTTCTCCAAGAATTGGATGACCCCATGGTGATCGGCACTTAAATATCTTTTACTAATAAGAATAAAGCATGATTCATGTATTATTATTTGATTATTAAAAATCATGACACTTCTTAGGGCTTTATTGGTAGCTAGTAATACTTCCAAAGGAGAAGAATTATGTATATTAATAATCTATGACGTGTGGAATTCATTGTTCTTTTCTAGATTGAAAATATGTTTGCCTTTAATTTTGTCGTCTCTGTTTCACATTCTTGCTCAATAGTTGTAGGCTTTAATGCGAAGTTTCTATTTAATTTCTCTTGAATTGAATAAAGTGCGATGAAATAGATACGAACGTTAATGTACATTAACATCTGTCCAACAAGCTTATTCTTATAAATTAATCAATATTAAGTAGTAAGAATCATGTGATGAAAGCTGATTCAGCTCAATCAAACAGATGAAGCTCATTCGTTATTAATAACATAATCTTCGATCAGTTCTCTAATGGAGATAAAGAATTCTAACACAACAGATTGGCTTCCATGTGGACTGGCCAAATTAATGTGGTCCGATCAATCTTACCTCCTCTAGAAACCAGCAGCAGTGCATGATAGTCCTTAATTAATTATTTGTCGTGATCGAATACTTGCTTATTCGCACAAGTTTTCTTCTTAACAATAATTGGTTTGTCTTGGCTTTTATTATTTTATGAACCAGAGGGGAAAAAAAATGATAAAACACATTGAAAATTAGCCAATGATCACCTCTGGTTGGCAGTTTTTTAACCACAAAGGAATTCAAATACAATCTATAGAATAAAAAACCTCGAGCGAGTAGGTGGTTGAAATTAAACACATGCATGCATGATTCCCTTTAATTAAGCCATATTTGGACAAGATATATAATAGTGCTGAAAGTGGATTAGTTAATCAATAATGAAGTTCGTGTTAGTATGATTAGGCTAAAGTGCTTTAATCATGATCCCCATAAATACACAAGTGGGATTTCCAAGCACTTTTAATATAATTAGAATTATGATTTTTAGCTTTTAAGTAATGATTTAAAGAGCTTTTATTTTCGTGGGTACTTCAAAAGTGCTTCTCTGCCTCGCTTAATGATCAATTAAGTTGCTCAAGGATTCTGCAAATCTCTCCTGATCCATGAATAATAATCTGCTATCAGATTTATGCTGCATCAAATTCATTCAATATTTATTTGTAATTTCAAACTATATCATGCTTTTTTTTTGTTCTATGTATATCAGGGCAATCGGGATTGAATCACTACGTTAACTTCCATATTGATAAGTTATTAAAATAAAGGAAAAAAAATTAAAATTTCTAAAGGTCTAAGAATATAACTCCTGGAGAAGTGGAGTAACAGCATCTGATCGGCTAACAAATTTTAAATTGTGAATATACTTTCTGTGGGGAAGATCATACCCGGATGGGCTTAACTTAGTGCAATAACAATTACTCCAATATGGGTTTAATTAAAAAATTAATTACTCTATAAATTAACAAACACAAGGCTCCAAGAGCTTCTCTTTGATCGATAATATGATAATTAGTAAGGAATAAAGAATATAATTCAACTATGATAATACAGATTCCAAGAAAGTGATAACGAGTATTTTGAAAAGCAACTTAAAATATATAGTTTTCTTCGCCAACTCTCTTGACGGGTACTGCAAGAACAATAAGCACATTGATGAACAAATACATTAATAGAGATCAATTTCATTGCCTGGTGGTCCAGTTCAACCCACACTGTGCTTAATTTCTTTATTTTTTCTAATCGTTCTGTGTTTTGGCAGCATGTAGAGAAGAGATGAATGAAGAAGCTCCATTAACTTTCCTTATTTGTCTTAATCATTCCAGCATTAATGGTTAATATTCTAATTTAAATCCTCCATGAATTAGCTAAGCAATGACGTTAAACTGTGCTTAGCTTGTCTTCTTGCATGGCATGATTAAAATCATGACAATAATTCTAAGGCATTAGTTAGTGTAACTGCTCGCTAAATTTAGCTCTCAATTCTCATTAGTAACTTGGACAAACCCTAGAATAATTAAATGAAGCAATTACTTGTGTAATTGACCAATGAGCAGCTCTCAAAATCCTTGTATATATTAACTAGTTTCACATCAAAATCGATGATTTATCGAGATAGAAACTTACAAATTTGTTTATAAATTCTTAGTTATTAAGAAATTAAGATAGTTATATAGTGTATAGAGGCTCAACAACTAGCTAGTCGCATTCATTAATTTGTCATGTTTTGTGGGTCCTGCTTACCAAATTTGTTAGCCAATGATATTGCTTAATATGAGCCTTGAAGTAGGTAATCTTGTTTAAGCTTAATTTATTAACATTTAATACCATTTTCAGTTCACATAACCGAATTATCATGTTCGACAATGATATGCATTATATGATTGTACCCTGAGAAAATACACTAGTCTACCCCGAGTGTATATACGTATTTGTTCGTACTTAAATACAATATTTATTTTTACCCAATGAAGATTCATATACGGGTCTAGGGTTTTCAACACGATCCAATCCCATTAGCAAACAAGCTAATTATACATGCATTATTTATCTAGAAAATGAGAGATCCATTTTAATTATTAGAGAAGATTATAAAAATCAAGCCTAATTAAACTTAATGTAACCTTGCCAATCACTACGGAGGCGAAAGATACCTTCCTAGAGGCAAACACGCATCACATGAAAGCTTTGTGAGTTGATTTCTTACTTAGAATCGAATTATTTGGGTTTAAAAAGCAACTTTATATTAAAGCAGCTATCAGTTATAATTACGATAAGAATATAATATTTTGACTATAAAAATTAGATACTATTATTATATTTCAAAAGGGTATAGAGTAGTAATTCGTAAGACGGATTTGAAAGTAATCGTTCTAATAATATTTGTACTACTTTTCATGTGTAAAAGATTATTAGTTTTAGAGACAGGATTATTATAAAAGCTATTCAATCTCACTCATTTTCAATAAAAGTGCTTTTGACTGCCTTAATAATAGGCTTGTTGGCATTACTTCTACCTTTCGCATTTTACAAATTTTTAGAACTAGGCAGGCCTCCATGGTGTAGGGCTAGTCTACCGTTACCATCTTCTCTTATAGAATTTGACGTATATATCCAATGTTGGAGCTTAATAATTGTATATACTTTTACTTCTTAATTTAGTTTTTGAATAATGTGATGATTTTCTATTTCATAATATGTTTGGATTTTTTTTTCTCTTTTATGTCTTTATTTGGTGTTCTAAATTTGTATTTTATTTTATTTTTTTTCTGAATTTATTTGAATATTTATAATAAGGATCTTTTGTGAATACACAAAATATTAACAAATCAAAAGATGAAATTTACAAAATGGCATTCAACTTCATTTGAAACTTTTTCCCTGTGCATCTTTAATTGGTACATTTGTGAATTGTGATCAATTTGACGAGTAATTAATTTCTCATATTTTAAGCACTAAACATTATTCGTATTCGGACACGTGATAGAGATGTTTTCATCGAAATTTTTTTGACGAGAGCAATAACTAGTATTTTGGAAATAAATACAGACGTGGAGGCTCATAGTTGGTCACCCATAATCTATTATTGTTTACATTATTTTTCTCTTGTAGGAATCTTCCGTATGGCTTCTATCATTAGAGAGAAACTTAAGCCATTTTTGGACAATATTATAGTGATGAAAAGAGGTACATTCCAAAGCTAACCCAATTATTTTTGGTTAGCACGATTAGAATTGTAGAGGTGTTATTGTGTAGTGCTTTAATTTAATCATGATGATCATCCCCAAATATATATATATATATATATAAATACCCAACTGGGATTTCCATGGACTTTTTTATTTTTATTTTTATTTTTATTTTTTATATCATTACAGTTATGATATCAGTTTGAGTCTTAATGATTTCAGCTTCATGCATGACACTCATTGCTCATTTATGTTGTTCAAGCATTCTTCAAATCTCTTCTATACTTGAAATCTAAACTACAAGAAAAATGAGAGATCGCATGGCCCCTAGTGATGAGTTGTTTACTTTTGTAAAAAACAAAAGGATGATTCATGCATTAGGATTTAATTAAAAATTAAATAATATGTAAGTGCTCAAGGCTTAAGTGGTTACTTCCAACGGAGATTATAAATTTATAATATCTGTATGTTTTTCAATTTTTATTCCACAACAATTCTAGTTTTAAAGTGAAGTCTAACTTTTTTGTTTGTGTTAATCATTTTCGCGTAAATACTTAATAATCTTTAAATCCTCCATGAATGCCTAAGCAATGACGTTAAACTGCGCTTGACTTGTATTTTGGCAGACACCGAAAGGGAAAAAGATTCATGTAGTAACATGCTTAATACGTAATAGCTCTCATTATTAGTTGACTTTAACAAACCCTAGAAAATTAAATGGCCTATTTTACTTGCTTAATTGACCAATGAGAAACTCTCGATATCCTTGTATATTTAACTGCTTTCACATCAAAATCGGTGATTATCAAGTTAGAAACAAAAAACCCTATTTATAAATTCTAAGGAATTAAGAAATTAGGGTTCGTTTTTCTTCTGGATCGATTAATTAAGATAGTTATCTAGAGTATAGTGGCTCAACCACCTGCTTGTTCCATCCATTGATGACATGTTTTCTGGGTCCAGCTTACCAAATTTGTTACCCAATCATATTGCTTAATTTGAGTCTTGAAATGGGTAATATTGTTTAAGCTTAATTAATTATTATCAATTTGGGTTCACATAACCAATGATCATGTTTTGACTGTGACATGCATTATATTAAGAGCCGACCCTGATTTTGTTTGATAGAATCGATATTGTTTTTATATCAGTGAATATGCATATTATATAAGCTTGTGGCTAGCAACAAAAGGTATCTCACTCGAAAAAAGATGGAGATTCATTCAAATAATTATAAGCAGGGGTGTCTAGGGTTTTCAAAAGGATCCCGTTAGTCAACAAGCTAACATAATTGAATAGTTAGATATTCAAAAGAAATATGAAGTCAAAGCCAGCAAAATTTGTGGCTGTGATCATCCGACAGGAAAACTAATTTCTTTAGTTATATATATACATTATTGATCATGCACTCTGATAGTCTGATTTATCAAGTTACGTTTGGCAAATGCGTGCACGCATGCCTTCCTACAAGCAAGGCCAAGGACAAACACTAAAGTATTCTTCAAACTTAAGGACATGCTAAATAAATGAATACAAATTATTTACTTATTTTAATTTCTTTCCTTCTGTTTGATCAGTGTCAAAATCAGTTGCCATAACCGACCCATATATATCTGCAACAAAGTTTTCAGAGTTATAAATATTGAACCGGCATTACAAATGATGTACAAATATATATAGATATATATATTTTCATATTTTTGTAAAGGAAAACGATGTTCGATAGTCTTCAAATTGCAATGCATATACCTTCCAGGAAGCATGTAGGTTTTGTTGGGGACAAGAAATTTTCCTGGAAGAGAGCTTGATGACTTAATTCATGACTTTGTTAGTTAATATTTTTTTGGTTTTAAGTTTCCGTAAACACAAGCATTATATGTTAAAGCAGTCTTTATTTTCCATTAAAATAAAACATAAAAAATAGTATTAAATTTGATCATTTAATTTAGAAGCTTTTATAGCTGGGAACTACGTACTTTCATTATTGCCATACTCATATGCTAGTAGGCTTATCACGTGTAAAATTGACTAAAATAAGAGACATCCTTGAAGCTCTAATTAAACCCAACTATTATTTCATGGAATCTTGATGTTAAGCTTATCGGTTAACTATCTTAATCACGTTTCTCCTATAATGAAAAATTAACCACGATGCATAACTTTCAATATTAGATCTTGATTTAGTAATTAAATGATTGAGCATAAACACATACGTATGTTGTGAGTTATATAGGCCAAATTTGATTACTCGAGAATATTCTAGAAATCAAGCCTAATTAAACTTAATTAAATAAAAACAACCTTACCAAACACTACTTTTAATTTAATCAAACTGATTAATGATATGCAATATTATATACTGAGGGTGAAAGATACCTTCCACGAGGAACGCACGGGGGATTGCATCACATGAAAGCTTCGTGAGTTGAATTCTTTCTTAAGTGAATCGTATTATTTGGGTTTAAACTTTAAAGTAACTTTACATTAAAGTAGTAATCAGTTATCATTAGGATAAAAATATGATATTTTGACTATATTAAATGCAGTATTAATATATTTCGAAAACGTATAGAGTAGTTTCACTGACATATGTTTGAAAATAATCGATCATTTTAATATACTATGTATGTAGTCTTAATAATTTGAAGATTAGTTATTAGTGACAAGATTTTAGAAAAGCGATTCAGTCACTATGATTTTTTATAAAAGTGCTTTAGACGAGATTGGGATAATAGAGAGAGTTTTAGTTACGACAATCCTACCAAATTATTATAATAATGTGGTAGGAACATTCAATAAGTGAAAACATAAAAAATTATAGGTAAAAATTATAAGACGGTGATAAATAAAAAAAATTAAAAAGTAAAATAAATAGGTTAAATAACAAAATAATAAGGTAGTGAAACTATTCTACTTAAAACTTTCTCAGACATAATAATAGACTTAAATCAACTTGTTGATATTACTAGTATGTTTAGTATAACAAAAATTTTTAAAATAGGGATGGTCCCATGAATTTGCAAATAAAATTTAAAAAGAAAATGTATACTCTGTATATTAAATAAGTAAAACATTTTGCGGGTCCCGAGAAAAATCAAGATTTGCAACGTGTTTGGAAGCAAAGAAAAAATGATGGAAAAACGGAAAGAAAATTTAAAGAATGAAGTATTTTCTATTACTTATAATGTAAAGCTCTATATTTCTTAATTAGTGGATGAATTAACAAATTCATTTTGTTATTCTTTAACTAACAGTAGCTGGCACCAGTTCAGCATTTGACACATTAACTTCTTCATTCTTCAGTTCCGAGATGCTGGTAGCTTCACCTTAACAAGAGATAGGGCCAAATCGTCTGAATTGGGCATTTAAAATGAAATTCTATTAGCCAAAACTTTTCAATTGTCTCCATCTTTGGAAATACTTGCTACTACTACTACTACTACGTTCTTTTTATCTTTGTCATCGTCGTCTATTAAAGAGGTGTCTGCAGAGCAGTTTTTGAAAGTTTCAATGTAACAGTATTCTCTAAATGCTTGAAATTGAGTGGAGTAAAGTTGTATTGATTTGCAAAGAGAATGAATGCCTTGTTACCGCTACAGTTTAAGGTTGTTTATATATATTACAAGGAGAAATTCTCACAATAGCTTTATTTTAGAGGTTATTTACGTAAATAACTAACTTTACTTTATTTTTATCGACTTAATCAATTTCATAATTTTCAGATAATTTTATTCTTGTATAATCATTTACACTTAAAACAACATAAATATTAGATACATATTAAAAAATATTAGCTTATGTAAAAAATGTTATTATAACTTAGTGATAAGTATTCTATCACCTTTAGGTTTTGAGTTTAATCTTAAAAATTGTATTTTTTATTTATTTATATTATAATAAACAACAAAGTTCAATCATATTATTTTATTTTATTTATATTATAATAAACAATAAGGTTTGAAAACGAACGTATAAATATTTTGAGCCTAAAAGTGGGAGCCGAGGCCAGGACTCAAATTCGAGCCTAAGCTAGCTCGAATTTAATTTGTGAAGTTGTTGTTTATTATAAACAAATAAAAAAATATAATGATAGAGTATTTATTTATTTATATTATAATAAACAACAATGTTCAATCATATTTTTTTATTTTATTTATTTATATTATAATAAACAATAAGGTTCGAAATTGAACCTAAAATTATTTTGAGCTTAAAAGTGGGAGCCCATGAGCCTAGAAATTGGCACAAATTTAATTTGTGAACTTATTTATTATAAAAAAAAATATATAATGGTAGAAAATTAAACTCAAGTCATAATAATGTGAAATAATATATTCACCACTAAATTATAATGATTTTTCTTATATAAAATAATATTTAATAATATTTATTTATTATTATTTTAAGTGTAGATGATTATGCAAAAATAAAATTGTTTAAAAATTATAAAATTAGTTAAATTGATAAAAATAAAATAAAATTGATTATTTACATAAATGATCTCCAAAGTAAAAAGTAAAACAATTTGAGAATTTTTCCCTGTCACAAGCATGGAAAATCTAGCTAGAGGATCGTAACAAAAATGAAAAAGCAGACAAAAAACTGTCTTTTTCTTCTACTTTTTGCAGCCAGCAGTGTGTGCTCCTCTGTATAATAGCACACTAGACAGCAGCTCTACTTTTCAGCAGTGCACCTTAGATTTACGATTACACATGCATTACTAAACAAAAAAATAAAAAATAAAATAAAGCAATATACATACAAATTAAAAATAAAAAAATTATAATAATCTTTTTATAAAATTAGTAATAAAAAAATATTAAAAATAAAAATATAGTATTTACTGTAGTACAATATAGCATAATTACTGAAATAGCACGAGCTGATTGCAATTAATATGTTTTTAGGTTAAGTGATTATAATAATAAAATTATTTAAATTATATAAAATTATACCTTTGTTAATAATAATTTATATTTGATCATAAATATAAAGAGATTAAATAAAATTATTTTTCCCTTGTATTACAAGAGCATGGAAAACCTAGCTAAAGGACCATAATAAGAACGAAAAGCAGACAAAAAATCCTTTCTGTATGTGTCCTGTCTTCTACTTTTGCAGCCTTCAGTGTGTGCTCCCACCCTGTATAATAGCAGACTAGGCAGCAGCTCTACTTTCCAGCAGTGCACCTCAGCTTTATGGCTACACATACATTACTTTCCTTGCACTCCATTAAGCTCTTTCCTTGCACTGCACTCCTTGGTCTAACATTGAAGAACAATTCGATATATAGAAACAACAAATGCATATGTTTGAAACAGCCTTGTCTTTGAAATCTACAAAACAACGAAGTTTTGAACTGGTAAATGAAATTTGAAATTACTTACTTAAATGCTCCTATAATGTTAAAGGAAGGTTAAATGAAGTAGCTAGGGTTCAAAGTCTTTAATGAGGTTTACTTAGGTAAAAGCAAGACATCTAATTAGTGACAAACATTAGAGACTTATCTTATAGAATAATTAGTTGTCTAAGAATATTGTATTGCAGAGTGATCATGGTGATTCGTGAGTATAAAACACTTCAAGCAAAAATACTTGTAATATTGTTGGATTTTATCATTAAATTTAGTTGGCATATGAGATCCAAGACTCAAGGAAAGAAAAACCCGTGTGTGTGTATCAATGTCTAAAAATATTTGGTATGATTTTCGGCAATATTCTAGGATTCCTCGTTAAAGAATTCCAATATTCGAACAAATTCATGCAACTTTTTGACGTTGAAAACCAAAAGGAAACTTCTCATTCCCGCTACGTGCGTCTTTAATTGGCACATTTGTGGTCATTTTGATGGCTAAATTTCTTACTTAGTAAGAATCCGGGAGCTGTACGTACGCGTTTCAAGCACTAAACAATATTCTTATTTGAACAACGTGATGTATATAAATGCTTTCATCGAAATCTTTTTGACGACAGCAATAACAAGTATATGTTCTGGAAACCAATTCAGATTTGGAGGCTCATGGGTATTCCACCATTAGAAATAGCCATATATTGCTTTACTCAAGTAAATTACTTAATTATCTTAGTCAGCTCCCATATTGAACGATGCTTAAAATTTGATTAAATTAAAGAAGTTAATTAATTTCTCAATAAATATTAGACCATTTCATGGCTCCGAGTGACTTGGCTCTTTGCCTTTAAGTGTAAGAACATAGCATGATTCATGTATGCTGTATCATCATTTGATGGCTTTGCCTCAAAAGATTTTCTACTTCTTAATTAATATTAGAAAAGTTTTGTTGCATGATTCGTGTACAATGTATTAGCATTTAGTTAAAACCCATGTAAGTTTAGTGCTCAGGGCTTTAATGGTTAGGAGATGCGTAGCATTTATTCTATGACGTGTGGAGATCATTACAATTTGTAGAATGAAAATAGATTTGATTTTGTGCTTCCTTGTCCAAGCATTGGAGGCTTTTGTAAATAGATTTAGTATATTATGAGTTACAAATATATTTTAATTACTTTTAATACGCTTATTTTAATACCAATATTAACCACTCTATATAAATAAAACTTACCTTCATTTATATAAAAAAAAAATGAATAAAGAAAATATTTACGTATATATTATATATTCTATATTTTAATGTAGTGTTTTTGAGCAATAACGATATGTAAGTGCTTAAGGCTTGCTTTAATGGTTAAAAACCAAAAACATAAAATCCGACCTGCCGGATTCGAACCAGCGACCTAAGGATGTTCTGTTGGAATTCCCACTACAGTCCTCCGCTCTACCAACTGAGCTAAGGTCGGTTTATGTTTTAGACTAAGTCAGTTTTTGTAATCTTTAAATGTAAAGAAAGTTTATAATGTGAGCTAGGGTTTTGCTTTTGCAGGTATGTGATGAAAGGATAATGCAGGTGTACATTATATAAGAAGTTTATTTATTATTTACGACAAAATCTTCAATTAAAATTCTTTAGATTCTAACACATTAATATATAGACCAGCTTCCATGTGGCCAGGTGGTCTAGTATTCTTACCTCCTATAGAAATCATTAGCAATGCCGATGGTTCTTGATTCGTTATGAACGATTAGTATACTTTGCTTATTCACTAGTTTTTCCGTAGGAAGAAAAAGAAAAAAAATACGGCGAACCCACCCAATAATCACATTTGGCTTGACATTTTTTTAATAATATATATATATATATAGAGAGAGAGAGAGAGAGAATTAAAAACCTTGATCGAGCAAATTAAGCCATGTTTGGACAAGATATAATTAATGATCGATGAAAGTCAATTGATTACGTTTGTTTAATAGGTGATTGTTTAACTAATAAAGTTCGGGTTAGTGTGATTAGGCTTAAGTGCTTTAATCATTATCCTTATGAATACAAAAGTGGGAAGTATTAATGATATCATTAGAATCATCACGCATGATTTTGAGCTTTTAATTAACGGTTTAAAGAGCTATTGTTTTCATGGGTCAAGCTGAAAACTATTGCTCCGGTACCTCAAAAGTGCTTCTCTGCCCCGCTTAATTATGATCTAATAAGTTGATCAAAGGATTTTGCAAATCTCTCATAATTATCCATGAATAAGAACAATTTGGTGCATGTTAGATTGATATATGTAATGTTGCATCAAATTCATTTAAATCTCTATTTCTTGGCTTTATTATTTGCCATTTCAATACCATGTAAAATGTCTTGCAAAATTTTGGAAATGTATTAGGGCAATTGAGATTTAATCACTTCATAAATTCTTGAAGATCAGGTTTTCACTCGAGGGCACCTTTGAAAACTATAGATAGGGTAATATTTTGAAGAAGAAGTTTTCGGATGCCTATAGAAAAGAAAGTTCTTACAATTCCAATTACTAAAGGACAAATATATGCAACCGACAATATAAAATTGTATTAAAGTATTAGAGGGAAAAAAAAATACTCAAGGGTTGCAAACTCTTTCATACAAAGCCAAAGGAGGCTATTTATTCATAATATTTCTTGATAGGAAAGAAAATTTGAAATTTTTTAATAGTTTCCAGCATCAAATTTGCCTACACTAAAATCTGAAAAAGTCTTATTGGGTCATGATATTTTTCATTAGTCAAATCAGTTTTTCTAATCTATCTAAACTTATTAAAAGGGTAAAATATCACCTACTAAAAGCCCAAGAGAACTATGTTTTGATTTTCTACTTAAAGACAATCTCATCAAGTTTATTAGAATTAGATCTCCGTAACTTTAAAGAAGAGACATAAGATGACTATAAAAAAAAAGGGCATTTTTATATGATTACTACACTATCAAAACTAATATCAAAATTATTCTTCTAAATATCAGAAGAAAAATCATTTTTTTATTATTTTACTTAATTATTATTTATTTTAATTTTTTTGCTATTACGATTATAAAAAAAAAAAATTTTAAACTGACTTAGGCATCGATAGATTTTCCTCTGACAATTAATATCTCTGATTAGTGTTCATCTTGTAAGCATCTGATTCTAGGAGAACCAGAAAATTCAAAGACTATATATCAACAAATTTATTTTCGTAGAAAAACAAATCACTTGTTAACACTTGCAAAGTATCAACAATTAGTTTCACATCAAATTCGATGATTTATCATATTTCAAGTAAATACCAAATTAGGGTTCGTTTCTTCCGGATAAAAGTATAATATATTAAGATAGTTACAGTTAAAAAGGCTAAAATATTATATATCTCCCTCCTGTCTTCCTTTTCTCATTGTAGTTATCAGTTTCCATAATCGATCCTTATTATAATTTCAGCATTATAATTGGACCGGCATTACAACAGACGGCATTAAAATATACATAATCTTCTTTCCTGAAGGAGATCAAAGAAAACAATGTTATAGTTTTCAAATAGCGTCATGAATTTCAGGAGTCGGGGAGCAGAAATTTCCCGGAAGATGGAGAGCTTGACGACTTCAATTCATGACTTGCCTAATTATTGTTGACAATAATTAGGTTATCCTGCAATATTATTAATTAGTATACGGACAATAAGTATATGACTTAAAAGCAGTCTTTTATAATATGCAAGCAAATACTTTTCCATGTGGTGAAGATTAGTTTTTGGTCATGACGAATTATTATAAAAGCAATTCCATCCCAGTCATTTTCAATAAAAAAGTGCTTTTTGTTTGGCATAAATAATAAGTGCTTTTGAAAAAAAAAAAAGTTGTAAACTATGAGTGGTCCCGATAGATTGTCTAGCAGCTTCCTCCTAGAATTAGTTGTTCAAGAATACACGATTGCAGAGTGATTGACAGTTTGACACATTAATATAATATTGATGCCGTGTATAACAATTCATTTTTTATTGGATATAAATTTGACCTCGTAACTTTGAATTTTGACAACAACCTCTCGCAGTCTGGCTGAAGACGAGCACAGGCCCATTCACTTGTTCTTAGTTTTAAATTTTGGAATAATGACAACTAGGTACCCTCTAATATGCATTAATGATAGTTTAGTCCAAATACTTGTAAAATTATCAGATTTTGTCCATACCGTTAACTATTGCCGTTAGATTTAAAGATTTGACTGTTGCTGACCTAAAAAAAAATCAAATACACTTAATATCACAAATTCAATACATTATAATAACAAAATTATACATGAAATAATATAAAATAAAATATTAACAAAAATATTAATATTTTTAAATATTTAAGGACACAAGCACAACAGTACGTACATACATGTACTCACACATACGCTTGAAAAACATAATTTTGTATTAATTACACATATTATAATACATATCAATCACACATATTCTATTTAATCTCAACTATTAATCCATTAGTTAAAATATTTTATAAGAACTTATGTAAAAAATGTTATTGGTCCTACCTCTACTTAAAGACTCGAAATTCTAACATTCTTCTGTTAGGATATTAGCGCGTGCACACGTATGTGCACCCCTACAAACACATGTATATTTAAATGATTTAAGGGGTGATTGTAAGTATTGAGAATATAATTTAAAGCTTAAATGAAGTCTAATGAACCATTAATTTAGAATATAATTTTATGAAAAGTAGAGGAATCTCGAGGCCTAGCCCGATTTAAGAAGAAATATCTATAGAATAACAAGGATCTTAAGAGTAGTAAGAGCCGAGACCTCCTAAAGTCACAAAAAAGGCCTCGAGTCAAAGCATCATTCCGAAACGACCACATGAAGGTCTCAGCCACAGCTTATAATGGTTTCAGATATGTAATACTTAAGTTCATTTCAGATGAATAAAGAAGTCTCAAACAAGAACTTTCGAGACCTCAATACAATTACGTATCTATGAATGATTCGTTTCTTTCCTAAATTCTCTTTGAATTATTCCATAATAAAAATCCTTAACTTGGTAGACATATTTTACAAGAAGGGCTCAAATCCCATAAAATCTGAAAAGCCGATGCTTACAAAATAGAATTTCTGCGATTCTTGGAATTAAAATACTACTGGGATTATAATTTCCATATTTTATAGAATTTTACCAAGTTTGAGAGATTCACACTTATAAAAGAGGGCTAATGACTATCAAGTACGCATGATGATGAAACTACCCTAAAGCATACATACATTCTCTTTCTCCTTTAGTTCTCTCTCCCAAAAATATTTATAAGTAAAATGATGACTTAAGCATTAGAGAATTTTTGCTAGATAACCTACTTTTTATCCCCATAGCCTTTGATTGTGAGCGTAGGTCAATGCTAGCAGACAAGAAAAGAAAAAGATCATCATTGCTGGTGCACGGAATCAAAGGAAGGATTTTTGCTGCATCAACATCAGACGCCGTATGCAGGGAACTAAACAAAAAGTTAGAAATAACTGTAAAAAAAAAAATCGTAACAACCACGCGAACTTATGATACAAGAAACTGAATAACGACAAGGAAAAATTTTCATGACAATCCCCTTGAGGAGATAGCAACGGTTAACCAAAACGATGATAATCGACCGCCACTCTTGGAGGGGGCAAATCACAGTTCAGAGGCTTCGCATCAAAATCCCTCCATTTTAGGAGTCACAAAAAATGCACGGTTAATTAAACAATTGAATGATAATAATAATAAAAAAGGAGTTTCAAGCCCATACCAGCAAAAGCCATAGAAAGTAGTATTTCAAGTGTCCCACATATCAAGGATTATGAAATTAATCTCCGACAAAATATTACCAGGAATAGGCATACTACCATGGAGAAAGAAAAAAGAATATACATCTTAGGGTAATATTATCTATAAGCCCGAATTTGGGTGGTAGAGTTTGTAAGGCATATCTCTTATTCTCCTTGGGGTAATATTATCCATAAACCCAAATCTGGGTTGTATGGCTCTCGAGGTCTTTCTCTTATTCTCCTCAGGGTAATATTATCCATAAACTTGAATCTGGGTTGTATGGTTTTCGAAGTTGATCTTTTATTCACCTCGGGATAATATTATCTAAAAACTCGAATCTGGATGATATGGTTCCCGAAGCCTATCTCTTACTCACCTCATAGTAATATTATCTAAAAATTTGAATATGGGTGGTATGATTTTCGAGACTGATCTCTTATTCACCTCAGGGTAATATTATCTATAAACCCGAATTTAGGTTGTATGGCACCCGAGGCCTATCTCTTATTCTCTTCGGGGTAATATTGTCCATAAACTTGAATCTGGGTTGTATGGTTCCTCGAGGCCTATCTCTTATTCACCTTGGGATAATATTATCCATAAGCTTGAATCTGGATTGTATGGTTTCTAAGGTCTTTCTTATTTATCTCGAGGTAATATTATCCAAAAATTTGAATATAGGTGGTATGGTTCTTGAGGCCGATTTTTTATTCTCCTTGGGGTATTATTATTCATAAACCTGAATCTGGGCTGTGTGGTTCCCAACGCTTATCTCTTATTCTCCTCGGGGTAATATTATCCATAAGCTTGAATTTAAGTTGTATGGTTCCCAAGGTCTTTCTTATTAACCTCAGAGTAATATTGCCTATAAGCCTGAATCTGGGTAGTTTGGTTCCCAAGGCCTATTTCAACACGTCTCGAGGTAATCTCCTCCCAAAACCCAAGTATGAGTGACACGGTTCCGAGACGTTATCTTATCATTTATCCTGAGGTATTAGTATCCTTAGCTCGAATAAGTCCTGAGCACGACCTCATGATGTACAAGAGTAAAAGAGATTCTTGAGTGACTATCTCAAAACATCTCGGGATAATCTCTTTCCGAAGCCTAGGTATGAGTGACATGGTTCCCAGACGTTAGCTTATCATTTATCCCGAGGTAATAGTATTCTCGGCTCGAATAAGCCCTGAGTACAGTTTTAAGAAGTATAAGAGCGAAAGAGGTTCTCGAATGACTATCCTAAAACGTCTCGGAGTAATTTCCTTTTGAAGCCCATGAAGGGGTGACACGGTTTGCAGACGTTAGCTTATCATTTATCTCGAGGTAATAGTATCCTCAGCTTGAATAAGCTTTGAACGCAACCCCAGGACGTATAAAAATGAAAGAGATTTTTGGATGACTATCTCCAAATGTCTTGGAGTAATTTCCTCTCGAAGCCTACGAAGGGGTAACACGGTCCAGCTATTATCTTACTATCTACTTATCCTCAGCTCGAATAAGCCATAAGCGCAACCTCAGGATATACAAAAGTGGAATGGTTTCTAGACGACTGCAGCGAAAAAAATTTAAGTTAGGATAATAATATCCAAAATCTATTAAAGCTTGGAAGTTAAAACATATCAGTGGTTAATGGTTCTTGCTCAAAAATACCATCTCTAAGAAGAGAAGACTAGAAGGCTGATTTTAGTGGCATAAATTCTATGCTGTCAGCTTAGTTCAGGACAAGTCAGGTCTTTTAAAGCATTCTCTGACAACAGTTGAGTTCTATAAATTATGTAAAGTGCCAAGTATGAAGAATAAAAGGGAGGCAAAGTAATATGAAGAATAAAAGGGAGGCAAAGTAACAAAAAAGGCCACACAATTCAATTTTTCGGGTCTGCTGGGGGGATTGGTGGATTAGTTGAGGCGTTACTCCGATTAGCAGGGGGAACATGCTGAATCTTGAAGTTATAGGAATGAGGCTCCCTTAGAACGGATGCTATCCGAGGAGTTTTCATCAAAGGGTAGACGTGTATGTCACAAAGTTTCATATAGCTAAGTCAGATTCAAATCTAGATACTGATATTAGAACGTCTAACAGGAACACAAACCTTTTCTTCCCAGCCTTAGCAAAGCCTCTGACATTCCGCCTTGAACTCATTCAGATCATATTCAAAGGTGCTCATTCTCTTGTAGTACTTTGCCTGGAAAGATTCAGCAGTAGCCATTTTGACTTGAAGCTCTTCCATCTCTCGAGCCCACTTCTCCTTCTCAGTCTCGAGCTTCCTCGGCCTTCTAGCCCAACTAGACAGTCTCTATAGTCGCTGGACCCATGAAGACAACATCAATAGCGTCTCGGTGGACCAAATCGGCATATTGCATTTGAGCAAATTATGTAAATAACAAGATATTATAAAAGACCAATAATATTTCATTCCCTGAAAAGCAGAATGAGGATAAACTTACCTAGCTTGGTCACCTTAGCAGGTAGTCTAAAATCCCCCAAGGCGGCCACCAGGGCGTTTTAGTACAGAGGTGTGATTTCCTCCACTTGATGGTTGATACAGGGAAAGAAGTGGGCAAAGAACTTCCTTTTGTTTTCAGAAAGATCTTCTGGGAGAATATGAGACGTGACAATGTTACCACAAGTTTTTCGAGATAACATCTTTTTTCTTTTTGCCTCGGCCTATCATCCTCATCCACCACAATAACCTTTCTTTCCCTTTTCTCCTTTATCCATCTTGGGGGCAAGGAGAGGTGGTGGGTTACTTAGGGCCCTGGCTTCTTCAGTAGAGGTCGATGACAGCAACGTCTCGGGGAGTAGATGTCCTAGCCATGTCTCTAAGGGCCAAAGACTCAGCCTCAACCTCAGGGGCTTGAGAGGCTCTCCCAGCTTTTTTACCCTTTGTCAACTGCCTCAGCACATCAAGAGGGTTCTGCACTGGCTTTTTTGGGACCCGAAACAATGTTGCCTGGTAAGCCAATTGAAAGCTGCAGCATGGATGAAGGCTTGCAGATTTCAAGTGAGTATGAAAAGTTTACGTATAAGCACTTTTTTTCAATTCACAACTTTTAGTTTTTTGCCAAACAGCTACTATTTAACTAAAACTAGAAGGTTTGTTATTGATGATATACTTCAAAGCTTAAGTGAAGCCTAATGAGCCATAGGAACATAGTTCCATGAAGAGTAGAGGAATCCTAAGGCCTAGCTCGATCCAAGAAGAAATATCTAGTGGATAATAAGGACCTCAAGAGTAGTAAGAGCCGAGACCTTCCAAAGTCAAAATAAAGGCCTCAGGTTAGAACTTCATTTCGAAACCACCACATAAAGGTTTCAGTTATAGCTTATAAAGGTCTCAGACATGCAATACCCGAGCTCATCTCAGATGAATAAAGGAGTCTCAAACAAAGACTCCCGAGAGTTCACTACGGTTACGAATCTACGAAGAATTCGTTTTCTTCCCAAATTCTCTCTGGATTATTCTATAATAAGAATCTTTAGCATGATAAACATACTCTACTAGAACGGCTCAAATCTCATAAAATCCAGAAAGCCAATACTTCCAAAATAGAATCTCTGTGATTCTTGAAATTATAATACTACTGAGATTATTATTTCTAAATTTTATAGAATTTTACCAAGTTTGAGAGACTCACACTTATAAAAGAGGGCTAATAGCTATTAGGTATGCATACTGATGAAACTACCCTAAAGCATACATACATTCTTTTTCTCTTTTAGTTCTCTCTCCCAAAAATATTCATAAGTAAAATCCTGATTTAAGTATTGGAAGGTTTTCATCGGACAACCAACTTTTTATCCCTATAATCTTTGATTGTGAGCGTAACTCAATGCTAGCAGATAAAAAAAGAAGAAGAAAATCGTTACTAATGCACGGAGTCCAAAAAATAATTTTTACTGCATCAATAAGTATGATTTAGCATAAAATTATAACACTTTAAAAATAACTTCGCCCAAAAACACATGTATATACAAATTATTTAATGGGTGATTGTAAGTATGGTTTAGTACAAAATTATAACACTTTAAAAATAACTACGTGTGACAATTTTTTATTTTGGTAAATTGTTAGAATTAAGTAAAATAAAATAACATAATTTTATCTAAATAAATTAATAAAATAATTTTTATCTATATTTTAAATTATGTATTTATTTTATTTAAATAAAGTTTTTTTTTAAAATTTAAACTCTTACAATATACTAAAAAAATACAATCAACCGTAATATTCTTTTAAAATATTTATTTTTTTACACTAATATTATGTTTAGAAAATATAATTTGTGACGTTAAGTATAGTAATTTAATTTTTTTTTGTCTTTTATGAGAATAATATTGTTATAATTTTTTTCTTTTTTTTTTTTTTGTATCTTTAGAAGATAATATTGTATTATATATCAAAATTTTATTTTATTTTTGTCTTTTGTATGGATAACATTGTATTTTTTTAAAAAATAAAATTTACAATTTTAACTATTGGCATAAAGTGGGCACGGTTCAGTTCGGTTCGGTTCAATTTGAGTTTGTTTTCAAACCGAATTGAAATTTTAAGATTTAGTTTTAATCAAATTGAATTAAATCAATAATAAAGGACAAACCGAACTAACAAATATTGGTTCGATTTGAAATAAAAAAGAATATATTTAATTGGTTTAGATAAAATCTAAACAAAAAATTGAATCGATGGTTTGGATGAAATATAAATAAAAAATTGAACCAACAATAATTAGTTTGAATAAGACATAAATAAAAAATTAAATCAACAACTCTCGATTTAATTTTTTTAAAACCAAAATGAACCAATATATTTTTAAATCGATTTAAACTTAACTAAATTATCGTGTTTTATTTGGTTTTGTCCACCGACTAAAATTGGTATTTTTCCAAGCCTTTGAACTAAATTGTCGTAAAGGCATATTAAAGGATACCTAGCTGTCATGATTCCTTAAATTTTACACAAATGGGCGTACGTAGTCAGAATTCGGGATTTATAAATATTCGGGACACGTTATTGCTGTAGACCTTTACTGCTGGAATAATTCTATTTAGAATATTATCATTTAGGTCTCTATAATTTTAAGTTATTACAATTAAAATAAATTATATTTTAATAATTCACACCCTTATTCAAATGATAAATAGGAACACTTGTAATATAATAATGATCGGGAACTTATTTTATGATGGACGAGTTATGACCTTATATAGAAAATTATAAAAAACAATAAGGATCTAGATGACAAAACCCTAATTCTATTTCTGTTAACTTGTTTACAGGGTTGTTAAATGTAAAGCACATCAAATTAGAGATCGTGTTCAAGATTTTGTCACCATAGCCCAACAAAACATGGGGTATCACATTGAATTTATTATCGCTGGGTTGCCTTTTACTTTCTTTCTTTCTTTATTTTATTTTATTTTTTGAAATAATGTTTGTAATTAAGTTTTCCATCAGCTATGTATATGTAGATATGAACATAATTTCAAAAAAAAAAAAAAAAATTAATTCAATCCTTAAATATCGAAGATCAAGAAATTTCATACATTATGTACATAATAAATCAAAAAATGTCATATCTGAAAAATGAAAAACCCAAAGAAAAAAAAAATTACAAGTTTTGGCTCCAAACTATCATCAAATGGACAGATCGAACTTAGGAGCCATCTTCCCGAACAAGAGCTCTAAATCATTCTCCAATGGAGTCAAGTTCAAGTCCAATCCAAAAACCCTCTTGCTATTTGATCTTCTCAACACAGGGACCTTCGAAACGAAAGCAGCAGAGTTCAAACTTTCGTTTATGGCGACTCTGTGGCGCCTCATATGACCACCCAAAGCTTGCCCCATAGCAAATTCTTGGCCACAAATCGAACATTCGTGCGACTTTGGCTTCGTCGTTGTCGACGTTTTGCTCTCACCATTGACGTTCTCCGCTAATAATCTCGCCCGTTTGTGGCTGGCTCGGTGGCCTCCAAGTGCTTGAAACGATAAGAACTGACGATTGCAAGTCTTGCACTCGAAAACTTCACTTGCCAGACGCTTTACCGGCTTGGTTTCATGGCTGTGGGAAAGCAACATCAAACAGTTCGCCATGGCTAATCTCTCTGCAATTTCACCATTTTGGAAACCTCTCTTCATGGCCATGAACAAAAAACAATTAAGTAAAATTTAATTCTCTGTTGAGGGTTATGTATAACGTTTTGATGAAGATGAAAGAACACAATGGTCTGGTATATATAGGCAAATAGAAATTTACAACTATGACTATTCTTTATTCTCTTTGACTTTTCTCAGACCGTGTTCTTTTCAAGTGACTAAATGACAGTATTACCCATCAGTTTCCGAGTAGGGATTGTGCATTTCAGGGGTATGTTTTTGGTAATAAAAAGTTGGACAGCTTCTTTGACGGCACAAGGACAATTTCTTGACTAGAGGAAGCTTCTTCACGTGCGTGTTATTCGCCGAATTTATACCGTCTTAAATTTTTAATGTGATTTAGCGAGTGGGAAAATAAAAAGATGTAGTAAGCAGTGACTCAAGTTGGTGAACGAAAAATAAAAAGGAACGAGTCACCATTGGCGAGCTACGGGCCACTTTATTGAAGCTTCGAAGAATGTTTGAAGTTTGTTGAATGTGGATGGAAGCATAATTTATGTCACTGAAAACGTCTTACGTAAATTAATTAATTATGGCAACATGTTTTCACTGCCGTCTCATTTTTGCTTTCAAACGTTTCAAAGAGGTAAAGCAAATTAGAGTGTCAAGTAAAAGAGTTTGTCAAAACCTGACAACAATTCCGGGGAAATGCTTTTAGTTGCTTGCAGAATTAAGAAAAGCACACACAGAGAGTTGTACAATTGTCATAAATTACTGCCAATTTTACACTACATAACTGGGATAAAATATATATATATATATATATATATTGGTTAAGCGAGAGTCACTTGTCATTATCAATTAAGTGTAATTTAATGGTGTTGATTCTTAAAATAATTACTATTATTAATTATGTGTTAGATAACAATCTCATCACGGATAGTTTTACCACGTCAACATGAATACACTTCATCTAATAAACGTTTACGTTGCTTTTGAATAAGCAAATTGGCACACTTTTCTATGCTTAACCCGTTAAAATTGACATAGTATCTATGTATGAATCAGTTGAGAGAATACGTGCACGAGGAAGCTGCTTAGTCAAAGATAGAAAAAGAATGCATAACTACTCGTGCTTCATGCTTCATATATTTAGTTGCAAAGACCACTTTCGCTTTAGCTTCCATTCGGAATAATTGGTAATTATCGAGTTTTTATTTAATTAAAATAAATATAAAAATAATAAGATATTTGAGCTTTGACAAATAAACAATTCATCCTAGTACTGGCGGAAGTTTCAGATTCAAGAGAAGGGAAATCTCCCTGAAGTTTGATTACTTAAACTGCTGGAGGTCTGACAGTGATAGCTACCCAGAGTAAAGAGACAGATTGTAATGAGACCCGACCAAACAAAAACAACAGTTGGAGTCTTCCCTCTTCTTCCCATAAGCCCTTTAGCAAAAGGATAGAAATGAGCCAATATCAAGCAGCTGAAGAACACGCCACTCATCAAACGGCTCCATTGCAGTATTGGACTATAAAAGGTTCGAAAAACAGCAGTTGCTATTGCAATCAAATTCGTCAATATGATTGTGATTGGTAGAATCATCAGGGATGTCCATTTGATGATGTGTAAACCGGCAAACTGATCATCTGTTTCGTCACCGGCTGGTTTTGATGTCAGATTGAATGAAATCTCAATCCCTGCGACCACCTTTAGTAGCCCAAGGAGCAGAGCGGCAAAGTGGGAACTTGTGCCTCCGATTAACCAGAACTGCTCATTTCTCCACCATTGTTCCATTTCAATGCCAGACCACTTGATTTCAAGCACAGCAAGAACACAAAGTGTTAAAGTGATGATTAGGAGGTATACAAGGAGGGTTACATTGAAGGACGGAACTACAAACTGGCCAGAAAGGAGACAGAGTGCAGGAAGGAAGGAGTAAGCAACGAGGAAAATGGAAGTAAAAGGGTAGATTTCAATGTTGAGGTAAGCAATCCTTTGCAGAAGCTTCAGCCGAGGACTGGACAAAATGGCATTGTTGTGTGAAAACAATATCTCAACAGAGCCAGTGGCCCAACGAAGAACCTGATGAAGTCGATCAGTGAGATTGATTGGGGCAGTTTCGCGAAAGGCATCTCTCTTGGTCACACAGTAAACAGACCTCCATCCTCGATTATGCATCCTATACCCCGTGACAACATCCTCTGTCACGGAACCATATATCCACCCAATTCGCTCTCCCCATTCAGTTTTCTCTTCATATGTGCAGGATATAACATTGATAGCCTCTGCAATTTTTGATCCAACAAGAAGCTTCCGAGGAGTAATGAGGGCACCGGCCGGTCGTCCATTTTTAACAGATGGGTGGTATGCAAGGGGCAGACCTTGAAATTCTGCAACCCCGATAGAGTCTACCAGAGTACTTGAGTTTCCAAACCTCTTGGGGATAAGAAGAAGCTGGTTTTCTTCATGTGCAATTTTGGTGGAAGAGGCAGAAGCTGCAGCATTCTTCTTATGGCCAAAGAAGGAGCAGACGCAACCAGTCTGTTCTTTCAACCTAGGTGGGTCAAAGCCATATAGGGCAGTTCTGCGGAAGAGGCAACCTGTTCCAATGTACATTGGACCCTGGATCCCATCAAGGGCTCGCATGTTGGCATCATAGAAAACGGTATTGTGATTTGCATAGCAATCAGATGGATCAATTCCTTCAAACCTCCGAGGAAACTGCACGTAACAAATTCGGTCACCACCACGATCCATCATGAAGCACATGCCTTCCTTAAATGCTTGGGAGTTATAGACGTAGTGATCACAGTCAAGGTTAATAATAAAGGGATTATTAGACAAGATGGCGGAAGCCCGAACCAAAGAGTTCATGGCTCCGGCCTTCTTGTTGTGATCATGACCCGGTTGCTTTTCACGCGAAACATAAACCAACATTGGAAGACGAATGTCGACATCAGTGAGATCAATGGGGCTTGAATCTGTACCTTTAAGTGGTTCATCACATACAGGCTTCAACATCACCTATAATTATAGAGCTCAGTTTGTTATTCAGCATATTGTATGTAAATCTAAGCACAAAAACGACAAACAGGTCATGTTAAAGCTTAATCAATATATTGAGAAAATAAAATAACTCAATGACTGAAATGATACTTAATAAAAAGGATCACAATACTATTGTTATCGGATGAGAATGAAGTCAGCTTCTTGAATATTTTCAAGTTCTCTTAACTGAAATATGCATTTGGAATGGGATGTTAGTTTGCTTCCATGAGGAATATATGGGCACTTGTCAGTAAAAGAAAATTACCGATTGGCTAATTTCAACCGAAACAGATAAAAGAAAGATATCATCTAGTAATGAATGAAAGCTAGCAGATGAGAACTTGTCAGCAAAATAATTACCTGTATGACACTGGCATGATCCCCCCTAGAATGTCCAGGTGCAGGGACCGTCCAAGTAGCAGGCCAATGTGTGCCATCGGCCATCCAAGTTGCCTTAGGTATGGTAATTTCCACTGGTTCTGTACCATTTTTCTCCCTCCAATACTTCATAGCATTCATCTCCTCCTGTGCATTATAAGCATTGGAACGTCGCCTAATGGAATCACAAATCCTGTTGATCCTTAATTTATACTCATCATATTCACGCTTTACTCTCTTTCGATCTCTAACAAAATCTGGATGCACCTTATTCTTATAGGGATCTCTCTCTAAATTGAAGTAAGTTTCTGGGTTCCTTGGTTCAATGTCATGTTTTCGGCAAAATGGGACCCATAAGTTGGCAAAACTAACTGCTTCTCCCATGGCCTCAAATGTTAACAGTGAACCTCCATCATCAGAAACATAACATGAAAGTTTCTCCACAGGGTAGTCAGCTGCCAGAATAGATAATATGGTGTTTGCAGTGATAAGAGAAGGTTCTTTCTCTGGATCGGCTGTAGATACAAATACATCTATGCCTGGAAGATCAGATTTTCCTGTAGGATTGTTGAGATTTGGAGTTTCAAACTTCTCCTTTAAAGCATCAATGTTGGCACTTCGGCTAATAGGGCAGAGCTTAGGAAGCTGGTTAAGTAGCCAAGAAAAGGCAAACCAGATTTCGCAAACCATGGACATACCCCACAACCATATTGCATCTTTATTAGGGTTCTGGATCCTCCATGTCAAAAATAAAGCAAGAAAAACCGTATGAACAAAGACTAGGAGCCTGCAAGCATGTATTCAGAAAGGAACCAAGATTGTAAGCCATATTTCAGAACAGGTCAGACAGTGTTATAAAACTAGTCTAAATTTTCTACAACTATATGGAATTGCAAAGTGCTATAACATTAGCATACAGAAGAAACTTAGATAACTTGTGAACCATTTGATAATTATGGCAGGACAAAGCTGGAAAAAATCCTCAAATAGATGCATGTTGTGAAGTAACCCATATGAAATCATAAGGGTCAAATATTCATCATCATTTTACAAAAATAATCTACATGGTCCCAAATTCAACCATCCATTATAGCAGCGAAAAGCTCAAATGAAGGGTCACCAAGTACTGGCACCAAATATTTGATAGGTTAAGCAGAGAAGCGACCTCAAATAGCCATAGCTATTTAACCAAAAATAGCTTTTGTTCTACAGTCATTTTCCACTTTGATGTAATAAGTAGTCCCTTGAATGATTAAATAAAATTGGGAAGCAAAAAGTGTGTTATACTGGTAATAATTACGACTGAATTGATTACATTTAACTGCAAAAATTTGGAAAATAATATATTTAGAGCACCTATGCGCATTAGCTCTGATGAAAACAAGTAGCATAAGTGTGGAAGCATATAAGCAGTGTAGATAATAAGGAGGAAAAAGAACATAAAAGAATGTTCTACCTATATGAACTGAGTATTGTTGCAGATATGTTCAACTTGCGTGTAATTGGTCTACATTGGCTGCCATTAAGTGCTTGAACATCTCCACCAATTCCATCAGCTTTATCCTTTGTCCACATAGCATTTCCATACCCATACTTCCCATTTGTTTCAAATAAAGTGAGATCAAAAGCCGGGCTCCTCATCAAACTTGGCTCTGTAGAATTGATCACAGCCAAGCTCTTCTCCGACTTCAAATTTCTAACCGCAGAGTACAGTTGGATATCATCCAATGCTGTCACAGACTCATCAGGCGGCTCATAAGGTTCTTTACATCCAGGACAGATCCTATCACCAGTTATAACAGCATCTCTAAAACAATCCTTGCAAATCTTGAAGTCACATTCACAAGGGGTAATTTCTCTCCCTTGCTCATCTCTCAAGACTTCTACATCACATCCAGGTACACAACAAATTGGCGAGTCAGGGCCTGTAATCTGGGGATATGTCATTTTAGACTTGATCACTTCGTCCTTCAAATAGGCACATGTCTTAAGTCGATGACCACCCATAAACAGACAACCAACAACATATTGGTCTTTAAAAGTCTGTGAAATAGAAGCATCCAATAATATTGTCCAGTGTTCCTTATTGGGTATGGGAGGAATGGCAGCCAAGGGCTGACTGCCATGTGATTCAGAATCCATACTGTTGAATTTTGTTTAGGCAATATAAATAACCAGAACCTGAAATTTCATAGAGAAAATTCAACAATTTGACTTAGAACCCAAAAAGATTGCCCAAGTAACTACTCTATAATCCTAAATTTATTTTCGGAACTCTAAACTAACTCAATCCCTCTCTCAAATTTCAGATAGCACCCTCAGTAAAAAAAGACATCATCTATAATTAAGACAAGGGAAGTCACATAAGTTCGCCATCTCTTCCCGTCTCTTCCCCTAATTACACACGCATACTGACAGAGATAAACTTTCTAGTTAGCTCAAAGAGACATCAAGGCAATCAATTGGGATATATATCATAACAGAAATTAAAGGTTCATTGAAAAACCTAATGAAGTAAAAAGCGTTTTCACAGAAGTACTAAAAAGCGCTTTTTAAGAGCCCTATCCGAGTACTACTATCACTTGTGTTTGTTTCAACCAAACAATATAAATTAGATACGGAAGCACTTTCGATTATTAAAAAACTGCTTTTGATTGCTAAAATCTCTAAAGCGTCTCTCTGTTTCGCTCTTATAGCTATATTACAGAGAAATAAATCAAATACTGAGAGAGAATTTCTTCCAGAGCATACCTGAAGCAGAGAAACTGAAACGTTCAAGTTCCGTTTAAGTCTACGGCGGCGCCACCAAAACAAAACAAGGCATAATCCTAACAGATACTTGACAAGAAAACAGAGCTTTGAATATCGTCGGTTCTTCATGAAGTTTTTTATAGCGATTTTGGAAGTTGGGAAATTTCGTGGTTTCCGAAGAGAGCACAATGAATTTTTGCAGTTGCAGGTAAGGATAATAAAATAGGAAAAAGAGCGCGAAACATTAGGGGCATTGTGATCACTTTAAACGGTGCCGTTTGTGAAAACAAATTCCGCAAAATTGGAATTTGTGGTGGTTAATTTGGTAATTTATGACGTTTAACGAAATCAGTTTCCTATTAAGATTAGGGCGACAATTCAAGTTATCCAATCGTGTCGTATTCATATTGAGTCAAAATAGACCAACTTGAACTCGATTAATTTAATAATCGTATCAAAAAAATAAAAATTTGAATTTGACATAATTATTAAAAAGTGAAAAGTCTAATTTCATACTATTATTAAACAGTTAAACAGATTATAATCGGGTCATCTATTTAATATTTTTATTTATATTTTAATATATATATATATATTTATAATATTTGTGATAATACTTTCTTAAATATTTTTTTAAATATTAATTATTTTTATTTTATATATAACAAAATACTTTTTTAAAAGGGATAAATATAACTATAAATTTTTTAAAATGAAAAAAATTATATATTAAATTTATTAAATAAGTTAGTATGATGTAATTACTCGAATAATTAATTGTATTATAAACGGATTCAAGTGTGACAACTCTAAATTTTAACTTTATATGATTATTAATTATGTTATATCGTGTCACTTATTTAATAATTATATCATTTTATCTTAATTCAAACTTATAAATTTCGTGTCGTGTTGATGTTTGGTTAACAAATCTTATAAAAAATTATTACACCTAAATAAAATTTTATGTGATTACAAATCTGGGTGCTTGGAAAAGAGCCTTTCACCTCATTTTAAATTTAATTTATCATGTTTCAATTAATTTTTTATTTAATGAATGAATAAAATGAAGAGAAAATTCTAATAATAAAATGCACATACCCTTTTTACAATTCAGTTAAAATACATATATTATTCTAATTATATATAATTAACTTGAAAATGTGATCTGCCCAACTCTGCCAAATACAAAAGACAGTTTATAGTAAGAATGGAAAAAAAATGAAGGCAGAGAAAGAAATGAGAAGAACGATATAAATGGTAAGTTACAACAAGAATAAGAATTATTACATTACTATTACTACTGCTATGGTGTTGTCAATTTGCTATCTAGAATTTGTTGTACTCATCAGTAGATGAGCATATCTGCATTCTGAACCATCATACAATAAATAAGTAAAGCAAATCTGCTCCCTCCTGCTTATTTATAATGTCTCTCTCATGTACCAAAAGCCTGTGGCTGTCCCTCTTCATTGAAATTAATTGACATCAACAAATGGAGTTCTATTTGGTGAAGCGGCCATATGCAGTAGCTGCTGTTGCGGGATCTTGCTTTCATTGTGGCCCAATTTCGATCTGTTGATGTCTGAAATGTTCTCTTCTTGAAGATTTTCAAAGGCGGGCATTCTCATCTCCTCTATTGATGTCAAGCTGGGTACTGTTATAGTTCGTTTCTTGGGTGTTGTTTTACTATGCTGGCCAACCTGTTCATATGAGAATGCGAGGTCTTCATTAAAACATAAAAGACATGTACAACTAAATTTAAGTAAATGTGACACATCATCAATGCATTTGCCAAGATGTCTAGTTGTGAAGCATTAGGTGGTTGAGCTTTGCTATCAAGTTATGCATCTGCGCATTAAATCAAGCCAGACTTACCATGTAATCTTTTGTAAAGCACTTTTCTGCTTGGTTTCTGATGGTTGCTATGTTTTCGCCATGTTTTTGTTGTGTCAATTTTAGCTGATCCAAGCACGTGGCGGTTATGCAGTCAATTTCCTTCTTACTTTCACAATCCCGCAATAGCAAATCTGTCAAGAGCACAAAGTTTTATGATAATAATACTTTGTTTCATGAGGAAGAGCTCATTGTGATGCATGAACAGTGAGAATTACCATTAAGAGAAGCAACGAAATCACCAGCTCCAGCACCAAATTCTACATCCATTGAAGAACAAGCAGAGAGGAATTCTTCATGTAGAGTTTGATTCGTGCTAATATTTTCCCTGTTGAAGCAAAATACAAATTGAGCTCTGCAATGGTAATCCAACTTAAAGAGAGGAAAAAAAAAAAGATTCAGACAATGAGAAATCAATTACTTTACAGCGGATTCTATCTCTGCAATGCTGCTAGTATTAAGATCACTTATGTATGCCTGAGCACATTCCCACTGCTGTCTAGAAGAATCCAGAGTCTTTGAGCTGCATGTACCGAAAATATGAGATTATACGTAGTCAGTACTGGCATTTTAATGAAATAAAGCAGTTAATCTGTGACAAGCATGAAGGTGAACTAGGCTACGCCACTTGACCAGAGGGGTAGAAAAATCTGCTGAAGGCCTCAATAATTTGGTATATATAAGACACTACTTGAATTTGTATTGTAAACTTATGTATGATGAGGTATTTTCCTTGCTTAGAGCAAATTTTTATCAAGAGATATGGTCGCTCAAAAAAAATTCGAAAAAAAATGCCTACCACTCTTGGATGGTATTTTCCATGATAGCCATAGACTCAGCTGCCGAGAATGTGTCTTCCATGAAATGGCTTTCCACTTTTTTTACATATTTGCTCAACTCCTTCTTGGCATCGGTTGAGATCTGCTGCATGCTAGAAATCTCTTTCTGCAATATCTTATTCTGCTGTATATTTGAGTCCTGGATATTACTTGATGCCTCTGAGACCTAATGATTAATATTTAAATGTTAAATACACAATACTTACAAGCGCCTGTTCAAATTCAAGAAACCCTTTAACTGAAAAAATTTGACTAACTCACCATAGCAGTTTTCCTCGTCGTCAAATTTGCTAATATCACTGCAATCTTTTCCAATGCCTCTTTTTCCTCTTTGGCAGCCTCTTCCTGTTTACATCAGCGGGTTATCAGTCTCTTCTCTTCCCTTACTATTTGACATGCATGAATGTAATCTATCTCCAACATACTCTTACCTTAAACATCTTCTTGAAATTAGTTAATTCCTTCGACTTTTTGGTCTGACTTTCTTCAACAATCGTCATGAGTTTAGAAGCCTGATGATGGAGGTCACTGAAGAAGTCCATGGTTGCCTTTGAAATTTCTTGAGCAGAAATCAAACTTCGTTGTAAGCCCTGCCATTTGCAGTAGATATGAAAAAAATTTATTAATTTAAAGTACATACTAGAGTACCAGTAGAGATGAAAACAATTTATTAATTTGATGTACAGACTAGAATAATATATTGTAAGAAAATGAAAACAAAAATTGTACCAATACCATACCTCTTCTTGTTGTCTTGCAGAGAATGCCAATAGTTGTTTTTGCTCACTGAGAGAATTCTTGATGTCCTCTATAACCTCCTTGGCCTCCAACACCAAGGTGACAAGAAACTGTAAATAAAAAAAGGTATTGTTCAGCACTACCATTAGCAGTTTCTGTAAAACAAGAAACAATTAAACTTCTCTCCTCTGATTCCGTACTTCTTCAATGGCCATTCTTTGAGATGAAATTTTAGAGTTTATCTGCTCCAGATCAGATGATGCCTTCTTTTGCAATGAATTGCCACGTTCCTTCAAGAGATTGATGCCTGAGGTACAAGTCTCCGTCATTTTCTTAATCCTTGATTCCAGGATACACGTTGCCTGACAAATTTTTTGATGGATAACTATCATTCAGACAATCTGTGAATCAAAAAACATAAATAAGATGAGATAGCAATCTTACATCAGATTTACTAGCAAGGAATGAGTGAGCATATTCTTCCATGCATCTTAGTTGTTGCTGTTGTTGAGAAATTGATCCCAGAATGGTCTTGTGCAAGTCTTTTAATCTCTGATCAAGCTGAGAACCAAATGACAAAACAATACTCTGATTTTCTGCTTCCATCTTGTCTTTTTGATCTGTAAAGAGTTAAACAACTTCACTTAGATTCATGAACAAATACATAATTTAACTCATTTTGAACGTTTCCCTAAAATGAAAACGAACTTAAGTTTCAGCAAAGTAATTTCAGGTTCATTCTGAACCTTTCCCTTAAAAAGAAAATGAACTTAAGTTTCAGCAAAGTAATTTAGGTCTTATTTTCAAGATGAGTGTCCTGCTGAAGTGCTGAACCATATTAGCCAATCAGTCAGAAAAGCACAATGTTCATCTCTCTGGCAGCCTTTAGAGCATTTTAAACTTTATTTTTGATCTCTGCTGAACCATTTTCTCAGGAACAGAGAGAAACAAAAAATTACAAGAAACACACCTTGAGATATATAGACCGGTGGACAACATCATAAAGAAAGACTGAAGGTTGTTAATTAAAACAAAATCCATAAGGAAAGATTGAAGTTTGTTAATTAAAACAAGAGCAGCCGAACAGTTCTTCATACCTAATTTTGCAAAGAGTGAAGTTATATCCTCCGATGCATTTTGCAACTCATTTCGCAACTCCTTCGCCCGTTCAATTAAAGACTTTTCTGCTCATGCAAATGGTTGTCACAATATATAAAGAAGTAAAAACTTAAAATTAGACACTAAATTATGTTGGTGCTCACTATCTTACCAGAGCATAGCAACTTGGAGATTATAAATTCCTTTTTCTTGAGAGTTGAGATGGCCTCCCTGTGGTTCTCTTGAAGATCAAGCAACGCTTTGCTTCTATTTTCCAGATTTATCTGAAGAAACATTTGTTAAATTATTTATCAGATACACGCCACAAAGTAATTTAGTAATAAAAAGAGAATTTCAGCATCATGATTACACCTTGCAATCCTTGAGCTCATTTTCTAGGTCTAGCTTTTGTTCTTGCTCATTGAGATATAATTCTCGGAATCTATCAACCTCCTGTATTTAGTTAAGAGTCTGTCAAACTGCTATAAGCATCAAACAATATGAAAATGGGAAGAAAAATAAAGTTTGAGCAAGTTAACCTTCTCGCTGAGGTTGAGATCATTTTCCAGTTGCTCTATCTTCTCATTCCTTGCCTGCACAAGGTGTTCCCATCCATGTATTAAGATCCCCATCAAATCAGACTACATATAGCATAAAAAAATTTGATGGACAATGCAGGTCTCAAAAATCCTTCGTAAACTGGAAGGTAAATGCTTATTGAATAAATCTAGATGAATTATGTGTCTCAAATTAGGTGTGGTCTTCAGACATAGATGTAGGCTTGTCTAATGAAAACCAATACCCTTTATACTTACAAAATTTAATGAAAAGCAATAGATTGGAAGTTTCATGACCCAGGAAATATCGAGTATACTTGAACAATTTGACTTCATTAGTAACAAGATACATATGAAGAAACTGGTATAGTACTTCATTGTAAAATTTTACCTTCTTCTCAGCTTCCTCCTGTGAATATCTTTCATGTGGAATATAAACACCATTTTTGTCCCTTGCTGCTCGAACATCTACATTGATTTTTTACCGAATAAGAAAACCTGCTTTTTGTTTTTTACACAGAATAATCTACAAATGCAAGTACATCATCAAACCTTCTTTCATTCTTTCAATTTCCAAGTACAAATCCTTAAGCAGCACAGCTTTGGACATTTTTTGGTTTGCCTAAAGAGATAAGTTTCATCATCAGCGCAAATGAAATGATAATGAAAATCTAAACAAGGGAAAAGAAGTAGCTGAATGAACCTCTGGTTTATTTTTTATGTTCTTAGCGCGATAGGCATAGTCTAGAGTGCTCAGAGTTTCTTCCAAAGAATGAGCAGATGGAGAAATTGTAGCAATGATACAAGTTTTTGTTTTCCCTCCCAAAGAATCTCTTAACAGCCTTGTCAGCTTGCTATCCCTGCAAGGAATTTAGAGAAACACGGGAAAATAGTTTATAAAGAAAATTAAAAAAGAACCAATGAACTAATTAAGTTGGTATGTAACTGAAAGAACCTGTAAGGGATATGGGCAGAATGTTCCACAAGTGCATTTATGACACGGCCCAGGGTGAGTAAGCTCTTGTTTATCTCCCCGGCTTCCCTTGCACGGCCCTGTAATTTAGTTACATATTTTATTAAATCTGATAGTTATCCCAAACATGAACTGCAAGATGAAAAAGAATTATCACAAAACTTATTCTGAAGCCTGTTCTTTACAAAGTCTAGCTCTTTTAAAGCTGGTTGAAGTTTCAATCATCTACAATTTCACTAGTTCAGTTTGATAAAGGATTGGAGACGAGAGGTGGTGGAAGAAATGGCTTGGGATGGATGAAGGAATATTTGTGCATATACATAAAGTCATGGGATCTGTCGGGTACTTGATAACAATGGCTGAAGTTTCAATCATCTACAATTTCAGTAGTTCAGTTTGATCAAGGATTGGAGATGAGAGTTGGAAGAAAAGGCTTGGGATGGATGAAGGAATATTTGTGCACAGAAAGTCACGGAGTCCATCAGGTACTTGATAACAATGGTTTTCAATTAGTGATTTCAACATAAAGCTGGCAAAAAATCACAAAAACATAAATTCCAATACTAACTACATATATCCGTACCTCTCGTGCACCAGAACGAGATATATTCTCTGATCCTGCCAAATCAACAAGATTAAGCTTGCCACATTTAATAA
>JAXCLQ010000003.1:3186458-3517090 GCA_035584115.1 Cedrela odorata
TCATTTGCACTATACACAGCTTCTTCTTCAAGGCCTCTTACAACAACACAACCCTTTCCATCCTCCATCAAGGAAATTGGTTTCTTCTGCTTATCTTCTGTGGATTTTGAATAGTCTTCCTGAGCTAGCAAATCAGTTATTTCTTCATTGTACAGCTCCAAAAATGACACTTTCATACTATAGTCAGCATTCTGCGCCTCTAGTATATCAAAAATTTGGCGAACTGCTCTTGGAATAACACCAGCCTCAGCAGGTAGATCCCCACCCTGCACATTTCATGATATGTAAAAAATGATCTCTCAAACCAGATAAAAATATAGACTACTAAAGTTACACATGATTATTAAATTGTTATGTACCTTATTTCTCATCCCACCCTCCATCGTATATGTTTTACCTGTACCTGTCTGCCCATATGCGAAGACTGTGCAATTGAAACCATCAAGAACTTCATTTACAATGGGAGAAATGGCTTGGTCGTATATTGATCTTTGTTGCGATTTTGGACCAAAAACCTAGCAGATATTTTAAAACAGGATAAGTAAATTTATCACACAAGCAATAACAGAAATCGATTGGGTAAAATAATATTCATTACGGAACAAGGGCCTACCTTGTCAAAAGTGAATACTCTATCTATTTGCTTGTTGGCTACATTTTGTAAAACAGTGACTTCTCTTTTCTGTTCATTACATGATATCACTCTCGGAACATTTGACCTCTGCTCATCATCGCTTAGTGGCCTGATAAAAGAATTGAACGAGGAAATTAACAGAACCCTTAAAGTTAGATGGATTAGCGAGCACAAATACCATCCTCTGTCCATTAATTTGTCAGAGTGAAATTGAAAATTGATTCATCTGAAAATAAAATGAACAAGGAGGACTGAAAACATGAACATCGAAACCGACCTGCATCTTAGAAGAACTTGCACATTAATCTCTTTATCTTTATCCTGACGGTTTGAATTCCAATCGGATCCTCTTGATTCTGGGCGACGCCTCTCCAGCCGAGGCGTGAGGAAAGGAGATGGGGATGCAGTTATTCCCAACCCAATTTTTCTAAATTGATCGGGAGTGAGTGACATCATTTTCTTTATCTTTCAATTTTGACACCTACGCGAAGATAACAAAGAGGAAATTTTCGATAGAATAATAAAAGAAACTTTTCAGCATTTAAGAAGCGACACAAAAGTATAAGGGGATTCAAAAAATTTTCTTTTTCTGTACTTTCTAGGCGAACAGACGGAAAATAAAAATTGAAAATACTTGGAAGTTTCAGCACACAAAAACGGTACTCACCGACGACTCTTAGGCTGAGATGAAAGGTTCTATATAAATTTTTATCTGGAAACCCTAGATCGATCGATTGATGAGAATGAGCAAGTACAAAGAGTGTTTAATCGTGCCTTTGCGTTCTTCTTTTCGGGATTCTTTCTAGGATTGAAAAATTATGTTTTGGTTACCGTATTGTAAGGTTTTTCAAATGAAGGGCTGGATTCTCTAACGGCTACTTTTTGTATTTGTATGCGGGAGATAGCCGTTGTAAACTTTGTAACTTTTTTTTGGAAAAAGTGGGACCCATAGGTTAAAAATTCAAACGAGGCGCCTCAACCTAATTTCGTTTTCTGGTCGAAAACGTTACCCAAATCGAAAATGAAAGGTGACACTCAGTCCTGTAATCTCACAAATTCCTCTCTTTATTTATTTATATTTTTAATTTTTTTGATTTATTTATTTCTATTTTTTAATAAAAAACAAAATCTTGTTAATTCTATATAAATACTAAATTTATTATCATAAATACTACTTGGCTGATAAACGATTCGAGTATAATTTTTTTTTTAAGCTATGTTTACGTGATATTTTAAGAAATATTAATATTATCCTAATTTATCAATTTTGACATATTATATATATATATATATATAAATTTTTATTATGCGTAAAGCTTTTCATTTAATTCCAAAACAATCAAAAACTTGTAACAATAGCTGAAACGGGAAAAAAATGATAAAATGAAAAATTAAATATATTACATCTAATTACAAAAATGGAAAAAAAAAACACCAATAGGCATAAGAAAAAAAAAAATATAATAATCTATTTTCAAATTTTCATCCATGAAATATTTGAAATCAATGGAATAACCCAAATGTGCAAAACACTAGGAATTTTCACTTGAACCAGGCCGTTACAGATGGTTTCACTGTTAAGTTTGTGACATGCTTTTGAAAGAAGGAACACCTGGTTGCCTTAAGAGACCACCAAAGATTAATTACAGTACATCTGGTTCCTCCGGCAAGCTAAATACACAGGACTTATCAGTTATGGTCTTCAATTCACAAGTTTCATTATGCCTGATCTCATGGCCACCCTGACATGCAGTTGAAAAGAGACACTAAGCAGAAAAAGGCGGAAAGCTTCATCCTGGTGCAAAGGAAATAACATCATAGTAACTAGAGAACACAAAAAAAAAAAAAAGCTGTATCATGTTCATAGAATTTTGTTCTATCTTGCACAACAAAATTCAGGCAATCTTAGATGATGACGTTCTTGATCACTAATTGATTTGGTGGAGACATATCACAGGGGCACTGATCCATAAAACACTACTTCAGCCGGGCCTGTCATATACACATGGTTGTCCTCCCTCCACTCAATATCCAATGGCCCTCCAGGTAGATCAACTGTGCAACTCTGTTTTACAAGAATACAGTTAAGTATGAGGGTAACGAAACATTCCAAGGCATGCTAAAAGATGGACAAACTCAGGTCCTATAACACATTATTAAAATCATAGTATATATCACTTTGCCAAGTAAATTTATTTACACATTATCCCATCTTAAACTTACTCTTGTAGCGCGACCCTCCAGAACTGCAGCAACCACCACAGCACAAGCACCAGTCCCACATGCCAGTGTTGCTCCTACAGTTAAAAAGTTGTAAAGGTTTTAGCATAACCAAATGCAACTGGTCCACATGATGTTTAATCACAGCGAACCACGAATTCAAATTTCACAATAACAACTAACCTGCCCCACGCTCCCAAACACGCATCTTCAGATGTGAAGGAGAAATAATTTCGACAAATTCTGCAAATTATATAAAAAAAAAAATTCATCATAATGCACACATTCATGACACGGGGATCTTATGTTTTATGATAAAAATACAATAGGGAAGGATCCAATATGTTCTATGCAGCGAAGATGAAGTTATAACTTACATATATACTTCTTCATAACAAGCTTACTGCTGAGAAATTTACCAAGGTTCATGATTTCAGGACTAGACTAGCAATGACACACATAATTCAAAACTTGAAGACTCGTTAATGCTTATAAGAGTGCAAAGCTTGATTATAACCTTACCAACACTAATTACATAAATGAAATTGACAAAAATTTCAAATGCAAAACATAAAGTAGGGCATCAGGGCATTTTGACCGTCAAGCTTAATTCTTGATGTCAAAGGCATAGCCTATGCATGCCCGTAACTCATTGTATGATGCTAATAACTGAAAACCAATTATGGATGCAAATTGCAAATAAATGCACAGACCAACTATGAACATTAAAAACCAATAATGAAATCTGCACACCACAACTTTTCACTGAGGGAGAAACAATGATGATTTAGCGACAAAACCAGTTTTTGTTACACAAGATGGCTAGAAATAGAGTATTGGACTGATTTCCAGAGTCAAATCATCTTCATAATTATATAAAATCTAACCTGTGTTAGTTCGTGCTGGGAACATAAGATGGTGCTCAAATTTAGGACCAATTTCTGCTAAATTTAGTTCATCAACCTGCAAATTCTGTTCAATTGCAATAATTAAGCCAAAAGAATAGTATGATGTACACAAGCGAGAAGAAATGAAATTACACTAAATCAATTTAAAGGTTCAAAATAAAAAAAAAAAATCAATTATAAGCATCTAGAACATTCATGAGCGGTGATGAGGAAGAAGCAGACAAACATCAGATACATAGTAGGAAATAAAATGTTATATAAAGCAGCATGGACTTCGTTCAATCTCTATACTCTCTCTCCATCCAACTCATCATCTACAAAGGTATAAAACTAAAAAAGTTATGCCATCAGGCCCAACAGAGTTCTAGCCTTATTATGTATGCATACTTGAAGATATTAGGCCCCAGAACTATTACTATATTGCTTTTAGTAGTTAAAACGCCTGTGATACAATGATGCATAGACTATTCACTTTCAACATTTACTGCAGTAACAGATTCAGTAAGATCACTGGCTTCAGCAGCATAAAGGACATAGCACAAAAAAGCAAGACTTCAAAAGAAATAGTACAGGACAAGCCTGGCAGATACTCAATGTCATATTAAAATTCAATTATTAGTCACTCTGAAAACATACCTGCCCTTCTTTTGTACCAAAAGTTACGCAATGAGGATTTCCCATGCTAACACATGTCACATTCCATTTTACTTCGTCTACATCAAGTTCTGATTTAACAACAGATTGACCTTTATTTGCTGGTAATCCTGTAGGTACATCTGAAGCTTTAAGTATCGGTTCACCCATATCAACTTTGACCTGAAATTGCAATAAGGATCAATAGATACATCACCAATATATACACCAAAAACCATAGAGGTGGCTGGTAATTTAAAACCAGGAAAGAAGTTAAAGTGAAGCACAGTTGTGCAAAGGATCAGCCCTCCAAAAAAAGAAGATCAATATTTTTGTAACACGTTGCACTCTTGCAACTGCTTTGACAGATGAATGACATATTCACTGTCTCAAAAGCTTTAACATGTTAAAAGTCAGGTGGATTGCAATAGATGATTCTGGCGAACAAATATACCTTCCCATCATCTTGAATTTCTGGAATAATTAGACCAGCACCAGTGTGTACAGTGAAACTGCATATTGTGGAAGAAAAAATGATTACTACATGTCCTCCACTGATAATCAGGATGGAAAACTCAATTAATTCTAGAATAATATTTTTCAAACAGTTCAGTTTATCAACATTTCCAAGGATTACACTATGTGCACGAGATTTTTCCATCAATATCCACCAATATGACTTTTGAGAGCAAGTGGCAAGGAATGCAAATAACTTAAATGTCAAAGTTTGTGTATGTGGCAAGAACTGTCCACCAATATGATATTAGTATGTTCCCAACTGGCAACATTACCTTTGCTTCCCATGTAAATTTTCAAGCTCGGCAATGAATCTGGCAAAGCATCGCACTCCATTACCACACATCTAGAAGAAAAAAAAAACATTAGAATCTAACTAAAACTATACACATAGTTGCTACATAGTTCTCTCAACAGAAGCAATTGCTTTAAAGATCAATATTCACCATAGAAGAAAACATCAATGGTGACACATCATAAGCAATTCACAACTCTTTGATCTTAATACTCAAAACATTGCACATAATATACAGTACTGAACAAAGGGCCAAACCTCTGGCTCGCTACCATCAGAGTTGAAGATCCTCATGGTATAATCAGTGCCATTGACTCCAGGCATGGCAAAGATCACTCCATCCGCCCCAATGCCAAAGTTCCGATCACATAGTTTCATTGCTTGCTCCGGAGTTATCCTAGGTTCTGAAGAATTCCTATTATCAACCTATTCAAATTCACTCGATCAGTAGCAACGGTTTGGAATTCTATCAGACAAAACAGCCCTCTCAACTAAGAAAACTTGTTATTCTAAGCTCAGTTAAACGGACATTGGCATAAATCCACATTTCTCAAATTGTCGCAAAAGCTTTAAAAAAAAGTAATAGAAATCGAAAACAATCTATAGCCGAAGGATCACAGCCACGTTGACCAACCTAATTTCAATAAGCTTCATTGTCTGGAAGAATAATAAATTGCGTTTGCATTTCCAGCGTTTAATCAGCAACAAAATGGAGACAGATTGAAAATTTTTTTCCCTAATATCTCGTGCATTCCTACATTTTCTCGGAAACCAAACAGAAATGACGAAAGAAAAACTCACCAAAATGAAGTCGTTGCCAAGACCATGGTACTTAACGAAATGAAGGAAACCGCTTTCCCTCCGGTCAAGAAAAGAGGATCGCGAAGCTTTCTCCGGAGCTTGGATGCTCATAGAAGATGCCAAGACGCGGAAGTTAGGGCTTTTAAGACTCAAATTAGCTTTGAATGCAATAGCCGACGAATAAGAAAAACTAGAGGATCGAAGGGGATTGATTGGAGTCAGAGAGCGGCGAGTGACGGGCCTGACCGAAAGAGAGCGCGTGGTGGCTATGGCCATGCTTTCAAGGTTTTTCTTCTTTTCTTTTGGTTCGTGTAGTTCGTTAGGTGCGTGTAAGTGTTACAGTGACGTACTGCCGTCTGCGATTACGTTGAAATTGGAATCTAGGTTCTTATTCTTAAGAGAGAAGATGCTATCCTCTGCGGTTCCTGCAGTTACTGTACATAATCGAGTCTAAATTTATCAGCGGCGTAGCCAATCAAAAAACGAGACCGAAAGCTTATATGTTATATTTTTCTAAAGCCAATCAGCAGTCAATAGTAAGCACCCGGCGACCTTCATTTGAATGCCCAGAGGGATAAGTGAGCTCTATTGTGTTCAAAATATGCGAACCACTCTTGTTTTAATTGAAGCCAGCAGATCAGCCGCCAGAAACCAAATGTGAACTACAGAACATGTGGATCGTCGTTTCTCTTCCTAGCTAAGCTCTGAAAAATTCACTGTTTAGCCCCTAATTATCGGATTTTTTTTGGATAAACTAGTTTATTTTATAAGATTATACTTATTTATAGTAAAAGATAAAAATAAAATTTAATTTTAACTAAAATATTAATTTTTGGATCAAATTACCCTTTGTATAATAATTAATTTATAACCTTTATGAATCTCGATGTTTAGTCAAAATTATCTATCAAATGTCGAAAATCTCAATATTTGATTAATAATTTTTATTAAATATCGAAAATCTTGACATTTGGCCAATAATTTTTATCAAATGTGGAGAATCTCAACATTTAGTAAAGAATTTCCATTAAATGTCGAGAATTTCGACATTTCAAATGTCAATATTCTTAATATTTGGTCAAAAATTTATTTCAAATATCGAAAATTTTGACATTTGACAAAAATTTCAATCAAATGTCAAGAATCTCAATATTTAACAATAATTTTTTAAATGTCAAAGAATCTCGACATTTCAAATATTAAGATTCTCAACATTTGACAAGAATTTTTATCAAATGTCAAGATTCTCAAAGGTTTGATTAATATTTTTTGTCAAACGTCAAAATTATCGATGTTTAATAAAAGTTATAAACCAAATATTATATAAGGGTAATTTGGTATAAAAATTAATATTTTGATTGAGATTAAGTTTTATTTCTACTTCTAACTATAAATAAGTATAGACTTGATAAATAGGCTATTTTGTCAAAAAAAAAAAAAAAACTCAATTATATCTTTGATACCCAAAAATCCAGTGACAAAAAATAAGGAGCCTAAGTTGTTCAATCAAACAGCTCAAATATTTACCGACTGTTCGATTTTATCAAAAAAATCCAATTATGTCGTTGATACCCTAAAATTTAATGACCAAAATTAAGGAGCCTAAGTTGTTCAATCAAACAGTTCAAATATCCACTAACTATTCGACGAAGTGCTTGACTTAAATGTTGTGTTAGCCACAAGTCGAGAATGAAAATTTCCAAAATAACTCTAAACCTTTTTTAGAAGATCAATCCTAAAAAAATTCTAAAAAAATTTTATTAACAAATTTCATAAAATTTAAAATATTTTACTCTCATAACCCCTTAACATAAAAATATGCTAATTATCGTGTGATCTCCACGAGTGCCTTATTTACAATGCGCTTGTGTAATTCACACAAATGCACTATTTATAGTGTCTTTGCTATAGTGCACGCATTACATTCTTTTAGCTATGGTGCAAGCATTACATTTTTTATTTTTTTTAATATTTTTTATTAACTATTTTTTTAAAAAAAATTATTATAAATAAATTTAATTTTATCACTTATTATTTATTATATATATTTAAAAAATAATTAATAAATAATATATTAACATTATATATTTAAAATAAATAAAATAATTTTTATTTTTTAAATATTTTTTATTAACAATTTTATGAAAATTTTATTATAAATAAATTTAATTTTATTTCTTACTATTTATTATGTATATTTAAAAGAAATAGTTATTAAATAACATATTAATATTGTACATTTAAAATAAATAAAATAATTTTTTTAATTTTTAATTTTTTTTATTAACAATTTTATTATAAATAAAGAAGCTGTAAATCTTCTTGCCTGTGTTGTTTTCTGGAATGCAATGATCGGCAGGTATAGCCAAACAGGCCGTAACAAAGAAGCTGTAAATCTTCTTGAGATGTTGAGAGAAGGGTTGGTGCCTAATCATTCCATTTTCCTTGTGTAGGTGTGCTATAATTGTTGCAGCATGTAGCTGCAGTAGGCATGTTAAAGAGTTTTCATGCTTGCGCTGTTAAGTTATTGGGTAAGTTTGATCTATATATTTGCAGTATTCTAATAAGCTTTTTGAAAAATGTGGAAGCATGGAAGATATTCTCTTTAGTTTTTGACAAATTTGGCAAAAGGAATATTATTTTTTGAATGTTGTAATTTGTGGTTTTGCACAGAATGGAAGAGGAGAAGAAGCTATAGACTCCTTTGAAAGGGTAAGGGTCACTGGTATCAGACCGAATGGTGTTACTCTTCTTTGCTTATTATGGGCATACAGTCTGGTCTTGTTGACAATGGATATTCATATTTCAATCTAGCAAATGATCAAGAATCTACCATTTGCATTAATCTATTCCAATCCTTTTGAACACCAATGAATCTAATATTCCAACCCAAAGTTTTTCTTGGGTAAAAAGGTATGAATAAATAAAAGTTTAATTCAAACATTTCATCACCCACCTTGTCAAACTCATTAATGTTTGTTTCGTCTTTCTCGCATGCTATTCTTTTGGGGCGCGTGAGCGTGGAAACCAATGACTAGCTATTTAGCTTTGATAAGAGTCCTTGATCCTAAGATAAGCGACAAAAATGATTCAAATGTAGTGAAGGTAAACACTTCAACCTCTTTCAATCCAGGATGAGCATTTATTTCCCATGCCTTTCAAAATTCCTTAAGGCCTTACGCATTGACCTTTTATCCGTCTTCCTTGAGGCTAAATATTTCTTAATCTCAATTGTAAGGCCAGTTACTTCTTCCCTTCTTCAGCTCGAAACTGATTGAAGTTCTTGCATGGATTTCTTGGTCTGCAACAATACATTTTAAGCTCATCAACTAATTTCTTGCAATGCCCTTGGGCTAAAAATTGTTGAATGGGGGGCAATTAAAGCACTTTATCAAGACAATCATGCCAATTTATATCATGGCCAATTAATGAAGATGATGATGTAGAAGCAGCTTGCGAAGACCTTAATCTGCTCAATTGCTAATCTACTTCTGAAGTGAGTGGTTGTTATCTTGTGAAAAACTGTTTTGAGTGTGTATGGTAAGAAGGTTGGATTTTCAAACCACTTTTTCAACCTGTGAATGAGAAGGCTAAATATTGGTTGCCTAATTCACTCTTGCTCTTTGCCTTTGTTCTGTTACCATATGCCTAATATATATAACAAGATGAGGGAGACAAGAAGAATCTCATCCTCTTCAATATCAATTAATAACATGATTTAGATCTCAATCTAAAGTCTAAACATTATATCAGCTTGCATGGTCTTTCTCCCACCAGCTCCTCAAGCATTTTTTTAAAGCTTTTAAATCACAGTAGTATCTTCTGACAAGTTATTACTTTAAAAATTGTTGTTCAACGATCCATAACACATGCAACACACAGATGATGTTGACTCTGTCTCCTCTACAACAATATAAGAGAGTGCATTCCAATTTGGCTTGGTTCCCTCTGGGAAACAAGATTTCTTTGACACTCGTGCATCCTTATAGTTTATTTGTGCCATGAGCATAATTAAAATAAAAATTGCAATTTGTTTTATGCACAAGTATAAGGCTCATCATGATTTTCTAGACTAACAATTTAGAATATTGAGAATGGAGACTTCCCATTTGATCAAACCTCTATACAGTGACTATAGTCCATCTTCAAAATCCTCAATGCATAACTCCAAATTTCGCCAATAATATAAAAAATTTGTAAGTTGGGTTATAAAACGTAATTGGACCTAGTGATTACTCACGAGCATACAATATCATACTTGTGTACTGTTCAAGAGCACGATAATGTTCAATCACGCTCATGAAATTTTTTAATTTTGAATGAATTAATTTTATATTTAACTAAGAAATTAAATTTTTATTTTTTATTTATTCTTTTAATTAAATTGTGCTCGTAGGAAATTCCCACCAGCGCAGTGAGAATTTCCAACAAGCGACAGGTTAAATAAAAAATTTTAATTTTAAATTTTGAATTTCTTATTTAAATAGTAAGATTAATTATATTAGAAAAATTTAAAAAAAATATATAATATAATTATTAAAAAAACAATTTTAGTAAGATTAAATTAAAATTTTAAATTAAAATTAAAAAGGGCAGGTTTCTTTTCTTAAAAAAGAACCAATTTTTTTAATTAAAAAAATTTGTTTTTATAATTAAAAAAATAATTTTAATTAAATATATATATAATAAACGATAAAATTAAATTTGTTTATTATAAAATTTATATAAAATTATATATATATATATATATATATATTAAAAAAAAAAAAGACAAAATCTTGTCTCATTTGAGATCAATCCACCGTTTCAAAGCTCTCAAAAGAATTACTGGTTTCAGTATCTATAAAAGTTGAAACTACTGCATTTGAAAATGTTCGAGCTTTTCTGGAAGCTGACATTAAGGGGCACACTGATAGGAGTATGATATCTTATTGATGAGATGAGTTACTGAATGAAGATGGAGAAATTGGAAATGGCAAAGCTAGAAGTCTGTAGTTCAATAATCAATTCAAATGTCGACCCGCCAACTATGCGAACCACTCATGGTTCGATTGAGACCTCAAAGTAATCCGCCCAAAGCATACAACACATGAACCGAATAATTCGTAAATCGTCTCTCTCCTCTCTAGCCAAACTAAGAAAAAGGGGCGCTTCAGCACCTTGTTATATGATAGAAACCCAAAAAGCCAGAGTCCGGAAACTAGGAACCTCAGCTTTTCAATCTAACAGAGGTAGTTCTGTTCCTGAATCAGACAAATTTGCAAATGTTCGCCAAGTGTTTGATGAAGTGCCTGACTTGAACGTGGTGTCAGCATCAAGCATAATTAGCGGCTTTGCTAAGCAGAACCAACATGAAGAAGCCATATATCTCTTCTCAAGAATGCTTCTGTTGAATATTAGACCCTGTGAATTCACATTTGGCACCGTAATTCATTCATCAACTGCATTGGGGGACCTTAATTTAGGTAAACAACTTCATGCTTGTGCAACAAAGGTAGAACTTCAGTCGAATGTATTTGTGGGTAGTGCTATTTTGGATTTTTATACTAAGTTGGGTTCAATGGCGGAAGCTACAAGAGTTTTCGAAGATACCCACCAGCCAAATGTTGTTTCTTACACTACTATGATATGTGGGTTATTGAAGAAAGAGAGGTTTGAAGATGCTATCAAGATTTTTCAAGAGATGCCTGAGAGAAATGTTGTTTCATGGAATGCAATGATTGGCGGGTATAGCCAGACAGGCCATAATGAAGAAGCTGTAAATCTTTTCATTGAGATGTTGAGACAGGGGTTTTTTCCTACTCATTACACTTTTCCTTCTGCTATCATTGCTGCTGCCAATATAGCTGCACTTGGCATGGGCAAGAGTTTTCATGCCTGTGCTGTTAAGTTCTTGGGTAAGCCTGATGTATATGTTGGCAATTCTCTGATCAGCTTTTATGCAAAATGTGGAAGCATGGAAGATAGTCTCTTGGTTTTTGACAAACTAGGCCAAAGAAGGAATATTGTATCTTGGAATGCTGTTATATGTGGTTATGCACAGAATGGAAGAGGAGAAGAAGCTATTGAATTCTTTGAAAGGATGAGGGTCACTGGTATTAGACCTAATGGTGTTACTCTTCTTGGCCTGTTATGGGCTTGTAATCATACAGGTCTTGTTGACAAGGGTTATTTGTATTTCAATCAAGCAAGACTTGATGATCCCATTATGCTAAAGGCTGAGCACTATGCTTGTATGGTTGATTTACTCTCTCGTTCAGGACATTTCAAAGCAGCTAAAGAGTTTATTCATGATTTGCCTTTTGATCCAGGAGTTGGGTTCTGGAAAGCATTGCTTGGAGGCTGTCAGATTCACTCAAATATGGAATTGGGAGAATTCACAGCACGAAAAATCCTGGCATTGGATCCTGAAGATGTGTCATCTTATGTTATGCTATCAAATGCACTCTCTGCAGCTGGTAAGTGGGATAATGTATCCACAATAAGGAAAGAGATGAAGGAGAAAGGGATGACAAGAGTTCCAGGTTGCAGTTGGATTGAAATCAGAAGCAAAGTCCATGTTTTTGTCACCAGAGATAGGAGCCATCATCTGAAAGATGAGATTTACAGAGTCTTGAGGTCTTGTATAGAGCAAATAAGGCAGAAAGAAGCTTCCAGTTTTCTAATAGATTATTGAATTAAGCTTACCTTGATGCTAATACTATATTGAGAAAGTTTATAATACAAAAATAATGTTTTTTAAGGGTTGAAGATACAGTGTGATTGGATTTATGAGTCATGAGTGTATATTCTTGGTGATCTAGGATATCTCCATCTGTTCATTATGCTTTATTCATCTTTGGAATTACAGCTATTTTTCTGTTTGGCATAATGGTGTTACTCATAATCCATGAACTGATGCCTTTTTATCCTCATTTTTTAATACAGGATTCGTAGCAAAATGGGTGAAGGTTAGTGTTTTCGTTTTGATTTGAGTATTTTTATTTTTATCCTTTTACTCTTCCCTTATTCATGTATCTTTCAAATATCTTATTTTCTATTAAGTGAAATTTTCTTTTAATTAAGAGTTATCTTTTTCTTTTTTCTCTTTAGCATCTTTCCACCTGATTATATTGCTGCATTGTGCTTTTTGGGTGTCACTGATTATACTTGTGTGCTTTTTATGTTTCAAAACCTTTTGGTGTATCTTTTATTATTGAAATCCCTTTGCTGATACTTTGTGAGGGACATGCAGGCAAGTCTTGGAATGTTTTGGCAATGAAAAGAAAGAAGTTGTGGCAATCAAAATTGTTCGCTTCATAAACAAGTGTCATGAAGCAGCCATGATTGAAATTGATGTTCTACGGAGGATTGCCAGGCATGATATCGGTGGCAGTTGGTAAGAATGTTGTCCTTTACTTCACTTAATTATTCTAGAAGTTTAAAGTGCTTTTGGTGTAAGCAGTTTTATTCTTTGATGTTGTGTGCAAATACGGAATTGGTTTGACTATCGTAATAATATTTGTATTGTAGGTTATTGGTATCTGTGATTTGATTAATTTGAAAGGGCAGTATATGTTACTTCATGCCTAAATATTCTGTGAGTTGAGATGAATTTAAATGGTTTCAACAAGTATTTGAGAAGCTTGGATCAAGCTTATACGATTTTTTTCGCAAAAACAACTACCGTTCATTTCCTATTGATCTTGTTCGGGAGCTTGGCAGACAGCAATTGGAGTCTGTGGCAAGTGTGTGGACAATTCTCGCACCATTTTCATCTATATCTTATTTACTTGATGCTCAAAAACTCTTACCATGAAATTGAGATTTGAGCATCAATATTTTATTTGGAGTCCAATTATTTGAATCGTACAGTAGTTTTTGTTTGAACAAGTATGAGTTGTTGATTAATAATGACAATGCATTGTGCTTCTTGTTATTTCTTTTCTTTTTCTATGTTTGCAGTTATGCATGACTTATGTCTTATACACACTGACTTGAAGCCAGACAATATTCTTCTTGTTTCCTCTGAATATGTTAAAGTGCCTGATTATAAGGTACCTTTTTCCCCAAGGCATGCTTTCAGTTTCCAGACATTCTATCTATGGTTTCACTTGTGTGTGGCGAGGGGGTGTGTATAGATGGATCGATTTTGAAATGCATTGGGTCTTCTTTCAATTAATCTATAAGTTAAATAGCTTTGTTTGTATTAGGTCAAATCACACACACAGGTGTGTATGAGATCTCTATGGTTTTGGAGTGACAACAGACTGGGTGTTATATTAAATTACAAGGAACCTAGGCAAGGATTGGTCACCATTTGGTTTTTTGTATTCTATCTCAAGCATGGTTGAATTGAAGCCTTTGAATCTCATATCAACAAAGCTTGAAAACTTTATTCCCAGCATGGTTGATTTGTTTTATTTTTCTTTTGGCTGTGATTCAGTTTTTTGTTGCGATCCTCGAAAGACGATTCCTATCTCAAGAATCTCCCCAAAGCAAGTGCAATTAAGCTCATTCATTTGGGAAGCACCACGTTTTAATATCAAGATCACAGCTATGTTGTGTTAACATGGCATTATTGTGCACCCGAGGTTATTTTAGGTAATGATTATGTCTATAAATTTGTAGTCAGTGTTCTATGTAATTCTTCTTACAACATTTTTGAGACTCATTCTGCAGGTCTTGGATGGAACTATCCTTGTGATTTGTTGAGTGTGGGTTGCATTCTTGTAGAACTTTGCTCTGTAAGTAACTTTTTCTTATCACTTCTGTTTGAAGCATTTATTATTATTTTTATTTATCTGTGAAGTAGTTCATTTTTCATACCTGTTGGTGTTAAAGTATTGTATTTCCTGTGTTAAGTGTAATATCTAGTATGGTTACTCATATGATGTTTAATAGTTTATTTGTTTCTCTTGTTAATATTTCTTGATTCTTGTTAACTTTTGCCTATGAATGTTTGCAAATGCATACTAATGATGGAATGTTTGCAAATGCGCTGTGAGTTTGGATTTTTATTTACCTTTGCTTCTTCTTTAATATATTTGTCAATAGGGCGAGGCTCTTTTTGAGACACATGAGAATTTAGAGCATCTTGCCATTATGAATAGTGTTTTAGGGCCTCTACCCCAGCATATGGTGGTCAGAGCTGAGTAAGATTTATTACTTTGCTTTTTCTGCATGTTAAATTCTTCTGTTATTTTCAGGTGGATGAAGTTCTTAGATTGTGCCACTGATCTTTTTGCAGCCGCCATGCCAAGAAATATTTCAGGAGAGGTGCACAATTAGATTGGTCAAATGGTGCAACTTCGAGAGAAAGCATGAGGGCAGTTTGGAAACTTCCCCGTCTCCCAGGAATTTATTCATAATCTGCATCTTCTTATTTTCTCATGCAAATTATAAGCTGTTAGACATTGCTAATCTTTGCTTGATTTTTTGCCACTCCTGACATTAATTTATTCAAATAAGCTACCAATGTTATTTTGCATTTTGTTTTAGTCTCTTAATAGAATATTTTTTGAGGAGACTTCTTTGCCATCTCATCCAGATAATGATTATAGCTTTTCTCTGTAACCTACTGTAATCACTCAGCCCCCACTCCATAAAAAAAAAAAAATGAATGACGTGCCTTTTTCCATGTGCAAGGAAAAAGTTGATCGTTTTTTTTTCCACTGTAGAATCTAATAATGCAGCGAGTAGATCACTCTACTGGTGATTTGGTCAATCTCCTTCAAGGGCTCCTTCGATACGATCCAGCAGAGTGGCTGAAAGCAAGGGAAGCCCTAGGACATCCCTTCTTCACGAGAGATCTGAGAAGGTGTGGGTATCCCTTGTCATTGCATAGCCTCTTCCTTCTTGTTAGTGATGAGCTTGAGCAATTTTTATATAACAAAGTGAACGAAGGAAATAACAAGCAGTCATGCATATGGTGAATGGTATTCTACTGTGTTATGGTGTAAGTGTACATAGTCTTGAGCAGTATTCCAAATGTGAACTAACAGAGCGAACAAGTCATTATCAGAACTAGCTGTAATCTCACTAGCGAAATATTATATTAGGTAGGTACATATCATAATTTGTACCTAAAACAATATTTTAATCTCCATTATCGATGATTAAAGTCGACAATATGATAATGCTTTAGGTAAATTAAACACTTAAATAAGTTGAAAATTTGTCAATGTTATTATTTCACCCATAGCCCATGGCCATAGACCCCGAAGGACAATCACTTGCACAGTACAGAAAGGTTTTCCAACTTGCATACCACAGAAAGGCTTTCCAACTTGCATAGTACATTAGTCCTTTTCAACTTACTTTTCCAGCCAAGTCTGTCGTATGTACTTTGACATGTTATTCTGACATATGATACTAACTCACGAGGCCATTGCATATATGTCTCTTCATTTCATGTCTCGGACTTTGTGGCATATCTAAACACTGCTTCTGAGATTTCACCAGGGTATTTGTTATTCTGTGATAGAGAAGAAGCTTGAGATTACAGGATTGGTAAACGTTTATACATACACACACATGTAGCGTCACCTACACCAATACTGTCAATACAGCGTTAGCTTCCTACAACTAGCAAAGCTAAACCCTGGAGATAAAAGTTGAAGATAAGGAATAGGAAATCACTGGACAAATTCAATGAAATTTTCCCATTTGATATTTGTTTACAAGCCAAATTTAGAAGTGGAAAGACAAACTTTTATACAGTGAGTTGGCTGATGCTGAGAAAGGAGACGTAGGACACTTAAAATTGAAAGAGAGCTCAAGTGAAGATAAAGAATTGCTGAAATGGTAAGGTTGTCCATGGTATTGTTACTATGAATAGAATACAAAACAGAGCAAGGAAATAGGGTCCTCTAGATGGGGAAAGACATAATACAATACAGACTGTATAATTATAACGGAAAGCAGCAAAATAGACAGGGTTAAAACTGTTCCATGCTATGCTATTGCCGATAAAAGGAGAAGTGCACGTAAACTCTCCATGCCATCTTAATGCTTCATGCTCCAATCTTCATCGCCCTTTCATTCTAAATAACTAACATATAATTATCTGCAGTTAAAATCCCATCTTATCGGATGCAGCGTTTAGTCCATTCCATATTTATTAACATTGTTGTTTTGTAATAAGACGTCGGAATCCGGTAGATACGAATTCAAGAATAGAGATCCCACAAAACTGCATCTTAATACTACACCACGAATACGATTCCATAATTGTTGTCCAGCTTAATGCAATGCCACACAAAGCAAACTAAAAAAGGAAAAACATTACATTCACGTTCAATTCATTGTAAATGCCTTTTAAAAATTTTTATAATTGAATTTGCGTAAAAATAGTTTAATGACATAAGAGGGGTAGATTTGAATTTCTCTTAAATATAAGGAACATCAAAGATATTAACTTTGATAACATAAGTGTCGTTAAGATAATAATTTTTAACACGATTAGCCAATTCGACACGAACACAACACAAAATTTACTAATTTAGATTGAAATAAGATAAAACGATTATTATATGAGTGATATGATACGACACGATTAATAATCATGTCGGGTTAAGATTTAGAGTTTTTGACATGTGAACTCGTTAATGACACAATTAATTATTTTAATAATTATATCATTCTAACTCATTTATAATTTAGTAAATTTATTTTTATAATTTTTTTATTTTTAAATTTTTGTAGTTATATTATTTATTTTTAAAATGTTTATAGTTATATTTTAAATAAAAATAATTACTATTTGAAAAAATATTATCTTAAATATTATTAAAATATATTAAAATATAAATAACAAATATTAAATAGATGATATAATTATAATTGATTTAACCGTTTAATAATCGTGTCGAGTTAGAATTTTTATTTATTAATATTATTATTAAACGAGTCAAATTGAAGTTGTCTTTTTAAATAGTATACAAATATGACGTAATAATACGAATTATTTACTTATAATAAGATAATGGAATTCGGTAGATAAGAATTAAAGAATAGAGACCCCAAAAAATACAACTTAATAGTAACCCTCGAATATGATTTTATAATTGTATAGCTTATTGCAATACCACACAAAGCGAACTCAAAAAGTAAAAACATCATATTCACGTTCAATTAATTATAAATACTTTTTTAAAAAATTTATAATTGAATTTACATAAAAATAATTTAATGATTGATATAAGAGGGTAAATTTGAATTTCTCTTAAATATAAGAAACGTTAAAGATAATAATCTTGATAACATAACTATGATTACCATATCCTACCATGATAATTATTAAACAAATGACACGATATGATATGATTAATAATTTAATTAAGATTTAAAGTTTTTGATATACAAATTCGTTTATGATACGATTAATTATTTAAATAATTATATCGTGCTAATTTATTTATAATTTAATAAATTTATTTTATAATTCTTATTTTAAAAATTTTATAATTATATTTATCTATTTTTAAAAGATATTTTGTTATATTTTGAATAAAAACAATTAATATTTTAAAAAATATTATTAAAATTTAAATAAAAAAATATTTAATAAATAATATAATTATAATTAATTTATTATTTAAAAATTATATTAAATTATAATTTTTAATTTTTAATATAATTATTAAATAAATTGAGTTTAAATTAACGTCGGTACAGCACGACATCAATAAGGATAACACGAATCGCCAGCAATTCATCGCAGGCGGCAAAACAAAACGACGCGAAGGAAGCTCGGGACTTTACGGCAGTTTCACGGGCCGTTAATTCACTGTGGACCGAGAGTGTGGGTCCCGATATTGCTGCTGCAAGACAGGAGTGTGGACTGTGGACTGTGGAGAGAGCGAGGTGCACCGTGCTTTAAGGCTCCTAGACGGAAGTCGGAAGGTGAGCGGACCCCACGTGTCACGTGGGAGAGTGACATAGTTGCCACGTAAGCGACAAACAACGGGCTGCTTATAAAATCTCCTCTAATCTCCTCTCCACCAATCGCAAGCTTTCTCCCACGTGGGAATCCGGACCCCACTGCACAATAAACATCATAGTATCTTTTAATTAATTATTTAATCATTATATCTATCAATAATTTTGGTATAATAACATTTGAATCCCTTATTTATGATATAAACATAAATAAGGACATATTTAAAATTTTCTTCTCACAGGTCCCTATCGTATCAATGATTTGATTATTATGCCCATTAAATCATTTTATTCTAGAAGATATAACATTTTAAGGTACAATAGTCAAATTATTAATTTTATTAGTAAATTTTTAACAAACTATGGTATTAGGGACCTAAATTAAAAAAAATATAAACCATATTCTTAATTGTGAATTTCATAAAATACAGGGAGTAAGTGATTATTACCAAGTCATTATATATTCAGCAATTTTGGCTTTCATGATCAAGTTGATTCTTCCTTCTTCGCTATCCCCTTTATTTTTTTTCTGGTCTTTTCCTCTACTTTCCCCTTAGTTTTCTCTTCTTTTTACTGGAAATTAATCCAGATTCTTCTCCCCTTTTTTAGTTTCTCTAGATAATTTGATCCTTTACGGTTTGATCTATATAGAATTTGCAGACTAAAGAGAGATATATATTGAAAATGGGCGACTCTTCTGCTTCATATATTCATATGGTAAGTTAGTGATATAGTTAGACTGATATAGTTAGACGATCATTCTGTTCTGCCTAGTTTCATGGGTGATTTTAGTTCATATTTCTCTGTGATTATTGGATTGATTTGTTGTTGGTGATGATACAGGTGCACCATCTTATAGAAGAGTGTCTCGTATTCAACATGAGCAAAGAGGAATGCATGGAAGCTCTCTCCAAACATGCAAATATCAAACCAGTTATCACATCGACAGGTATATTATATCAGTCGTTTTTTTTTTTTTTTCTGTATTTGAGGTCAAAATTAGCCGCCAACTTCACTATACATTTTTCACACATAAAAGTCATTCTTTAAACATCTATATTTTGACATACATGATATACATCTAAAGATACATAGCATATATACATTTTTACAAGTGGGTTTTACAGTGTGGAAAGAATTGGAGAAAGAGAACGAGGAGTTCTTTGAGGCTTACACGAGGAAGAGAGCAGATAGAGCTACAGTAATGGAAACAAGAGAAAAAATCCAAAACTTGCTTTCAAATTCTACCGTTAGAGATACCAAAGAATAAACGTTAACAAGCCGTGACAGTTGAATCAAAAACACAAATATTGGGTAGGCTTGAGTAAGCAATTCAGCTGCCTGGTTATTTCTGTAATATCCATAGCAAAGTATTCCTAGGTATGTAAAAACCATGATCAAGTGCTCAGGCTCAGCAGTAGAGTACATCTTTACACTGTAGGAAGAGAAAGGAAGGTAGGAAGAATAGAATTGGATGGTGAGAAAACGACGCCGTATAAGTTGGAATGCTAGCAGGTAACAAAGAATTGATTAATAATCCAAAAACAGTAGTTGGGAAGCGTGACGGCATGTGGGAAGGGTGTTACACGATGTCATGGCACGTTGCGCAAACGTGTCACCGCCGTCTTTGTCCTATCGTCTTCCGTGTCTTCTTTGTAAATTTCACGATTCAAGTATGCCCTACCCGACGACGTTACATATTGTTATCTTCTTATTGTCGTTGCTCCTCTCAAATTTCTTCTTTGTTGTTTATTGTAATTGTATTACTATTAGTAATCTTGATGTAATAAATTAAGAGACTGTGGGGATGGATTTCGGGACCATTTGAAAGGTTACCATCATTTGTCACCATCCCAAGCTTTTTGGTCTTATTTGATTTGTATTTGTTTGGTAATTTGAACCAACTTTGAGCCCGCCGGCCCTCGTAAGTTTTATAGATGTATAAGTAGACTTATGCAAAGTTCGAATATTTTGGTGCAATATCTTACAATTATGATGTACTTGTAAACTACAAAATAGTAGGAATTTATAATACTATGAGTATTTTTTATTAATATTTATTTATTTAATACATAGTATTTTATAGTCGTGACATTTTATCTGTCACATTAATTAAAATATGAATTTTATAAATATAGTACTATAATTTTACGTACAGTTACAACACTACAAATTCAACAAAAAAGTAAAACAATTTTTTCATATTATTACAATAATCAAAGTGCGACAAAATATCTTTAGAATTTTAAGAATTAATGCTTTCTTTATTAAACTATAAATCATTATAAGATATTATGTTATATGTGTATTTACTTATTACAAGCTAAAATCATTAAATGATACAATACTATAAATATATTTAATTTTTTATATAGACATGAAAATAATTATGTCTAATACATTTTATAAAGTAATACTATGTGTTCTAAATTTTTGTCTCAAATGATATAATATTTATAAAATTTGTGGTGAGATAATGTAATAAATAATCTTAATATATATATATATATAACTTATTTGTTGCGTACTCTATCATTTAGGATGAAATTTTGTAATACAAATAAAAAAATTATAATATTATTTTTTTTTTGCAACATATGATATAAATTTTAATAGAACATAGTGTTTTTTTTTTAAATTTTCTAAGGATACGAAAATAATTATGTTGGACATTTTTAAATTAAAATCATTGTACTAAAGTAATTAAAATATTATATAAATATTATTTTTTCTTTTTTTAATAAAGACTTTTCGGGCATGAATTTAAATTTATTTTATATGTTGTGTTGTGTTCTTCCTATTTAAAAGAACTAAGGAAAATTTATAGTAGAGCTTCAATTTATTATGTGCCCTTAGAAAAGGCAAATGGGTCGCCCTATAAAATAAGGCTTGTCTGGGCTTCCGTGTTAGATCGGGTCTATATAAAGAAATGTGGCTCGATAAGATTCATAAAGTCTGCTGCCACAGACTTAGAGTTGTAGTGCGCCATATATGCTAGCAAGTTGAGTTATGTATGAACTCATGTGTTTTAGCCAAGCAATACTAGCATGAGTTAAAGTTGGCTAAGTATTCTAGTGATGTACTAAATGAGAGTTTGAGTAGGCATCAAACTCCGATGTTCTTAGAAAGTCAAGGGTGTTACTTCAAACTATAAATAGAGTGCTTGGCAGCATGTTGCCAACGCAAATGTGAGTATAGAAAGTGTATGGTATTGTTCTCGTTCTAGAGAGAAAATTTTAGAGAGAGAGACTATTCACAAGAATGTTGTGAGTGATCTTTGTGTTCATTTTTAAGTGATCAATAAAAAAGTTAAGGGCTGTGGCCTTCGTAATTATATTGCTTTGTATTGTGGTTGTGTTGCTTTGTGTTGTGGTTGTGTTGCTTTGTTTTGTGTTGTGTTGCTTTGCTTGTGTTTGCGTTGTGTGGCTTGTGCAGAAAATTTGTGCGGAAAAGTGTGTGCTGATCAAGAGTGTCTTGAGCATTGCGGGGTTGGTCGCATAAAAGAAAAGAGCCCCGTGACAGTTGGTATCAAAGCCGTGTTAGGCTGAAAGCGGCGCTTACTTGCGACCAACAACAATATAATGGTGGAAAAAGACTGGTTAAATCGCGTGGAGAGAGCTATTGGGGCGTTTGCACCCGATACAACAACATTGACTGACCAGATAGGAGCCATAGCCTCAGAGATGGCGGCATTGAGGGACGAAATGGTGAATCTAAAAAGGCTTTATGAAAATCTTGAGAAAGATTATCAAGAGTGGATGGGCACTACAGACGAAGACTTGATTGCTGCGAATAATGGTTTTAGGGGCAACTAAGAGACCTTGATGCCGAGGTGGTGGTGATTAGGCGAGCCTTAGGCAATATGCCTCAACATGCTGATTTGGTTCCATCGAAAGTGAAAGTACCCGAGCCAAAAGAATTTGTTAGGGCACGAAATGCAACGGAGTTAGAGAACTTCTTGTGGGACATGGAGCAATATTTTAAGGCAGCCAATATTTCGGAGTCAGAACAAGTAGATATAACTTACATGTACCTCATGGGTGATGCTAAGTTATGGTGGCGTACAAGGCTGAGCGAAGATGCTGAGGCGCAAAGACCACTCATCCAAACTTGGGAGGCGTTGAAGAAGGAATTGAAGGATTAATTCCTACCAAGTAATGTTGTGTGGCTTGTTAGAAAAAAATTGAAGAGATTGAAGCACATCGGAACGGTGAGGGATTATATAAAGGAATTTAGCTCGTTGATACTAGATATTTGCAATATGTTAGAGGACGACAAGCTCTTCAATTTCATATCAGATTTGCAAAATTTGGGGCAAACCGAGTTGAGGAGGCAAGGCGTGAAAGATTTGCCCGCGGCACTTGCAGCGGCTGATCGGCTAATCTACTACAAGCTCGGGCCTCAAAACGAGTAAAAGAAAGCTTATGATGGTAAGAAGAAGAAAAAGAGTGAGAACTCCAAGGGCGATGTCTAAAAAGAGAAAGGAGAATTTAGTCAGGCCAAGCCGTACAAGTAATAGAAACTGGGATGTTTTATTTATGGTAGACCCCATAGAACAAAAGAGTGCCTAAAACAAGCCAAGCTGAATGCAACAACCGAACAAGAGGCACAACATAAGGCCGAGACAAGTGTGCCTAAGTTGAACCCATTGTAACAGTAAAGATGCAATACGTTGCATATCAACAAGTCTTATCGAGGGCTTATGTATGTAACGACATATGTCAATAGGAAGAAAATTCGAGCTATGTTGGACACAGGTGCTACAAACAACTTCATCGCGGACCGTGAGATAGAACAGCTGGGATTAAAAGTTGAGGGCACACAATGTGCAGTGATAGCCGTGAACTCTTCAAATATGGCCATGCGAGGCATAGCCATAAGTACATTGAAGATTGGAGCATCGGAGGAGAAAGTGAGATTTTCTGTCTTTCCACTTGAAGACTTCGAACTCATTCTTGGCTTAGAGCTCTTTATAGGTGCAATGGTATATGTGATGCCACACATGAGGAGTCTTTTAATTACAGGTAAAATGCCAGAACTTGTGCGGAACGATTTCTTGGAAAACGATACAAAGAGACCATCACTCTAAAGTGCCATACAATTCAACAAAGAGTTAAAGCAAAGGGAGATGTCTTACATAGCGGCACTTGTGGAGATCAAGTCAGATCAGGTTGAGGAGGTGCCTGATGAGTATGGGGCTGTGTTAGACGAATTTGTTGATGTGATGCCACCAGAGTTGCCCAAAGAGTTACTCTCATGACGTGCAGTGGATCATCACATTGAGTTAGAACCAGGGGCGAGACCACCCGCTCAGGCTCCTTATAGAATGGCGCCAATTGAGTTAGCAGAGTTGTGAAGGTAACTGGATGAGTTATTGGATGCGAGGTACATCTAACCTTCAAAAGCACCATATGGGGCACCGGTGCTATTTCAGAAGAAGAAAGACGGCTCGATGCAGATGTGTGTAGACTATGCGTACTCAACAAAGTAACGGTCAAGAACAAATATCCCATTCCTAATGTGGCCGATTTGTTTGATCAGTTGGGAAGGACGTCTTACTTCACGAAGTTAAACTTGCGATCAGGATATTGGTAAGTTAGGATTGCGAAAGAGATAAATCCAGGACAACGTGCGTGACAAGGTATAGCTCATACGAGTTTTTGGTGATGCCATTCGAATTGACCAACGCACTAGCAACCTTTTACAACCTAATGAATGATGTGCTATATGAGTTCCTTGATCAATTTGTGGTTGTATATCTCGACGACATCATGATATATAGTGAAACCTTCAAAAAGCATCTCCAGAATCTAAGGTAAGTGTTCGCCAAGTTGAGGGAACATAGACTTTATGTAAAGAAGGAGAAGTGCGAATTTTGTCAACAAGAAGTGCTATTCTTGGGGCATTAGGTGAGCTACCGAAAAATTCGCATGGATGAAAGAAAAATCGATGCAATTCTCAATTAGCCTGCACCAACAAGAGTTCCTAAACTAAGATTATTCCTTGGAATTGCTAACTACTATAGAAAGTTCATTGAGAGCTACTTAAAAGGAGTGGGCGAGCTTACGGAGTTGTTGAAGAAGGAGAAACAGTGGAAATGAACGAAAACATGCCAACAAGCATTCAATGAGATCAAAGGGGCAGTGGCTTCTGAATCAATACTTAAGCTACCTGACTTTGATAAGCCATTTGAGTTATGGACAAATACATTGGACAAGGCCATTGGCGGTATGTTTGTTCAAGATGGGCATCCCATAGCATTCGAGAGTCGAAAGCTAAAAGATGTAGAACAAAGGTACTCAACCTACAAGAAGAAAATGACGACAGTGGTACATTGCTCGACAACGTGGAGACATTACTTGTTAGGAACACCCTTCATAGTTATGACTAATAATGTAGCCAATACTTACTTCAAAACTCAGAAGAAGTTATCGCCCAAACAAGTTAGATGGCAAGAATTCATCGTGGAGTTTGATTTCGTATAGGTGCATAAGGCAGGTAAAATAAACTTAGTGACAGACACACTAAGCCGAAAAAAAGTGTTAGACTATATGGCCGCACTTTCGATCGCAACATTAGATTTCATTGACCGATTAAGGTAGCATGCAAAAAATGACAAGGCATACCAGCAGCTACGAGATGAAATCAAGAAGGGTAGTGTGCGGCGATATTGGCTTGAAGATGGGTTGATTTATGCTCGAGGTAGAAAGGTGTATGTTTCTAGTGGTGGGGACTTACGCAAAGTATTGCTGCGAGAGGTGTATGATACAAGATGGGCAGGACATCCGGGGGTTGAGCGGATGATGGCTTTGCTGGAAAGGTCATACTACTGACCCAAAATGGAAGAAGACATACGCATGTATATCAAGACATGTCTAGTGTGCCAACTAGACAAGACTGAGATAAGAAAACTAGTGGGACTTCTTCAACCATTGTCGATACCAGAGAGATAGTGTAACTTGATTTCAATGGACTTCATATCGGGAATGCCTAAGTCAGCGAATGGGTACAAGTCAATATTGGTCGTGATTAATCGATTTTCTAAGTATGCCATCTTTATATCCGCACCTCATGCATGCTCAGCGGATAAGGCAGCAGAGTTGATTCTCAAGCATGTGGTGAAGTATTTTGGAGTACCGGAAGACATTGTGAGCGACCGAGATGCAAGGTTCACAGGTAAGTTATAGACTTCATTTTTAACCTTATGAGGTATAAAATTGAAATTCTCTACAGCAAATCATCCTTAAACGGATGACTAAACTGAGATAGTGAATGCGCTACTTGAAGAATACTTACGGTATTATATGACGGTGAGTCAGAAAAATTGGGTTAGTTTACTTAATTCCGTCCAGTTTTGCTACAACATACATAAGTTATCTTTTACCAAGATTAGTCTAGCGAAATTGGTGATGGGACAGTAACCTCGCAAGCCACAAGAAGTGGCAAAACAAAACATTGAAGTGAGTGTCTAGCAGCATACAAACTTGCACGAGAAAAACAAGAGATGATTAAATTAGCCTTTAAAAGTCTAGCCAAGGCATCCCGTCGAATGAAGAAGTATGCTGATATGAGGCAAAGAGACTTAGAGTTTAGCGAGGGGGATATAGAGTTGCTAAAATTAACTCCACGGATTTGGAAGAAGATAAGTAGCAAAACCGTTTACAGAGTATTGGTGTCGAAGTATGATGGACCCTTTGAAGTGGTGAAGAGAGTAAGCAAAGTTACTTACAAGTTAAAGCTGCTAGAGAGGTTAAAAATTCATCCAACAGTGCATGTAAATTACTTGAAATCCTTTCACAAAGACTTAGTTGATGCTAAGCGGCAACAAACTAAGCGAGCTCCACCAGTGATTTGGAAGCAATTTAACAAAGAGGTTGAGAAGATTCTTAATCATCGGACTATGGAGCAAACTAAGAAGAACCAAAGAACGGACTACTTCGTTCAATGGAAAAGGGGAAGCGCAGCGGATGCAAGTTAGGAGCGAGATATCACATTGTAGCAGTTCGAAAAACAAGTTAATGACTATCTCACCTATCCAACAAGGACATTAGGCTCTTTAAATGGGGGAGATTTGTCACGGACTTAGAGTTGTGATGCGCCACATATACTAGTAAGTTGAGTCATGTGTGGACTCATGTGTTTTAGCCAAGCAATGCTAGTATGAGTTAGAGTTGGCTAAGTATCTTAGTGATGCACAAAATGAGAATTTGAGTAGGCATCAAACTCCAATATTCCCAAGAAGTTGGGAGTGTTGGCTTCAAACTATAAATAGAGTGCTTGACAACATGTTGCCAACACACATGTGAGTCTAGAAAGAATATGGTATTGTTCTCGTTCTAGAGAGAGAAAATTTTAGAGAGAGAAAGTCTAGAATTTTAAGAGACCATTCACAAGAGTGTTGTGAGTGATCTTTGTGTTCCTTTTTAAGTGATCAACAAAAAGGTTGAGGGTTGTGGCCTTCGTAATTATATTACTTTGTATTGTGGTTGTGTTACCTTATTTTATGTTACGTTGCTTTGTTTATACTTGCGTTATGTGGCTTGTGTAGGAAATTTGTGCGAAAAAGTGTGTGCTAATCAGTAGTGTCTTGAGCATCGCAGGATTGACTGTATAAAAGAAAAGAGCCCCGTGACATCTGTCTATGTGAGCATGTGTTTATGTTAATCCACGGTTTAAATGAGATGTCCCAAAATTAAAAAAATTAATTAAAAATAATAATTTATTTAATGTTATAAGTTTTAAGTTGATTTAAAATAAAAGACTAAAATTATTTAATATATAAATTGGTCAAATGAGTTACGTGATAAATTATTTATTTAAATTATTTAATATTTACTTATAAATATATATTAATAATTCAAATGGGCCTGGAGGGTTGAGCTTGTCATGAGCCCAACTTAACTCAAACTCATGACGAGCTATTGTCTTCCAACTCAGTCTAGGCGCACAATGGACCGGCTCATTGTTCATGAATCGGGTCACCCCGACCCATTTACCATCTCTATGTGTATTATTGTTAAGAATACAATTTGGGTTGGGTGTTGGTATAACTTAGTGCATTTGCTTTTTTCTTCTACGTTTGTGAATAGAATGATTTGACTGATTGTGGACTCCAACAGATTGTCTGTAATTTCATCCTAGTATGGATAGTATATTGGTGTAACTTTTTAAGTTGAATGAAAAGAAATTTTTTGATTCATCAAGATCAAGTACTACTAAGTATACCTTATTAAATGTCAAGTACAGTCACCTACTCAATGGGCCTAAAAACTTTTGGTGAACTTAGAAGTATAATTGAAGCCCATTGGGAGTCCATTTAAGATTAGGCCAGCCCGTTCTTTCTAGAACGGAAAAATAATATTCTGAGAAACGACACCGTATATTCAGTTCTATAAGTGTTCGCAAAGCAAACGCATATTCTCTTAAGGGTTTTGAACTTCCCCTTTTCCCTCTGTAGTCTGTACTTTTCCTCTGTTTATCATCTTCTCATCTGCCAGGGTTTTAGTTTTAGGCAGTAGCTTCATGGAATCTCTTGCTAATGTACACGGCGGTCTCCAATCTCTATCTCTCTCATTCAATCACCAACGTCCATCATTCCCCAAATCCTCATCCTTCTTTTATTTCAGAACGCCAAACTCGTCATCTTCGTTCAAAACTTCCTGCATTAGAGCTTCGTCCTCGTCCTCTTCCACTCCACAACAAAACCCTAAACCCTCACTCCTCGAAACCCTAGTCCCCGTCTCCTCATCTCTAATCAAAATTACTTCCGTTACCGTAGCGGCCGCATTGTTCTTCATGCGGCTCCCCCACAACAAACCTGCAATCGCCGTCCCAGTCGCTGCACCCACTGTGGAATCTACCGATGAATCGTCAGCAACATCGACGGAAGAAGTTTCTGTGGAAGAAAAAGAGAGGGAAATTGAACAATACTTGATTGAAAACCCCAACGATACCGAGGCCCTGCAGTCCCTGATGGAAATTAAAATCAAATCACGCAAGATCGAAGAAGCAATTGAAGTTATTGACCGTTTGATTGAGATCGAACCGAACGAATTTGAATGGCAATTATTGAAAGCTCAAGTTCAGTGCTACTCTGGAGATTTCGAGTCCGCAACGAAAGGGTTTGAAGAAATTTTACTGAAAGACTCTCTTCGTGTTGAGGCTTATTATGGCCTCGTGATGGCTTATTCAGAATCAGGTTATGCGTTACAAGATTTAGAGAAGAGGATTAACAATGCAATGGAGAAATGCAAAAAGGAGAAGAATAAGTCTGGTGTAAGAGACTTTAAGTTATTGATTGCACAAATTAGAGTTATGGAGAATAAGCATATTGAGGCTTTGAAGGTTTATGAGGAACTTGTGAAGGAGGAGCCAAGGGATTTTAGGCCGTACTTATGTCAGGGGATGATATATACTTTGCTGAGGAAGAAAGACGAGGCTGAGAAACAATTTGAGAAGTTCCGAAGGCTTGTTCCTAAGAATCACCCTTATAGAGAGTATTTTGTTGATAACATGGTTGCAACGAAGCTTTTTGGGGAAAAGGTCGAACGGGAGGGCATGGGTTCAAAGGGCTGAGAGAAATGGCTCTTCATCGTTGAAGATGAAGACTGCTGGTTTAATAGTGGGGAATTTTCTGGTTTGGTTTTTTTTTTTTTTTTTAAACTTTATTAAATGTTTGTTGAGTTTAAAATTGTAGGTAATTAGTGCACTATTTTTCACGTTTAATTTTAACAGAGGCACAAGTGGAAAAGTGTGTCGAGCTCAGTGCTTATCTGTGTCTCAAGTTTTAGTAGAATATAGTAGGGAGGAAAACATTCTAGTTATTTTGATGTAGAAACAGCTGAATTGCTAGTGTATCTGTTAATCAAATGTAGTAATAATTTACTAGAGCTTATATGGATACAATGTGGAGTTTGCCACTCTGTATCTCATTGCAACGAGCGGAGGCATTTTGAAATGGTAATTGTTAAAGTTGGCAAACATTTGTAATACAAGCGTTTGTGTCCTTAGTTATTAGTGCGGCATTGAGGTTGCAGTATGTCCAATGTTGTTGCATTGACTGAGTAGCTGCAAGAGCATTTGGTTTCATTTTTTTTTTTTATAGTGATATGTGGCATTCCTCGATATGCAATGTTCCTTGACTCAAATTTTTTGAAGTTCTCTGACCAAAACTATGCGTCTGTTACTTTCATGAGATATGACTGATGTCGAACATTGCATGATCGTGGCTATTCTTATTTGTCTTCTTTATGGATCATGTATCTGTATTTTTTAGCTGCATTCTATGTTTCTAACTTGACTGCTGTGTGCCTTAAGTGAAGCCAGTAACCTTGAACCAACCACAGAACTCCATTTTGCTTATTTGTTGTACAAGCTCTTTATTGCTATGGTACTCCATGTATCCTATCCTAATTTATTAGTAAAAATGTCTTCCTTATATCATGTATAGCCTAGAGAATCTTGGTGCTTCACTTGCCAGGTTAGAAGTGACCGAAATTGAATCCCTCTTGATGACAGGGTGATAATTCGACTATGTTGACCTCGGTGATTCTACTCTTTTCTTTTGCTTTTGGAGAATCCTTCCGGCATTATTTCCCAATCTATGTTGGACTTGTTTTTGGTAAAAGAAAGGAGATTAGTTCCTGTGTATTTCAAATAAAAATAAATGTGTTTAGATTGTTCTTTTCATAGAATATTATGTTTTGCATCTTTTATACACGTACTCCAAGACTCAGCGTAATGAATAGGATATATGTTATGATGATGACTGTATAAGGAACTTTTGTTTGAATGTTAGTGTGTATCGGATTTTTAAAGAAATTCATTTGTCTACAGCTAGAAGAGGAATAATTATTGGATTTTTCCCACTTCTTGCTGGGTTGCTCTGGTGAAGAAGGTAAACTGGCCTAGGAATGGATATGAACTATTATAAATGGCTTGGTCTACAATTCTAAGTTTTCTTAGTAATTACTGGTCGTATCTAAAAAACCTACAGTGAGTTTAGAAAATGATTTTTCCTTTTTGTAAGCAAAAATTTAGGATGACTAGTCTTGGTTATGACAGAGTAAGGTCAATCATTGTCTTTCTTTTGATTGAGTTTCAACTTTCAGTTGAGTACTCCAGAAAAATGTATTGATTGTTTGGTTTAAATTGATTCATATGTTCTTCACTGGTCATACTGGGATTTATTTGACCCAACTGGAACAATAGGTTAAGGTATACTTCTGAGACTTCTGGGAGAGTAACTCTTCTGTCTGTCCAACAAGTTGTCCTGTTCAGTTATTGGCACTGTTTATACAATTTGTTTTGCATATGCTGCAATAACTACTAGCATCATTTGATTAACAAAATGAGTTTGTGCAGGTAATGACGTGATGACAGTCTAAGATTAGGTAGCAATGTGGCAGCGTTTACTGATGAAATCTACTTATATTCCTCTTACCATGTTTTCCCCTTGTTCTCAATTTCTCTATTTTATCTCCCTTCCCTTTTTAGTAGTATACCTGCAGTACTATTAAATATATGTAAAGAGTCATATTGCCTCGTACTAAGTATTTTATTCTTTGGATTTATGTACGCTCATAGAAATAACTATCTTTTATTATTTGGTGATTTTGGCAGTTATGGTGTGTTTTATTCCTTACATAGTCATTTGGGTAGTTCTTAGTAGTAATGATAGCAATTGAATATAGAGATACAACTTTTATGAACACTTGCCATGAAGTTTCAGGTAATTTATCCAGTAGCCATTAATAGAAGTCATCTTCAAATAATATTTCAGCATGTGAGCCATTTTATGCGACCATTGCCTTTATTCCTAGTATTTGTAGTTGGGAAATTTTGCTTGGGTATGTTTTTCAGATTGTATCTTGTTCTTATTCTCAACATATCACATGTTCTGAGATTAGCATTTGCTCAGCATTTGGTTCAACTTTGTGTTGAAGAGTCGAAGACCCTTACACACTTGCATATTGTATTTCTGTGAAATCAGTACATAACATGAAATTATGACATTTTTCGTTTTTTTTCTTGTTTTCTAGTGGCGTCCTTTACTTTGGTATTTTGCCCAATATATATCCTGTTAAGCTTTGTTATTCTAGCAATGATCAAAATCAATGATTTCTAAATTCTACTCCATTGTTTATGCAAGTGGTGATTAGCATGATTCCTATCACTGGGCATGCCTTTTCCAGCAGTAAACTTTCGAGTGTGAAATAGAATAGCTGTTTTCTCCTCTTGGATATGCAGTATGACAAATTTGCAGCCTATTAGAATCTCCAAACCAACTATGTTGGTTTAGAGGACCCAAGTTAAGACTTTGTGTCCTTATCAATTGGCTAATAAAAAAATGTAAGTCTCCCGTGATACCAACTCGGACCGATATGCTTTAAATCACAGTACAAGCACTTCTTAAATCAAGCTTTAGTCTAAGCATCGTGGCTAAAAAATTGGAAAAATTTTAAAAATAATATTTTCAGACTCTTTATTTATCGTCATGATCAATTATAATTTAGTTTTATCAATTGGTTTAATTTTAAATTATTTGAACGATTTTACCTTCGAGACTAAAAATATATTATAATTATTCTGTTACAGTGTATAATTTTTAAATTTTTAAATCTTAAATTTTTACACCCTAAATTTATAGTACTTACGTTTTGTATATATATATATATATTTTTTTTAATTTCTTTATTTTTTATTTTACAGCTTAATTAATATTTTACAAAATAAATTTTACTTACTATAAATTTTTGTAAAAAGAAAATATTTTCAAATATAATATATTTATTATGTAAATTTTAAAAATAAAAAAATTAAATGAAAATAAATTTAAAATAATAATTAAAATTGTTAGTTAAATTTAAACAAAAATATATAAGTTAATTATCTAGCTAATGAAGTGAAATAAAAATAAAATTTTAATGAAATATTAAATAAATATGTAAAATTTAAAAATAATAATTAATTTTTTTACATTTGTTTTTTGAGATTAAAATAAAAAATATTTATTTTTTGACATTACCGAACAGATTAATTAAAACTCATATGCAGCTAAGTGGACTGCATATGCGATGCACTGTTGAGTGTATATCTGCATGTCGGCAATGACTATATTAAATCGGTTCATCACAATCCTTCTAAAATTATCATAGTTAAACAAGTGATGCGAATGTCCCGGTGTTGATTGCATGAACGAGTGATGTGTAGACAACACGAGTGAATGGCGCATCGATAGGGTCGAAGAGTACTTAGTGGGCGGGTTGGGGAATACTGATCGACGGAACTGGAGAATACTGAGTAGGCGTGACTGGAGAATACTGAGTTGGTGGTGCAGTCGAGTTTTAGGGCTTCAGGGGTGAAAACTGCAACGATACCCCATCTGTATAATATGACTGTTCTGGTGGCAGGTAATGTATCAACGCACATAGAAACGATATCGATGGGTTAGCCTACATCAGTTTATACATATATCTCAAACACCAACATAATATATTAAATTGTTAAACATCATATGTAGGTATTTAATAAACTGAACCTGAGGTGTGAATACCGTAGCTGCTTGTGTAGATTTACCTTTAGGCTTTGGCTTGGTTGCTTTTGTCCTTGAAAATAAATTACCTCTGTACTTGCCATGTGACTTAGAGAGCTGAAACAACTCTAAGATGTATGAATTACTCATATCGGCTGCCTCCAACTCTAGCGAGGGGAGTAAACGAATGCACTAAAATTAAAGGGAAAAAATAATGTCAGTTGGTTATCTATGGATTAAATTTTTTACAAAATTTGGGTGAAAATAATTTTATTTGCGACTGTTTCAGTAAGTGTTTACGTACGTCGTGCAAACTAATATGACGATTCCTCGCCTGCCAATGTAAAATTCGTGGGACATTGTTATTAACTTTTTTAACTAAAGATCTATGCAAACTAGGCACACATTCATATATCCATACCTACAATGTAATTAATGACAAGTAATATAAAAGCCAACACGTATAAATGTGGATTGAAAAATAAACTAAAACTATTATTGATAGTTACCTGAAATGCACTACCCATTCATGCAATATTATACTTCTCCCTAAAACTCTTACTCAACTCGGCTAACTCAACAGCATCTTTCTTGTATTTAATGTATATCTGTGCGATAGAATAACGCAATTGGGCGAACGTGTATTGGAAGACAACAGTTCCCCACGGATACTGATTAAACAGTGAAAAATCCTTTGTCATACCCAATACCCATAAATCAGTCCAAGCACGCCTCCCACAACCAATCAATAATCTCTCAAACAAATAGAAAAACGATAACAGTACAGCATCCAAGTTAGGTATCATATCAAAATCAAATTGATTGTAGACCGTCTTAATATCATCCAAAATAATAGGTTGATGATTATTAAAATTCTCGTACAATAATCATGAGCTATTAGGAATAGTCAAATCAGGGTAATCTCGAATAGTCAAATCAGGGTAATCTCCAACTCTCAAGCTAGTAATCAACCCAAAATCTGTGCGTAAAAAACAAATTGATTAGCCCCTAATATAAAATCACATATCATTGCTATCCTCCATATTAATTTCGTGTAATAACATATAATTGATGAAAATAAGACAATGGTGTATGCCTTTGATAGACAATAACTGCCCAAAACATGACTGTGTAAATAAATTAATTTGAGTTTCTGTTAATTTAAATCTTATATACTCTAAAGCGAGGTAAACAGGTCCCCTCAGCATAAAAGTCATCGGATGTTAGAATCTTCAATCGAAATTGTTTAGCTATTTGTACCTAAATAATTTACAAATTTAAAAAATTAAATTATACTAAATACATTTATTTATTTACCTAAATATATTAATTTACAAATTTATATGTAAAACAATTCTAACTTACATATATTTATTTATACATATATACATATATATATATATATATATATACATATTTAAAATGCATAAATATACACACACGTACATTCATATAAATGCATATTTAATATTTATAAATATACACACACATACATTCATATATATATATATATACATATTTAAAATAGACAAACACACACACAAAAAAAAAAATAGATACATATATATACACAAATATATACAAATATATACAAATATATATATATATGTAAATATAAATTTAATACTAAAAAATTACAATATATATGTATAAATATATGTATCTAAATATAAATTTAATACTACAAAATTAGAAATGTATCTACACATATTTTTAAATATATACACACACACACACATATATATATATATACAAATATATATAAATATATATGTAAGTATAAACTTAATACTAAAATTATCTATCTAAATAAATAAATACTAACAAATATTAATTTTTAATTTTCCTAAAACAAAATTAAAATTTCAATAATTAACTAACAATTAAATCAAATTATCTTTTTTTGCCGAAATTTTTCATCGGAAAAATCTTATTATCATAATACCTACCAGATTTGTAAAGAGGAAGTTGCAAAAAGTATAGTTATGGTTCGAGTAAAGGTTAATTTATATAAGTAATTTTTTTTTAATGTTTATTTTATTATTTTATATTAAAATAATATTAAAAACTAAAAAAAAAATCAAAATTGAGCCCCATTTGGGCTGTGCTTGGGTTTGCAGCCCAAATGGGGCCCAAATTTGATTTATTGTTATTATTTTATTTTATATTATAATTATAATAAATTAATTTAAATACAAAAGTACAAAAATAGGTGGGCCCACCCAAGCACCTATTTTTTATTTAAATTTATTTTTAAATGTATTTTTAAATGTATTTTTAAATTAATTAAAATAATAAAGTAAATTTAAAAAAATATATTTTTTAAACTTTTTTTGTAATTTTTTTGATGATTATTTTTTAAAAAAATAAATATTTTTAATTGTAATTTCAAAAAACAAATGTAAAAAATTAATTATTATTTTTAAATTTTACATATTTATTTAATATTTCATTAAATTTTTATTTTTATTTTACTTCATTAGCTAAATAATTAAATTATATATTTTTGTTTAAATTTAATTAAAAATTTTAAATTATTATTTTAAATTTATTTTCATTTAATTTCTTTATTTTTAAAATTTACATAATAAATATATTATATTTAAAAATATTTTCCTTTTACAAAAATTTATAGTAAGTAAATAAATTTTATTTTGTGAATTATTTTACAAAAATTATTTATACAAAAATGAATTATTTATATATTTATTGACCTTTTTTATTTATTATATATATATACTAAAATAAAATTAAAAAATAAATTAAAAAAATTTAACAAAGGTGGGGCCCACCCACTTGAGCACATGTGCTCAGGTCCATGAGCCCCACCTTTTTTTTTTTTTTACTTTTTTTATTTTTAAATTAATTAAAATAATAAAGTAAATTAAAAAATAAATATTTTTTAAACTTTTTTTTAAACTTTTTTGTAATTTTTTTGACAATTATTTTTTTTAAATAAATATTTTTAATTGTAATTTCAAAAAATAAATATAAAAAATGAATTATTATTTTTAAATTTTACATATTATTTAATATTTCATTAAATTTTTATTTTTATTTCACTTCATTAGCTAAATAATTAACTTATCTATTTTGTTTAAATTTAATTAAAAATCTTAAATTATTATTTTAAATTTATTTTCATTTAATTTCTTTATTTTTTAAATTTACAAAATAAATATATTATATTTGAAAATATTTTCCTTTTACAAAAATTTATAGTAAGTAAATAAATTTTATTTTGTGAATTATTTTACAAAAATTATTTATACAAAAATGAATTATTTATATATTTATTGACCTTTTTTATTTATTTTTTATATATATTAAAATAAAATTAAAAAAATTTAAAAAAGGTGGGGCCCACCGACCTGAGCACATGTGCTCGGGTCCGTGGGCCCCACCTTTTTTAAATTATTTTTAAATTAATTAAAATAATAAAGTAAATTTAAAAAAAGAAAATATTTTTTAAACTTTTTTTTTTCAACATTTTTGTAATTTTTTTGACGATTTTTTTTTAAAATAAATATTTTTAATTGTAATTTCAAAAAATAAATGTAAAAAATGAATTATTATTTTTAAAATTTTCATATTTATTTAAAATTTCATTAAATTTTTATTTTTATTTCACTTCATTAGTTAAATAATTAACTTATATATTTTGTTTAAATCTAATTAAAAATTTTAAATTATTATTTTAAATTTATTTTCATTTAATTTCTTTATTTTTAAAATTTACAAAATAAATATATTATATTTGAAAATATTTTATTTTTACAAAAATTTATAGTAAGTAAATAAATTTTATTTTGTAAATCTTTACAAAATTTTTTACAAATAATTGTAATATATTTACATAATAAATATATTATATTTGAAAATATTTTCTTTTTAAAAAAATTTATAGTAAGTAAATTTTATTTTGTGAAATATTAATTAAGCTGTAAAATAAAAAATAAAGAAATTAAAATAAAAATATATATTTAAAACGCAGGTGCTATAAATTTAGGGCATGAGAATTTAGGGTTTGGGAATTATATACTATAGCGCGAGCACTGCAGTATGGATAACTGTAGCATGTTTTTAGTCCTGAGAGTAAAATTATCCAAGTGACCTAAAATTAGATCAATTGATAAAACTGAATTAAGGTCGGTCATATCGGTAAACAGTAGATTGAAAATGTCATTTTTAAAATTTTTCCTAAAATATTTCTTCTAAAGAGTTCTTTTCTAATCTTGGGCTGGACTTTGGTCCCAACTTGGTCAAGGTTTTTGGGCTTGGAAACTTGAAATAAAGCTGGGTAAGTTCATCATGTATTTCAACTAGTATATTGTTAATAGTTAACTTGTCATGATTTAAATTTTAGTAGCTTCTGAATCAGTGGAATACAATTTGGAATTCTCTTTGAACTCCATCAAGCCTCAAATGATGTAGTATAAAAACAATGCTGTATTGATATATTGCAGAATGCCAGAATCAATGCAAAAAAGATGATTGTGTTTGTGTTGTGTTGATAATATTTTCAAATATAATATATTTATATTGAGTCACAGCCGCGTCTGACGGAGATTCTTAAGACCATTTTTGTGTTCGGGATTTTGGTCCCACGACAAAATTATTTGCATTAGACTTTATTTCCTTCTCTTTTAATTATGTTTTTTAAGACGTACGAGAGAGAGAGAGAGAGAGAGAGAGAGAGAGAGAGAGACTCTTTAATAAGTCTCTTTCGAAGTCATGCTTGTCAAAGCAACCGTTCTATTCTTTCCTGGTTTAGCATGAGTGATGTCCAATGGAAGTGGAGCTGAAACTCCAGTCTTTGACTGACATGAAAAACAGAATGTGCTAATTGCCCATATTCATTTGCTTACTGTAGTTAATTTGTGATTGAAGTTGAGAGGCTTATCCAACTTCAAGGAATGGTTACCCAAAGTTCAACAGTTGAGAGGCTTCTTTGAATAGTGATGTTTCTACTTTGGTTCTTGGGATCGTGATGTATATTCACTTTGCTTTATAAGTAAAAACAAAAGAAGTGTTCACCTCGATAGCAAAATGAAGTCTAATACATCAGAAGTCACAGTTTAGAGTTGTGCATTTATCGTCCAGCCAAAACATGACCATTGTAAGGTAATTGTAGTCCTAGATCATCTAAATTAAGTAAAGACCATTTAGTCGTATTTAGAAAAGAAAATAAAAGAGAAAGAGGTAATGATTCAAAAGCCATGATTATCGATTTGGCCCTACAGCAAAGCGCGCTTTAGTCTAGACAGACAATTTGATTGACCCATCTCACTCTTTTCATTTATCACTTTAACACATATCTAAGCAAAACCTCTGCCATATCTCTCTTTCTTTTCCCTTCACATTTTGGTAGACAATGTTTCTTCTCAAGCCTTGCTCTCTCCCATGAATGAACGTTAAGTTCATGTGTTCTGTTCACAATCTTTGGATCCTTTGGAAAGAAACAGAGAGAACCTTCCCACCCATAATAATGGTGATGGGAAATGGAAGAGTGGACTAGACTACCTTTTCTTTTCTCTATCATAGACATTAGACAACAATAAATAACAGTAATAATGTTATCTTATGATGCCTTTTGCCTTTTCTTTTGGTTCTTTCTACACTGAAATAAAGGCTCAACGCCAGCCAACAACACACATACAGTAAAAAGCAAAATAACTTTTTTAATATTCAATTTTTTTTTCTTTTTAGACAAGATTATTATGTTTACTAAGTTATTTATTTTTAATTATTATTAGAATGAATGAATTTAAAAATAATTTAGTATAAAAAAAATAAGGGAAGGTTGATTCTTTAAGTGTGCCCAATAGGAGATAACCAAAGTCTCAAGTGAAGTTGTCGTTCATTATAATCTAAACAAAGAGGGTGGGGGTTGCATTGCGTCTAACTTCATAAACAAAAATAAAATTAACCCACCCCAAATATTTTACCTATACGGCTATACCTACCTTACCAAATGCCCATTTTCTTCTAAGCTTTGTATTACTTTGTTTGGTCAGTGTCATTATCTTATATTTCTTTCACGTGGAAATCTTTGGATTCAATTTAATCCAAAGTCTAAAGCAAGCCAAACAATGCATCTTCTTCACTTGTAAACGCAACATAAAGGAATTCTTAATTGTGTTAAGAGATGCAATTATTGATATAATTAGTGCATTAATCTAAAATGATAATGGTAAACCAAATTTAGAAGGATATACCATTTGACATTTTCAAATTAACAATTGTCAATCTTTATTTGGTTTAAACACTTCTTTTACTAACTAATATTTTAAAATTAGTAAAAGTAAAGTGTACGTTTGACCAAATTTTAGACACATAAATGTCTTTTATTTATTTTTAAATCATTATAAATTGTTTTAATTAAATTAACAAATTATTTTGGGCATTAAGAAATTAATTTAACAAGATAATACATATTATGTTCAATTAATTACTTTAGCTTGATCAATTCTTGCCTTACAAGGCCTTTATGATCGAGGATATCAAACGGAAGCAGACGTGACGTGACATTATAAGAAAGTGACACGTGTAGTATAAGGCCGGGTCGCATGGGACTAGACTACATACCACTTGCCCGCGCGGAGCATCAGTTCTGTGCCAGTCTATCGGTATTTGAAAGTTCAAAACAAGCCGTCAAAGCCCCCACATTCTCAAACTTTCTTTCTCTTTCTTTCACACCAAACATATTTTCATTTTTCACAAGTACTGTTCTAACGGAACCATCTCTGTCATACGCCGTTCGCGCTCTCTCTCTCTCTCTCTATTACTCCGTTTGTGACTCTGCAGAGCGAACTGCACTCTCTGGCTCTACTCTCTCTCTCACTTTGTCTTTGTTTCTTTCATTGAAGATCTGGAAATGGATATTTTAATTGTGTGGTTTTTGGAAATTTAGCTGAAATTAATCGTAGAATGCATGATCTTCTTGGATCCTTCCTGTCTCAGGTGCTTTGGTTCCGCGATTTCCGATCTGGATTTCTTACACATTACGTGTCCTTTTTTTAAAAAATAAAATCTTCAAGTATTTCTTGATTTTATTTTTTAATGAGTCAAAATGGAGACGTTTCAGCGAAGGAGGTCCAATATTACGAGCTTCTCTGGTGATTTGCTTGGGTCTGCGCATCCTGCATTCCGAGAAGGTCAGTTCTTTTCATTTTGTTTCAAATTTTCTTTTTGGTTCCCGAGAAAACCGAGAAAAAAGGAGGAAAAAAAAGCATTTTCATTTCAAAACGTTGTGTTTTTATATCTTAGACCAAATTTTCATTTTTTTTTTCTGAATTTGGTGGAGGATATCGTAAAATTTTGTTAAGATATCTAATTTTATAATTTCTTGTATTAAATTATTTCTTGAATTTTCTTCACAGCCAAACAGTTTTTTCCCTCCTTTTCTGGCCTTGTCTTGCAGTTGTGTACATTGTCGAGGTCGGCTGCTAAGTTTCTGTTTTGGCTTCGCTTCTACTTTTTATAAAGTACTTTACGTTTTTGACTGCTTCTTGACTTTTCTATAGTGGCATCGGGATGATTTTGTTGTTTCTTTAATAAATTCCAGGGTCATTATGAGGTATAATTGCTGTGATTGGTCACCGTTTTGTTTTGGAAGTGTTATTTTTCATTAATGTGGTTACTTCTCCACAATTGTTTTTTTTTAAATGTGATTTTTTTTTCGTAAAGCTTGATGGAACATTTTATTATTGAAGGTTTGTATTGCATTTTATAGTAGTGAGTATTCGTAATTTGTTTCTTGATTGGATGAGTGAATTTTGGACTTTTTTCTGAACACTATATAATTCTGTCTTTTCCCTGTATTTGATCCTGGAATAGTCATCCTAATATTGTTGATAGGGATTCGTTTCCAGGAAACAGGCAGGCACAAAAACAGAGAAAATTTCCAAAATTGGCCTCTGGTTCTAGTTCCTGCGGTAGTGATACTACAGATAATGATTCGGTGCGCTGATTTTCCTGTTTTTGTTCATTAAGCATGCATTTGATTTTCTCATGTTTCTTTACTAAGTCAAGTGATAAACAATCCTGTTTTGCTACTGCTTCAGGTTCTATTATTTTTTATTATTTTTCATAAGCATCTGTTTATACTGTATATTGAAATAGACGCACCATTATAAACCAATATGTTTGATTCTTGTAGTTGACTTTTGAAACGGGTTGGAGATCTTCAAAAAAAGCTGTTAGAACGCCAATGAAGAAGTTGTTAGCAGAAGAGATGTCCAGAGAAACCGAATCCAAGAGAAGATCACCTAGTGTTATTGCCCGATTGATGGGTCTTGATAGGCTTCCACCTACGCAGTCTGCTCATAAACAACATAAAAGATCTGCCGAGAATTATCAACATAGGACAGCATCGGCAGAGGGAGGTCCAAGAAGTGTCAACTCTTCTGGCTGTCGATCTTTCAGGAAGAGCTCAAAGGAGGAGCAAGAATTTAAAGATGTTTTTGAAGTCCTAGATGCATCAAAGATGGAGACTGGTAGCAATTCATTACAGGAAAGTATAAACTCAAAGCTTACTGAGGCTGAGATGGTTTTTATTAGGCAGAAATTCATGGATGCAAAGCGTCTTTCAACTGACGAAAGGTTTCAGGATTCAAAGGAATTCCAAGATGCACTTGAGGTGCTAGACTCCAACAAGGATCTTCTGTTGAGATTTCTTCAACAACCAGATTCATTGTTCAGAAAGCATCTGGATGATCTGGGTGCCTCTCCTCCGTCCCATTGTGATCATATATCAGCAATGACGCCATCACATGCTCGAGATCATGAAATCAGTGATCTGAGTTGGAAAGCTGAGAGAGAAACTCAACAGAAGAAACACTCGAAATCTTCTCAGAAACATCTTGATTGTCTTCCTGCTGACTCTTGCAGTGGACATGCCACTCAGAGTATGAATAAACCAACGAATATCCAATTAGAAGGGAAAGAAGACCCTTCTGTTATCCCTACAAGAATTGTTGTTTTGAAACCAAACCTTGGAAAGCAGCAGGCTGCTACCAGAACTATTTCATTGCCTTGTTCGTCTCATGCATGTCCGTCAGATTGTAGGAAGCACACAGAACTTCCGGGCACAAAAAGTAGGGTGACAGAAACATGGGAGAAGAAAAACATTCCTGATGATGTAGGGATTTCAAGACATAAGTCTAGAGAATCAAGAGAAATAGCAAAGGAAATCACTAGGCAAATGAAAAATAGTTTAAGCACTGGTCCCATGAAGTTTTCAAATTCTGGAATTAAAAGATATGCAGGGGATGAAAGTTCAAGCAATTTGTGTGGGAATGAGTCTATAAATGAATTAGAGGTGAAAACAACCACTTCCAAAGATGATTTTGTCAGGCATTACAGATCCAGGTCTTCATCATCCCATTCTTCAGAATCATCTGTGAGTAGGGAGGCCAAGAAGAGACTATCTGAGAGGTGGAAAATGTCTCATAAGTCTCAGGAATTGGGAATGACTAGTAGGGGCAGCACATTGGGCGAAATGCTTGCTATCTCTGACAGGGAAGTGAAGCCTGCAAATGTGGATACTATGATTGGTCGGAAGGGATTTAGTGACAAATTTGATTGCAATGGTGGACCTGGAGGGTGGGTTGAACCTTTGGGTATTAGCAGTAGGGATGGTTGGAAGGATGGTTGTACTGGAAATCTGACAAGATCAAGATCTGTTCCAGCTTCTTCTACCTTCGGAAGTTCTAAAACAAGCATGCACTATGAAACTCTTCGTGATGACCGCTATATGAAACCGAAGGAGACCATAAAGCGAGAAAGAAGCAAGGCAGTGAAGGGAAATTTCAACCAGAGAGATGGTTCATCTTGTAGAAATTCAAGATCCAGCCGTAAGAAATATCTGACTTCCCGATACACAATTAGGGAGAGTAATGACTCCTCACCAGATACTCATTTCACCCATCCTCAAGTTGAGAGCATCTTCAAAGAGGATGACCCATCTGAAGATTGTTTTATGGTTTCAGAGTCATCCCTGAGTATTGTGACAGAAACAAATTCAGTTCCTGAGAATTTGTTGGATCTGGGACATGACAATTCGACCATGCCTTCCGCATTCCCAAATCCAGATTTCTCAGCTCCTTTGTTGGTAAATTGCGATTCATCTGCTGGTGACTTGGATACTTTAAGTTCAAAGGTTTGTCAATCAATTTCTATGAATGATCTTTGTATGTCAAGCAAATAATTAACGCAGGAATACCTATCTTAAAAGTTGTGGTGGTTTATTCCTTTCAAATTACTTGACTCATGACAACTGATTTAGACCTTGAGTCTTGTCTTCTCTATTATACATATAATGAGTAATCAGTAGTCAGATGAATTTGGCTTTTTTTATCAGTAACCTCTGATTGACCTTTAGCTGTGTGCATCTCTTTTTATGCTAGTTTTTAGAAATGTGGATTGTACAATAATAATTTCCTTAGATTCCTTTCTTTTGTTTTATGTTCTGACTTCAACTAATTGTAAGAAATTGCACCTTCTTTCACTTTCTCTTATCATAAATGCTTAGAAAAATTGTTTAGTACTGTTAAGATACCTCCTACAAACTTTATGCAAATATGTACGTCATTTCTTTCCCAATGGGAGTTAAAATTTTTTCTTAATTAATATATTCACCTCAAAATTTGCATTAGGGATTTTTTTCTTCCTTCTAATTTCTGTCTTTCATGATGTTCCAGGAACCATCAGATGGACCATCTGAGGAAGTTCCTTCGCATCAACCCATATCTGAACTAGAATCTCCAGCAAGCTCTAGGGAGGCTGATCAGCCCAGTCCGATTTCAATTCTGGAAGCTCCTTTTGTTGATGATTTTTCATGTGGTTCTGAATACTTTGAGAGTGTCAGCGCCGATCTCCATGGTAAACTAAAAATCTTAATTTCCATAGGTCGTGACTTCTATTGAGGTTTTCCTTTTTCTAAAAAGATAATGAAGCTACTTATTACTAGATCTTCTCAGCTTATTATTCAACTTCAATGCTATTACTCCTTGTCCCTTCTAGTTGCAGTATTGCTTCTTTATCATCGTTCAAGTTTAATTTAGGTAGCTAGGATCAAGTTGTAGATTGGGTTGATAAGGCTTCTCAAAAGATGTCCATTTACATTAAATAACAATGTGTAGGGTTTTGATGATAAGAATAATCAGATTAAGGAAATATTATTTTATACTTTGACTTATAAAAATCTTGGAGTAGAACATGGAAGAAGATGACAAAAACAATGACTATTAAGCATAAAAATAACCATTTGCAAATACATTAAAATGCTGACAGATTGGATTGCCTTTTGCTTTTGGTAAAAGAGAATCATTCTTTTGGTAGTTATTACTTGTTAAATTACACATTTTCCAAATGGTTGCTGATAACAGCCATTTCCAAAGTACCCTTAATTTTCCCAAGAAAAGGAAAACTGCAAATGAGGGTCTGATCTCCCGAGTTCAGCACAGAATGTGGACTTGTTTTCTTTTTCCAGTGAAGTAACAACTGAAATTAACCAAAGCAATGTCAAAGTAAAAGTAAAGTACATTCCAATTTTGCATTTATTATCAATTTTGTTCTGTTCTCAAAATGCACTTTCATATACTTTCGTTTGGGTGGCTTAACTAAGCGTATTATCAAGTAGTAATAGAAAGGATATGTGATTTATTATTCATAATGGCTGGACTAGGTACCCACATAAACTCTTTCCCGTCTCCATTCAAGTCACAGGCTTTGTTAAAGAAATGCTAGTTATAGAAAGCATAGGTTTGTCCAATATTTAGTTAGCAGTGGCTGGATCCTTTAATCGGCTTGTTTCTTACTTGAATAAACATCTTTGTCCCTCCACTGCCATTTAATGTTGCAGTTTTGGACTGTGTTTGACTGCTTTTAGGAATATTGTTAAATAAATATTTTCTTTATGTTTTCAGAGAATCTGCATTAGTTTTTTTGCCAGCTCCTTGTTCTTAATTTTTTTTCTTCTTTTGTGTTGCCAGGGCTTCGAATGCAACTTCAACTACTCAAGTCTGAGTCGGAGACATACGCGGAGGGAAGTATGCTTGTTTCAAGCGATGAAGAGGTGGATGAAAGATCTGTTGGATTTATAGATGAGAATAGCATATTAAAAGCTGAAGATAACTGGGAATATTGTTATATAGCTAATGTATTAATGGACTCGGGGGTCAATGATTTTAACCCGGATACATTCTTCACAACATGCTATTCTTTGGAATGCCCTGTGAACCCCTCGATTTTTGAAGAACTAGAAAAGAAGTATTGTAATCTGACTTCTTTGTCAAGGTCGGAAAGGAAGCTGATGTTTGATTGTATAAATGTGGAAATCCTAGAAATTCACCGGCAATTTGCGGATCCACACCCGTGGTTGAAGCCTGCGATGATAAGTATTAGGTCTAAATGGAACAAAAATGGGCTCCAAGAAAATCTGCACACGTTGCTGATGAGCCAACTGAAGAAAGTGACTAAAGACGCCGGGGAGAAGGTGCTGGGAAAGGAGTCACAGTGGCTGGACATGGGAGATGACTTCGATATAATAGGTAAGGAAATCGAGACACTGTTGATAGATGAGTTAGTAGCAGAGGTAGTAGCAATGTAAAGTTTTTGTTGTAGAATTTACATACAAATGAAGTGATGGAATGATCATTTCGTTTGAAGATAAATAAAATCAGTCAACATCTTTACAATTGATACCAAAAATCACAAAGCTAGACAGACAGACGGAGAGGAACATAACATCCGAAGATAATACAGAAAATCAATTTCCAAACATATAAAATAACAAAACAAAAACTATTTTACGAGGGATTGTATTTAAAATTGTATATGAAGATTTGAAATTATTACAGTATATAAAAAATACTATTTAAATTTAAAATTTTGTTTTAAAATTTTTGACATGATTTATTAATCGGATGCAAATACAATATGAAATTTATAGATTTAAATTAAAATAAAATAATACGATTATTAAATAGATGATATGATACGATTAATAATTACATGTTAGGGATTAAAATTTTTAAAATTTAAATTCGTTTATGATACGATGAATTATTCAAGTAATTATATCGTATTAATTTAATTTTAATTTAATAAATTTATTTTATAATTTATTTATTTTTTAAAAATTATAATTATATTTATCTATTTTTAAAAAATATTTAGTTATATTTAAATAAAGATGATTAGTATTAAAAAAATATTGTCATAAATATTATAAAAATATAAATCAAAAATATTAAATGAGTGACATGTAGGGTTGCACATTGAAAAAATGGGACTGGTTGTAGGTCTTTCGTCCCCATTCTCACTTCCTGTACCCTTTTTCGTCCCCTCTCATTTCTCCTAAATGAGAAAATAGGGATGGAGGATTTTAAGGATAGGTACTTTTATCTCCAACTTCGATTCTCCATTTTTCTTGTTTTTATCTGTTTTACCATTTTTTTATTTTACTAAAAATTATAAATAAATAAAAAAATATTTCATCATAAATACAAGATAAAATCTATTGATGTATTACAAATATAAATAAATAAATTATTATAAAATAAATCAAAAGTTTCATAACAATCAAATACCACATATAAAATAATACAAACTTTTTTTTTAAAACAAAAACTTCATAACAGTCAAATGTCAATTCATACTCAGTCACTTTGAAAAATTTCTACTCATTTCACTTTAAAGTATCTTTTACTCTACTACCACAGACAGCTTACAAATGAAACAAACATAGAACTTATTATGAGTTATTACAAGAACTTCAATTTCTAAACAAAAATATTATATATATATATATATATATATATAATTGCCTCATTCACTTCACTATCATTGTCATTATCAACTTTAATATTACCAAAATCATCAATAGTAATACCTAAATAACAAAAAAAAAAAAAGATAAAATAATCAAAAGTAATAATATTATACAACTACAAAATTAAATAAAATGAAATATTTGATGTTTAATATACATTTTTTTCTCAGCCCATAGTCAATACATACTTTTTTTCTTAGCCCATAGTCAATTTTGAGTACACATTATTGCTTCCAAAGTTAATGGTAAAAGTCTATTATAATGTGTACTTACAATCCTATCACCGATACTAAATGAAGACTTCGAAGCAATAATCGAAATTAAAATAACTAATATGGCATGCCTAGACCCTAGGGTCCACTTGTGACAATTGTCACAGACCCTCCTAATACAATCCATATACTCGAAAAATATCAAAAGAGCCTGTAAAGTTTTCTGTAAAACATAAACACCTAAAAATAGTTTATAAATGTACCTCCCATCCATAGAAGTATTATCAAATAATTGATCTTTGTGATCAATTCATCTACAACATATTTAGAAAATAAAATATCAATATAGAAAATTATTTATTATATGGGTTGAACAAAATAATAATTTTTTACATAACATTTAGTTATGATACAATACTTTACATATTTCCCCAAGAATCACAAATCCAAATAAAATCACAAATCCAGTGGACTCTGACTTATACAAGTAAGTTAAGATGGAAAACCTACCAAAAGCTTCTTAAGCTCTTTATCGCCACCACTAGACCAGTTAGGACTAACGCGCCTAACCTGAAAGCTGAAATTGTGAAGGGTGAGTATACAACTATACTCAATGAGTAATACATACATACCGATATACATACATGTACAGACATTTACAAATACAGATATTGGGATTTATTTCATAATATACTCAAAATACATATATACATGTTCATGTAAATCAATGATTACAATGTATTTCATTGGTCTGCAAACAATTTTAAAACAATTAATTTGGGTTGGCCATACGTCCTCGACACGTTACTTTGTTTGGGACAAAATCTACAACTATCAGTAGGCTTTTCATACATAAACCATATGCAATAAAGATTTATTAAATAGAAAACAATTTCTCATGCTTTGTAAAATCATTTATTTTCTTCTAAAGTATGCATTTATAAAACTAGCATAATTCACTGATGTTAGCCCTAAGTAGTCGTTTGGTGACATGAACGACTATCCTCGTAATCTATCAAATCCATAAAATCCCTATCAAGTCGTTAGGACTTTCTATAAGGTCTCTAAAATCGCACATATGTGCATGGCACACAGTGGGCTTGCCATGACCTCTCTCCCTTATATCAGCCTCATTGCGGCTCTACTCACCTATACGGCCTCACAACAGGTTCGCTCATAGGCTACCTCCCTATATATACAGTCAATAACATGGCCCATTGGCCAATAAACAATAACTAGCCTTACCGGCCTCATCACTAAAATACATGTATTTATAAATTATTTTTTAACAATGGTTATTCATATAAACCAAATTCCGACCTCTTTGGCTATAACAACATTTATACAAATCGTTTTCAACAATGATTTTAAATCATTTATACAATTTAGGCCTCCCCGACTATTTCAACATGTATACCAATCAAATCATTTAATAGCACACCAAATAATCAAATATCCCAATATCTAAGTAAAACACATATAAAACATTCATTTCAAGTTTTATTTCAACATTTCAAAACACTAGTTTCACATACAAGCGTATATATAATATCACATGCATTTTATTTATATAATGTGTATGTATAAATTTACTCATAACAAATGGGAAAGTAACCACTCCCACTATTGATCCTCACGTCCAGTAAGTCATTTACTTTGGCTCTCAGAACTTAATACCACACATGCATACATATAGTGAATTCCAAGATTTTAATCAACTTAACGTATATGCATTAAATGCAATGCTTGTGGAAAACATAGCTACGATCTCTTAGTTGACACACGACTCACCATGAGGCTTATTAATCAATGTTATTTAACCGATTTTCATCAATGAAATCTCATGGCAGTAAAGATTTCTATTCCATATTTCCGTCTAAAACGAATTACTCATTCCAAAACAATATCTAGCATGTATATCATCATTATATACTTTTACTAGTCCCCAATTTAACACAAATTTGCATTTCTTATACGAAATCTAAATAAATTTTGCATGAACAATAAACCCTAGATTTGCAATATGCTCACATTCTTAAAATATAACTTATAATGTTTAATAGGCTTACCTTTAACCTATAGAAATCCTCAGAAACTCCACATTGTCGTTTAAATATAAAAGTCCCAAGTTTTCGTCGAACCCTAACTTTTCCTCTTTACTGTTTCCAGTCCGAAATTGGTACCAAATTGATTTAAGAGGAATGAGTAATCACTTAACAAACAAATTGAAAGAATGCTAAGGGATTTGTCGAATGTATGAAGAAATCAAAGAGAAAAAGAAAGAGAGAGGTATTTTAGAGAGAGAGAGAGGGGGAAATAAACGAATGAAGAACACTTTGAAGTTGAATCCCTCTCTTGAGTATTTATAATAGTGGGCAAAAAGACCAATTTACCTGTCGAATTTCACACAAATTAGCATAATTTATCAATACTTTTAGACTAGATATTGATACTTTTGGATTAGGTATCGATACTTTGGGTCCAGGTATCGATTTGTTTCTTAAAAATTCTATTTTAGAAATTTCATCGATCTCAAGTATTGATACATTCGCGTTTATGTATCGATCCTTTTTTTTGTAAAAGGTATCGATCTAGTTCAACATGTAAATATTTTTCAACTCTCTGTTTTGCCATGGATCGATACCTTTGATAAAGGTATTGATCTGGTCCAACTTGTAATTATTTTTAAACTCTCTGTTTCGTAAGGTTTCGATACTTTCTCCATAAGTATCGATCCATTCAGTAGGTGTCGATCTACATTCTTTATGTATCGATACCCTTGGCCTCAGGTATCGATATTTCCTGTCTAATGATCCATTTTCTCACAAAAGCTTAAAAAAAAAAAATTTCTTGGGGGCTTCACTCCCCGGACCCTTGCAAGGGTGTTGCCCCTTAACCCCGCTCGCTAACCGGCTAGCGAAATCGCCAATTGCTTTAGCGTAGGGCATTATGCGAAAATCCCATATATGTCAATTTCAACTTATTTGATTTATTAAATTTTCATACCGTGAACTAACTTCAATCACCTAAACCTCGTTAATGTGTCAACTAACCATTATCATGCATGTGTGAACTAAATGTCATACAAATAACTATTTTATCCTTATATTTAAATAACAGGGTTTAACATAATATGTCTCTAGCAATTTCAGACATTATAGGGTATTTAATCCCATTAAGCTTCCACCAATTCAAAACATCAAATTCACGACTCCTAGGTAAATATTTTACTTCCAAGTAACAATCAAGTTCAAAATTTTCATTATTATCACCACTTTCAATGTTCCAAAAAAAGAAACCATTTAACGACTCTGTCTTACCATCATTAGTAAATTCTCACTTACAAATAGCATTAATATCTTTAGAACATTTTTCGCTGGCCTTTACTTAATACTTCAGAAATATATCTTCATAAAGTTTGCGCACTTTTTTAACCTCTTCTAAACCAACATCTTCTCTATAGATTTTAGGAAAGAAATATTGAGGGAGTTTTAATTTAAATCTTGGATCCAAAAGGCTTGTCATAACTAGCACCCCATATATATCATTCTAATATCTATCAAACTTTGCAATCATATTTGATGCCATGCTACTTATCTCGATACAACTAGAAGTAAACCATTTTCTAAATGATAATTTAATTTCACAAATTTTAGGAAAGAAGAGATTGCTTGTGGGATATTTTGTTTCAGAAAACATTTTTGTTATATTATAAAAGATTTTCAATTTATCACACATTTCTTTAGCCAACTCTCAATCACTCTCTTCAATCAAAATTTTATGTTGAGACTCATGTTGGTTTAAACGATAAAACACTTCTTTATAATTCAAAGCAACATAAAGCATCAAATAAGTTAAGTTCTAACAGGTTTTGCAATCAATCGCTAACCTTTTCTCATAAACAATATTAAAAAAAATTTGAAGCTTCCTCAAATTTCTCTAACATTTTTAAGGTTGTCGTCCAAAAAGCAACACTATCACAAATTCTTTCAATCCCCGATATCAATAACATCTAACCCACTTTTCACAATCAAATTTAAAATATGTGCAGCACATCACTTGTGAAACAAATGTCCATTCATGATCAATGAACTAGGAGATAATCTACCCAACAAGTTATTAATCATGCTATTATTTGTGGAACAATTGTCTAGGGTCAATACAGATACCTTCCTATCAATATTCCAATCCAACAAACTGTTCAATTATGCTGTTGATAGGTTTTTAGCATTGTGAAGACATGATACATACATAAACCTAATAAATTAGAATTACAAAACAAACACATCAAATAAATAGTACTAAAGTACAAAATATAAAATAACAATACATTTTATTACCTCAAAAGTCGACTTTGTAGTTACCATGAATCAACAATGAAGTGTGATGTGACAATTATGTAACCCCTCATTTGATTGCTAGTAGTCCACATATCTTAAGTAATGACAATCCTACTTGGAATCTTTCCTAACATAGTTAATAAACTTGCTTTCTCTATCTCATACTTACTGACGTGACAGCCATGTAACCCCTCTTTTGATTGCTAATAGTCCACATATCTTAAGTAATGACAATCCTACCCAGAATCTTTACTAACATAGTTAATAAACTTGCTTTCTCTATCTTATACATACTCAAAATATCCCTTTTACCAGTAGTCTTAATTATGGGTTTAAATAATGGCTGCAATGGTCTAGTAAAATCTCTAAACCCCTCATGCTCAACCATATTAATAGGACAGTCATTGTTAAACCTTGTTCTTTGAACATAAGGGTAAAATAGTTATTTGTATGACATTCATTTCACACATGTATAGTAATGGTTAGTTGACACATTAACGAGACTTAATTGATTTAAGTTAGCTCACGGTATGAGAATTTAATGAATTAAGTGAGTTGAATTTAACATGTATTTGGGTTCTGTATGTTGTCCTACGCTGAAGCATTCGGTGATCTCGCTAGTCGGTTAACGAGCCGGGTCAAAGGATAACACTCTTGTGAGGAATTAGGGGCGAAGCCTTTGAAATGTATACGAAATTAATGCTAAGGAATAAAAAGAAAAAGGTCAAAATCCATTCTGAGCATAAAAAGATCAATATTTGGAATGAGAGTATCGATACATTGTTCAAATGTATCGATACATTAAGGTTACAGGTCGGTACCTGAGAAAGGGATCGATACCTTCATAAAAGGTATCGATACTTTGCAAGTCCGAGACTTGGGAACGAATTACAAATTAATCAGATTGATACCTATAGAGAAAGGTATCGATACAAGAAAAATAGGGAGTTCGAAAATAATTACAAGATGTACCAAATCGATACCTTCATCAACGGTATTGATGCATAATTAGACAGAGAGTTCAAAATTAATTACAAGTTATATCAAATCAATACCTTTATCAAAAGTATCGATACATGGAAAAACAAAGGTATCGATACATTGAGAAGAAGATATCAATACATAAAGACAAATGTATCGATATTCGAGATCGATGAAAATTTCAGAATTGAATTTTATGAAATAGATCGATACTCAACCTAAAAGTATCAATATATGATGCTAATCAGGGTGAAATTTGACGGGCAAATTGGTATTTTTGTCCATTTCTATAAATACCCAAGAGGGGAGATTCGACCCCAGTATCTTCTTCAATTGTTCTTGCATATTCTCTCTCTCTCTCTCTCTTTAAAAACACATCTCTTGTACTCTCACTTGATTTTGCCCAAATATTTCTAAATACTTGGTTTATTCATTCAATGTATATTGTCAAGTGAGTAACCCCTCCTCTCTTGTAATACCTTAAAATTTAAACTAAAGGCATTTCAATCATTTTACATATGAGGGGTAATTTTATTATTTTATAAATTTATGTGAAGGTGTTAAAAACTGAGCTACTAACTCTGTATTAATGTTTAATTATCTATTGAGAGTGATTTGATAACAATTTGTTAAGTTTATAAAATTTTTTCTTAAAGCTCTATTAGCACACCCAACCTTTAAATAAAAATTAGCGTTTATTGAAAAATCTAATTGATAAACGGTTTGATTTTACTGAATGAGGACTCGATAAGGATCGGTCTGAATGTAATTTGAGTTAAATCCGAGGTCGGATGAGAGAGAATCAAAGCTTAGAATATAGTATATGTGTATAAAAATTTTAAATAACATATTTACCCTCTTTTCTATTTAATGTCCTTTTAATTTTTCAAGGCCAAATGAGTAATTTTTGCACATTTTAATTGAAATTAAAGCTGGGCAGGATACGAATAGGAGAGTCTTCTTCATTTCCAGTAGCTTCTATTGCTTTGTCTTTTTAATTTTTTTTTTTAAATTTCTTCAAATTACTTGATTTCTAATTGATTAAAGTTCCATTTCTTACTGCAAATCACATGTATACGATACGGGCTATACTCTAGGAACTTCGTTTGAGCAATTTGATTGACGATTGAGCCAGGATGAGAATAGTATCACTATTTATAATTTGAAAATTTTTGCAATTACTCGCAATTCGAATGTTTTAAGGTTAAATTAACTCCTTGGTATGATTCATAGCATTGTTGTTATTGAATTTTTGCATTTTTTGAAATAATCATTGTTTATATGGAAACACTGTTCATCCTGGAATTACTGTTTATTTCGGACATTTTTTCCGATTATGCTTGTTTAGGTTAGAATTAGATTGATTAGCTAAAATTAAAATTTTTCGAAAGATATAGTTAGTAATAGTGAATTAAGTGTAATCAACACCTCGATTATTTTTGCTAAATTTCGAATTGTAAAAGAAAATAGAATTCAAAAAATAGGAGAAAACTTGTTGTACATCAAGGTTGTAATTAAACTTTAAGTATGTGTACTTTAATTATTACGTTAATAATTAGTATAAATATATTACAGATACACCAAGAAAGGATTTACCCAGCCCATAATGATCCGATTTCTGTTTTGTTTTTGGCAACACCTGTGAATGAAATTTTTACATACTTTTCATTTCCTGAAAACTGTTTTATAAAACTTAATGTTTTACGAATAAGGAATAACTTATTTATAAATAATTTACATTATACTTTATATGAAAAATTAGATTTATTTTGAGTTATATATATTGTTGTGGAGGAGTTGTTGAGATATTGATTTTTAGGTCAGGAGGTGGCCATTATGTTTTAAATTGTGTTTTATTTCTGATTTCTGACAGTATGTTAATCGTTATTTCAATTTTTACTTAACCCTAACTGGGAGACATAAGGGGAAAATTTATGTGCTCTGAAAACATATTCTAATTTGAGATGTAGAGGTATCGGTACATGTAAGAAGTAGGGGGCGAAAGACGGTCTGATATCTGACCTGAAATCTGTACACATCCTTGCATATTGTTTTCATTTGACTGTTTAAAATTATAATTCTGAAATTATAATAATATGTAGTGGATGTCCTGTTAGCATGATTTATATCTGAAATTGATTTTAACTTTAAACATATTTTATGTCGAAACTGAATTTACTTAAAATTATCAATTCAATATCCACTCACTAAGTTTTTCCCAGAACTCACTCTACCACAGTTTCTAGTGATTGCAAGATTTTTTTTTAGGTAAGGATTCCAAGAGATATTCGTGAAGGGCATTGAGATTCCAGATTCTCTATACAGTTACCTAGGGGTTAATGATTTTTTCTGTTTTGTAAATTGGGCCCCAACGCTCAATTATGTATACACATTATGGGTGTCTTTTGTATATTTCTGTGCATATTGACAATTGTTCATATGTTATTTTGTATATAAGTATCATAGTATATGTCTGGCATGGTGTTGATGGGCAAGGAGCCCTCAGTATATATTTATGAAGTCATGCATGTGATTGTATTTATCTGCATTATAGGGTTACATGTTCAGATTTGTCTGAGACTTATAGTGGTGGAATATCCTTACCTCTATGCCATCACGACACCGATTTACTGGTGTGTGAGATTTCCTCTACAAATTGGTATCGATTTTAGACTAAAACCAGCAAGGAAGGAACTAAGGTTTCGAATAGAATTTGAGGGTTTTGCATTCTAATGACAATGTGCGATTTCTAAGGACCTCTACAGGTTCTAGATAGGTTTATTAAATTATTATAAGCTTGATTTTAGGAATGTGAACATGTTAGAAACTTATGGTTCACTGTTCATGCAAGAATCATGTTGATTTTCGTATAGAAAATATAAAAATTAGGTTGATTTACAATAAGTAGAAGTATATGATGATGATATACATGCTGAATATTATTTTGGAATGAGTAAATCTGTTTTAGACAGAAACGAGGAATAGAAATCTTTACTGCTATGAGATTTTATTTATGAAAATCGGTTAAGTGGCATCAGTTAGTAAGCCTCGTGATGTGTCGTGTGTCAACTAAGGGATTGTATTTATATTTTTCACCAGTATTGTATTTAATGCATATACATTAAGTTGATTAGAACCGTGAAAATTTACTATATGTACGCACGTGTGGTGTTAGGTTCCAAAAACCCGCAAGAAGTACTAATAGAGCGTGAGGATCAGTAGTGGGAGTGGTTATCCTCTCATTTGTTGTGATAAATTTATATATACACTTTATGTAAATAAAATGCATGTGATATTATATGTACGCTTGTATGTGAAACAAGTATTTTGAAATGTTGAAATGAAACTTGAAATAAATATTTTACATGTGCTTTACTTAGATATTGGGATATTTGATTATTTGGTCTACTGTTATAAATACTTTGATTATACATGCTAAAATAGTCGGGGAAGCCTAATTTGTTTAAGTTTTCTATAATCATTGTATAAATTACTTGATTTGAAGTATGCATGTATATTGATGATGAAGTCAGTAAGGCTAGTTATTGTTTATTGGCTAGTAGGCTATGTTATTGACTGTACATATAGTGTGGTAGCCAATGAACAGACCTATTGAGAGGCCGCATAGGTGAGTGGAGCCACAGTAGGGCTGATATAAAAGGGAGAGGCCATGGCAAGCCCACTGTGTGTCGTGTGTGTATGTGTAATTTTAGAGACCCTATAGAAAGTCTTGGCGGCTTGATAGGAATCTCATGAATTTGACGAATTATGAGGACAATCACTTCTTTCACCAAGTGACTACTCGAGGCAAACATTAGTGAGGCGGGCTTGTTTTATAAATTGCATACTTTCTAAGAAAATAAATGATTTTACAAAGCATGAGAATTATTTTCTATTTAATAAATCTTTATTGCATATGGTTTATACATGAAAAGCCTACTGATGGTTACGAATTTTGTCCCGACCAAAGTAGCGTGTCAAGGACGTATGGCCAGCCCGATTGATTGTTTTAAAACTGCTTGCAGACCAATGAAATATTTGGTGATTATTAATTTAAATGACATGTAACTATACATATGTATTTTGAGTACATTGTGACATAAATCTCAATATCTGTATTTGGAATATGCCTGTGCATGTATGTATATTGGTATATATGTATTTACTCACTGAGTATAGTTTTATACTCACTCCTCACCAATTCAGCTTTTAGGTTAGGCGCGTTAGTCCTAGCTGGTCTTGTGATGGCAATAGAAAACTTGAAAAGCTCTTGATAGGTTTTCTATCTTGACTCACTTGTATAATTCAGAGTTCACTGGATATGTATTTTTATTGGATTTGTGATACCTGAAAAATATGTAAAGTATTGTATCATAACTAAATGTTATGTAAGAACTGTTATTTTGTTCAACCCATATGGTAAATGATTTTCTATATTGATATTTTATTTTTTAAACATGTTGTGGAAGAATTGATTATGGAAATCAATTCTTTGAGAATACTCCTATGGATGGGAAGTATATTTTTAAACTGTTTTCAAGAGTGTAAGATTTACAGGTTAGCCTTATAGGTTCTCTTGATACGTTCTGGGCATAGAGGATGTATCAGAAGAGTATGTGGCAGTTGTCATAGGTAGATCTTGGGGTCGGAGCGTGACAGTCATGCATCAAGATCATATTAGAAAGCTCAATCCTAGATACTTCATAATCAAAATTTTGAGCTGCTAAGGTTAGATAAGAACTTCCACTACTCATAGTTGCCATTTTTCTTAACAAAATACTATGTTTTTTTTTTTTTTATATAGGTCTATTGATCTTTGCCTAAACCTCATCTCACATACTTTTTAATGGTTAATTAAACCCTTTGTACTCGACCCAAAAACATATGCATGTTTGCAATAATTGCAAACATCATTTTCTTTACCATTTACACTAGCAAATTTGTAATGTTCTCAAATGTAAGACCTAAACTTTCGTTTTCGATCAGATACTTGTCTTCAGGTTGAATTTGACAGTTGCTTTCTTCAACATTAATCACTTGCTCCACAGTATTTGAATTAACTTCGGGCTGAAAAGAAATGTCACCTACAAATGGAGTGTAACAAGTTAATTTCACAACTCACAAGTCAAATACTCAAATGACAGTTCAATTAACAAAAATAAAACCAAATTAATAAAAAGAAACTCAGAAATTAAATAAAAAAAATCACAATTCTTTAATGTATACCTTCATTTTATTTTTGTTTGCTTTGAGACATAATCAAACTAAGAAATGAAACTAAAACTTAATTGGAGAGAAGAATTGTAGTTGTCAGATGGAGAAGCAGTTAGTCGCGTTGGATCATCAAGTTGACAGAAGAAGAAGAACTGATGTCGGTGGAGCTGGTCGCATCGGAGCTGGTCTCGTTGGAGCTGACAAAAGAAGAAGAACTGGTCTCTTTGGCCCAATACTTCGGGTTCTGGACCTGCCTATGGCCTTCTAGATAAAGTAGCAACCATTGGATATTAGATGACAACAACCCCATTTACTTGTTTTTCTCCTTTTTTAAAAGGGCATCATTAGTTCATTATCAATCACAGAGATTAACTCCAAAGTGTAATGAACATTTGATTACAGAATAAAGAGCACAAAATACTTACATTGGTGAAGAGCGAGTGATCCAAGATGGTCCAAAAGTGATAGTGGAAAAAGAATAAGCAAACAAAGCTCTCTTATCAAATAGTATAGAGAACATCATGCAAGAACATACAAATGATGACATAAATTTGGAATTAAAAATTTGACTACAAGGGCTAAAGCCAGAATTCTTAGGGCATAATTAGAAACATAAAAAATCTTTGACATTCAAAACATATTAGATTATGTTGAAATATCAAGGGAAATAGTAACTACAAAAATAGAGTAACTGTAAGATACAAAAAAGCAATCACCTCCTGCTGATAACCAAGTTATAAGAATCGTCGGAGTTGACAGAAGAAGAACTGTTGTTGTTGGAACAAAAGAAGAAGAAGAACAAGAGGTTGTTGGTAGATAGTTTTAGATTTTAGATTTAAGGTTTTTAAAGAGAAAATGAGGTTTATATAGTTAGATTTTTAAATAATAAAAATATTAAATATATATATATATATATTTAGAAATGGAGATTGGTGGAGGTCCCCCCAACCTTATCCCCATTTCAATTTGGGGATGAAAATTATTTATATCCCCAGCCATTTCCCCATTTTCCTAAAAAAAAAATTCTCCCAAATAGGGTTGGGGTCGTGGGAGAATGAGGACTCAGGGTAAAATGTGCAACCCTAGTGACACGATTATAATTCGTTTAACCATTTAATAATCAAGCTAGGTTAGAATTTTTGTTTCTTGACACGATTACTAAATAAATCGGGTTTTGATTAACATCTTTTCACTACACAAATTTTACTCAATAATTTAAATTGTCACCCTTAACTAGAGACACCTTAAGCTCTTGGAAGATAATTAGATTTATAGCAGAAAATTGAAAAAAGACAGCACAACATAGCTATGGCCATCAAAATGGCACTACAAATATTATTTATGAGTAATATTATTATATTGAGTCCTTAATTTTTACATTTTTTAAAAAATAAGGATAGAATTTAATTATTTCTAATAAATATGTTCATTAATACTTATTGCAATAATTAAAATTTAATGTAATAAAGATAATTTTATTATTTAAATAGATAAATTATGTATTTATTTTTTAAAAAATATGAATATTAGAGGATAGAGATATTATTATCTCTATAAACAATTTATAAAAATTAATTTGTGCAAATTGGTGCTTCGTACTATGATTAGAAGAGAGAAAATAAAAAATTCAATATAACTATAAAAATAAGATATAATAATAATGTTATTTCTTTTAAATTTCTTTAATAATATCATACAAAATAATTTCGTATAAATAATTTATATATATAGTATTTAGTTATTTTTAAATAATTTGTATGTGAGTATTTAGTTGTAAAAACTTATGATAATGGACATGATAAGAAAAAACATAACAAGTCATAGGCCTCTAGGAAATGGATACCTTTGTGCTTAGAAAAAGGCCTTTAGCATTTATATTAATACAAAATCCATCGCTTTTATATTTGGGATTCTTTTTTTAAAAAATTATATTTTAAACTTTTTTATAATTAATAACTAATTCTAAAAAATTCTTATCAAATTGACTAACTTTATCTAAAGTGTGCTCGTGGGATCGACACGATCTCTATTTACAGTGTGCACTCGTGTCACGAGCACGCTTTCTACAATACGCTCGTGAAATTTGTACGAGCACTTTCTACAATATGCACAATATCCACACTACATTCTTTATTTTTAAAAAATATTTTTTCATTAATAATTTTATGAAAATTTTATTATAAATAAATTTAATTTCATCACTTATTATTTAGTATGTATATTTAAAAGAAAAAATTAATAAATAATATATTAACATTGTATAGTTAAAATAAATAATAAATTAATATTGTATAGTTAAAATAAATAATAAATTAACATTGTATATTTAAAATAAATAAAATAAAAAATGTGATTACTGAAGATCAAATATGAGTCACTAGGGCGAGAGATATCATACTCACCACTGAACTGTAATTATTTTTTATTTAAATTAATATTTAATACTATTTATTAATTATTTAATATTTTTTTAAGTGTAAAGTAGTTAGTAAAAATAAAATTGTTCAAAATTAGTGAAATCGGTCAATTTAGTAAGAATTTTTTATGGTTAATTATTTAAGTAAATGACCTCTAAAATAAGATCATTTTGGAAATTTTCCCTTTATAATACTGTCGCCCAATTTATTAAAGATAATTTTCTAATTACACAATAGATTGAAGCATTTATTATCACTTATTTATAATAATTTTAGCAATTGAGGTCCAGTTGGAGTCGTTCGTAGCATATCGGCATTCAAGTCCGTAACGTACAAAGAATAGTATGCGGGTGGATTGCGATTGTGAAGAGGATCAAGCCCAATTGGAGTCATTCGTAGCATACCGACATTCAAGTTCTTTAGAAACGAAGAATAGTATGGGGGCTAATTGCGATTGTGAAGTGGGTCATGCATAGTTGGAGTCGTTCGTAGCGCATACTGGCATTCAAGTCCTTAACAAATGAAGAATAGTACAAAGGCGGATTACAATTGTGAAGTGGGTTAGGCCCAGTTATAGTTGTTCATAGCATACCGGCATTCAAGTGCTTAACAAACGAAGAATAGTACAGGGGCAGATTGTGATTGTGAAGTTAGTTAGGCCCAGTTAGAGTCGTTCGTAGCATACCAGCATTTAAGTCCTTAATAGATGAAGAATAGTACGGGGGTGGATTGCCATTGTGAAGTAGGTCAGCCCCAGTTGGAGTCGTTCGTAGCACGCCAGAATTCAAGTCCTTAACAAAAGAAGAATAGTACGAAGGCAGATTGCGATTGTGAGTTAGGTTAGGCCCAATTGGAGTCGTTCGTAGCACATCAACATTCAAGTCCTTTACAAATGAAGAATAATATAGAGGCGGATTGCAATTGTGAAGTGGGTCAGGTTTAGTTGGAGTCGTTCGTAGCATACTGACATTCAAGTCTTTAACAAACGAAGAATAGTACGAAGGCGGATTGCGATTGTGAAGTGGGTTAGGTCCAGTTGAAGTTGTTCGTAGCATATCGACATTCAAGTTCTTAAGAAACGAAGAATAGTATGGAGGAAAATTGCAATTGTGAAGTGGCTCAAGCTCAGTTGGAGTCATTCGTAATATACCATAATTCAAGTCCATAACAAACGAAGAATAGTATGCGGGCGGATTGCGATTGCGAAGTGGGTCAGGCCCAATTGGAATTGTGCGTAATTTACTATAATTCAATTCCTTAATAAAAGAAGAATAGTGCGGGGGTGGATTGTGATTGTGAAGTGGGTCCGGTCCGGTTGGAGTCATTTGTAGCATGCCAGAATTCAACTCCTTAACAAAAAAAAGAATAATATGGGGCGGATTGCGAGTGTCAAGTTCAGTTGGAGTCGTTCTTAGCATACCACAATTCATTTGAAGTTTTCTTTCTATCTGTATGGCAAAAGGCAAAGCCAGAAGCCAGAGCAAGGATGAAAGCAACAATGAATAGCTTATTTCCCATTCTTTTCATGTTTGGGTTTCATTTGATTTTGGAGCCTTTGTTGCTCTAGCAATGCTCTTTATATAAAATCTGGCTTGTCATAATAAGGAAATAATTAAACTTCAAATCAGAATGTTACAATTAAATGAGTCATGAATTGAATTTCTTAAGAGCATAATTAACTTGGATTTACAGAATCAAAGTCTTAGATTGCGTGTAAATCCAAAATTGGCATGCACTGACTGATGCATGCCACTTACGGTTTTATTTTAAGAAATTTCAGTAAATTGAATGCTTTAAGCAGCATTCTATGCTAACTATGCCAAATCAATATCTACAATTTATATACTGAATGTAGAAAAGTTTTTAATAATATTTTAGTAATCTTTTTATTATATTTGAATAATGTTCTGCATATTTAGGCAATGAAATCCTTTTGAGTTTGGGTTTACATGGAAGCCAATGTTACTTAAATTGAAAAATTGGAAAAATAATCTCTATTTGAATTATTTTTTATTTGTGTTGGCACTTGTTTATTATTTTATTTAATTCATTTAAATAATATTATATTTTATTGTATAATATTATATAATAAATAATATAATAGTAATTTAATAGTAATATAAATTATTGTAATAATATTTTAATATAAAAAATAAAATATTAACCGGTGCATGGCTGACCCGTGGGTGGGCTTTTGTCAACCCTGTACTCATTTGTTAGCATTATTTTTTCAAATAACGCATACCCATTTCCTTTTAAAATGATACCATCAATTTGGATTTTATATAAATAGTGCAATTCATACAATCTAGTGCAGGCAATTAGCATGTTCTATGGATAAGTTTGGTAGCAGATAGCGGACTGTATTATTTTAAATAGATTGAATTAGACTAGATTATAATAGATTAAATTTAATACAATATCAGTACTATGTTTAGTGTTGGTTTGGACTATATATATATAATTATTTTAATTTATAATTTATTTAATTCATTAAAAATAATATTATATTATATTATGTTGTATTTTATAAAATATTATTTTATTATTTTATATTATTAAATTAATTTATATTTTATTTAATTTAATAAAAATTCAGAAATAAATTTATAATATTTTATTTATAAAATAAATAATAATAAAAATATTTTAAATTAAATGAATAATCATATAAATTATTTTAATATAATATAATATAATATTATTTTAAATTAAAAACAAAAAAAAAGAATGAAAAAGACGTAAAACTAACCCGTAAGTGAACAAGACTAGGGGTGTACATAATCGATTTCGATTATGATTTCATTCGAAACTGAAACTTATCATAAACAATTCGATTCATAAATTTTGGAACTAAAATCTACCCTATTTAATAAGGTACACTTTTTTCAATTCTAATTCGATTTTGGTTTGAAAACAAGATACGTTATTTATCAATTATTTCAATTTCTCTAATTTTAACTCTTTAAAAAAATCTTTAAAAAATAAAATTAATGAAATTAAATTATAAAAGTATTATATATATTACGAAAATTTGAGTGGACAAAAAATTGAGTGAACGAAAGAGAAGAGAAATAAGTTATTAAAGAGAATTGATATACGGTAAGTTGTTGAAAAAATATTATATTATTACTCGAATTAATATTACACATTACTAAAAAGAGAAATTTAATTTTTTTTTATGATGATACAATTATATATATAATAATATTATACTATGTATATATTTATTTATTATAATTATTAACTTGTTTGATAATTTTAAAATAAATATATATATATATATATCACGATTTTATTAAATTATTATACAAATAATATAATAAATTAAGTTAAATAAAATATTATAAATATATTAATTAATTTTGTTTATGTAATTCAACAAATAAAGAGTGCTCTATTTAATAAATTGTGTAACTTTATATATTTAGTTCAATGATTAAGAGTTTGTATTTGAATATGAGATAAGGTTTAATTTATTTAGTTTGAAAAATAATTTTTTATTTTTAAATCGAATCGGTTCTTTGATTTAGTTTCGATTCTACAATCTTTAAAACCAAAACTTATCTACAACTTTTAAAACCGAAACTTACTCTAAAAAAATCAATTTTTGATTTTTTAGAACTGAAATATACTCTAAAAATATTAGTTTATGTAATTCAATAAATAAATCAATTTTTAATTTTTTTAGTTTAATTTTTAGTGATTATGGATCAAATCAGAAATGTTATACACCTTTAAACAGGATATATAGATTAGTGCAGCTCGTGCACCCAACCGTATTTCATTTTTGTGCAAACAGTGATCCTTATCCATTCCAACCTAGCAAAACAAACGGGCCTAAGTGTATTGTGGGTATTGGGTACAATGATACATACTAGACGACAAATGAAAATGCAATTTATGTGAATGATAAGGCAATGTGATTGAATCGTTTTTATTTTATAATAAAGTTTTATATTAGATAAATGTATTCTTAAAATTATTTTTTATTTTAAATCCTACATAACATTCATCGAAAAAAAATGGATTACCTTAATTACTCTTGTGAATAGATATTTATCAATGGAGGATGATTTTTAATTTAAAATTACGGTTAAAATAATATTTAATATTGTTAATTTAAATTTTTTTAACCCTATTAATAAATGGAGAGCATTGAAAATGTTGTTATGGTTGATAAAATTTGGTAAAAATTAAGTTAAAAATTTCAACTTAACACTGAATTAGAAATATATGAATAAGTTTAATGTAATTATAATTTGAAAAATGTCTCTATCAACTTTAATTATTTTTGGGTACATAGAGTTAATCTAATCATTTAAAAGAATAATATATTTTAAATTACTAGTATATTTTGTAACCATGTTCTTCGAATATAGGGGTAAAATAATTATTTAATAACACTCATTATCACACATACCTGATTTAAAATTAATTGGCACATTTATCAAGGCTTAAGAGAACTTAAATTGGTTTAATGATTTATGGAATTATTGGAGTCAGTTAAAAATTTGAAAGTAATATCGATATTTTTTGCTCAAAAGTGTCAACATTTTTGGTGAAAATATTGATATTTTGCTCAAAAGTGTTGATACTTTAATTATAAATATCGACCTATTTTTGCTCAAAAGTGTCGATACATAGGGTTCAAAAAATTTCAAACCGTGATTTTTATGAAAGTATCGACATATGAGTTAAAAGTATCGACACTTTTGGTAAAGTATCAACACTTTCACCAAAAGTGTCGATACTTTCTAAAGCGTCGATACTTAAGTAGAAAGTATCGATACTTTTGTCAATTTAGGACAAAGTTCGATAGGTAAACTTAGAATTTTCAAGATTTCTTAAAGGCAATTTGGTTATTTTACCCATTTATATAAATACTCATGAGATAGTTCAATTTTTGGGTCGTTTTTCATTTCTTCACTTATTCTTTCTCTCTAAAATATACTCTCTCTCTAACTCTTATGTTATTCCTTAGATCTTGGAAAATACTTCGACGATTTTGTTCAAATTTGGCTGCCAAATAATTATTCACTCTTCCCTCAATAATTTGGTATCATTTTTTAGCTAAGAAAAGCAAAAAATGATAGGGAGCAAATTTAAGTTTCGAGTGAAATTTGGGACTTTTGCATTTTAACGATAAGACAAGGTTTTTAAAAGTTTAAACAAATTACTGGTAAACCTATTAACCGATTATAAGTTCAATTTCAAGATATTAAAATATTTGAAATATGGGTTTTATTGTTTACTCGAGAATTTTCGTTTATCTTCGCATAGAAAATCTAAAATTGTGTTAATTTAGGTGAATTAGAAATGTATGGTGATTGTATGTGTTAAATATTGCTAAGAATGCGTATATTTGTTTGGACAAAAATGTAAATTTGAAATAATTACAATTATGAAATGTCGTTGTTGGAAATCGAATAAATGACCCTCGTTAAAAAGTCTCGTAAAGTTATATGCGTCAAACTAAGAAATTTTAGACACATTGACCACGAACATGACATTTACTACATAATTATTAATTATTTAGAATCTTGAAATTTATTATATTATGTATGTATGAAATTAGACATCGAGTACCCAGAAGAGGGACCTACTAAGAGTGAAGATCAGTAGTGAAAGTGATATGCATGAATTTTAATTTTACATGCTTTACATTCTTTTGAAACTGATTTATAAGATTTATTATTTTATGAAATAAGAAATAGTTTTATTGTTATTGATTTAATATGTAACACTTGCGATTTCTTTTGTAGAATTTGCTTATTAGAGGGTTGAGTATTAGAATTTTAAGAAATGATATAAAATAATTATATAAATATATTTTTGTAAACTTGAGAAATATAGTATACATGAAGGGTAGAATTGAAATTTTATTGTTAATAAGTCATTTTTAGAACTTTATATTATAGATTAAAATAACATTAAATGGGCTAAGAATATAAGATATATATATATATATATATATACACACACACACACATCTTAGGCACAATCCAATTAGTTATGCCTAAGCCCAATTACATAAGCCCAAGCCCAAGCTTAAATATATATATTTTTATATATAATAAAGTAGGCCGAAGCCGAAGCCCAATATATAGATATATATATATATATATATATATACATATAATAAATTAAAATAAATAAATAAATAAATAAAATATTATATTTTACTTAAATTCTCTACACAATCCTAACTATCCATTTGTTTTAATCTAAACTATCTATTTGGCACAATTTTAGGAATATTTTAAAATTGTAGATAAGGATGAATATAGGCCAAGTTTAGTAGAAAATGAGGTGGTTAAATGTGGTCTTTAGGATTGATTGAATTAATCCTAGCCATCCATGTGTTTTAAGAAATTAGAATTAATTAATATTTGATGAAAATTAGGCAAAAAAAAGAGGACCATTAGATTTGTTAAAATCATCTAAGCTATCCATGTGTTCAATGAGTTAAGACATATGTTTTTGACTTGTTAAAATTGAAAGAAGAAGGGGTGCATTTATGGGAGAAGGGAAAACAAATTAGAAAAGTGAAGAAAAGAGGAAGGAAGGGAAAGAAAGGAAAAGAAAAAAAAAGAACTTTTATTCACTTAGTGAGTTTTCAAATGTTATTTGATGTGAAATATTATAATTTTATGTTTGTTAAACTTAGAATATTATTAGAAAGTATATTATTAGAATTTATATTATTAGTTTAAGTTGTAAATTAGGGAGTTAAATATAAACAATATTCTATATGTGTTTAAAATGAATATTGTTATTATCATGTTGTTGTTGTAATTGTGTAAATTAGTGGAAGTTTTATTATTATGTTGTGATAATGATAGAAATTGGTGGAAATTAAAACATGTGTAGATCATGAGTATAATTATAGTATGAATTAAAGATGAGTAAATTTATGTTTTAATGCCTAATTATAGTAGAAAATTAGTTATAAACAAATTAATATTATTAGTGCTAAATTGTAGTAGAAAATTAGAGAGAAAAAAAAATTAATATTTTAATATTAAATTGAAGTTTGGAAATTGAAAATGGTATTGTGTTAATTTTATATAGTATCTTAAATTAGTAGAATTGATAGTTATAAAGTGTTAGCAACATATATATGTCATAGTGTAAATTGGTGGAAATTAGAATATGGTGGTAGTTGGTGAAATTGTTATTAACATATTTATGTCATGTCTAAAATATTTGTAACACTTGTGTTATTAATATGAGTTTGTAGTTAAGAAATTAGAATGCTTAGCACATTAACAAAATTGGGTGAGTTTTATTAAAAATTATAATATTAATGTTAAAATTGTAGGTGAGAAATTAAATATAAATAATGTATAATATGTGTTTATAATAGCTTAAATTGTAATTTGTGGATTTGGAATGGTGAGTTATTGAAGTGAAATTAAATCTCGGCAATTTTAATAGATCAAGTTTGTATATAATAATTGGGAGTGTGTAATACTCTATTTTGTGATGATTTTATTAAAATATTAAGGTGTGTAAATTTTGAAAAATTTAGGAAATGGGTGATATTCGGTGTGTCGAAAAAAGAATTGGCGGAAAACGGTGATATTGACTGGTTTCAAAAAATTTACGTCAAAAGTATTTTTCCAAAAATTGTTGTAATACACGTATTTATGTATATGTACGTAAAAGTATATATGAAATAATGGAATGAAGTGAATATAATGATAAATGTATTGTAAAAATTCATTAAGTGTAGAGTTTGAGAAATGTGGATGTCGTAGAAATGTAGCAACGAGTATAATTGCGTAACTGAAATATATTGTATTAATTTGATTTTAAGTACGCAATGTTAATATAAGAATGTATTCAGGGAAAGCAAGAACATGATCTAGATAAATTTGGGCATATTGAGAAGCAGTATAGGTGGTTTTAATAGGAAGAAAATAGGCTGACTTCGTCAATCTAGCCACGATAACCCATATAGAATCATATCCTTTAGATGTGCGAGGAAGGCCTACAATGAAGTCTATGGTCACTTTATCCCACTTCCATTCAGGTATATCCAAACTCTGAAGTGTGCCAGACGGCTTTTGATGCTCTGCTTTTACCTGCTGACAGGTCAAACATTTGGCTACAAATTCAGCAATTTCTCTCTTCATGCCTTCCCACTAGTAAACCTTCCCAGATCATGAAACATCTTTATTCCTCCTAGATGCATTGTGTAAGAGAAAGTGTAAGCTATCTCCAGAAGTCGATTCTTGAGTTCTTGCACTGGTGGTACTACCATCCTATCTTGGTATCTCAAGATGCCATGGTCATCTACTCTAAAGTCACGGCCTCTACCTTGCTCAATGCACCTCTTCTTTTCATCTATATACAGGGCCGAAATCTGAGCTTCCTTAATTTCCTTTATTAAGATAAATCTCACCTGCACATGAGCAACTAGTACTCTAGATTCAGGAATTTGAATTTCAGCGCCATCAATCATGCACGTATGCAGCTCCTTAGCCAATATCCTTCTGTTGCTTGAGATATGAGATAAACTACCCATAGATTTTCTACTTAAGGCATTGGCTACCACATTAGCTTTTCATAAATGATAATAAATCGTGCAATCATAATCCTTGAGTAACTCTAACTATCGTCTTTGCCTTAAATTCAGGTCTCTCTGATTAAAGATATACTTAAGGTTTTTGTGATAGTTTTCTTCATACAATTTACTGTAGCATGATATTTGGATAACCAGTTCATACTTAAAATCACATCGAAATCTAAAATCTCTAGCAGGATCAGATTAGCAGGATATATATACTCTCCAACAGAAATGGCACAAGATTCTATAATTTTAGAAGCTAATATCGCACTTCCTACGGGAATAGACATAACTAAAGGTAAATCTAGGGTTCTAATCTCTTTGCCCAGACGGTATGCAAAGTATGGAGAAATAAAAGAATGAGTTGTACTCAGGTCAAACAAAATTCTAGCATCAATAGTCTTAATAGAAAGAATACCTGTCACAATCGTATTTGATGCCTGAACATCCTGAGGAGTTAATGCAAACACTCTCGCTTAGCCTCTGCCGGTAGATGATTGGCCTCTACCAACCGATTACTGTCCTCTCTTACTGGATGGTTGACCTCTACCTATATAACTCCTTCCTAAAGAAGGTCCTAGCTGAGATAATGTTACCTGCTGAGTATAAGAGGACTGAACAGGTGGAACAGGACAATCTCTAACCATATGACCCATCTGACCACATCTAAAACAAAAACCTATTTCCCTTATTCATAATCCAAAATGAGGGCACCTACACCTTGAACACATAGATACATTAGGCTTAGCTACCGAGACAAATGATGCAGCTTATTGATGAGTATTTCGGTTCTCTCTTCTGCTCGAAACTCTAAACATTGAAGTCTCCTTTCTAGAAATAGAACCCCTGAGATTAGGCTCACTACGTGAACCAACCTGGTCACTTTATCGCGGTCTCCCAAAACTTTCTATCCTAGCCTTTTTCAGGGACTCCTTTTTAGCCTGTCGCTCTTTAGCTCTCAATTCAAACCAGAGTGTTGAATTTAAAGCCTGAGCATATGTGGTAGTCTCTGCAACTTGCTCTGATCTAAACAAATAGTCCCTCAAACCATCAACAAATCTCTTGACTCTCATCTGCTCCGTATTCACCAAATATGGAGCAAAGCGAGACAGACGAGTAAACTGTACATTATACTCTACTACTAACATATTCTCTGTTTGAACCAAGTGTTCAAATTCCCTCGCTTTAGCATCTCTGATACTCTGCGGCATGAAACGGGCAAGGAAGCTTTACTAAACTCTGGCCACTTTAAGGGGTTTATATAATACTCCTCCTCTGCATAAAAGACATATACCAGGTATAAGCCATGTCTCTCAACTGAAAACTTACCAACTCCACTGATCTCGCTGGTGTACATCCTAAAGCGGTGTATATCCGATGCAACTCCACGAAAAACCCACTAAGATTTGGACTTGCTTCAACTCTTGAAAAATATCGGTGGGTGTATCTTTCGAAAATCTTACAAGGTCATAACTAATCCTTGCCCTCGCTCAGCAGAAGCATGAATAGGTCGCTGAATTTCTAGACGAGGCTGAACAAGAGGAACCTGAGCTTGTTGTTGATGTTATTGAGAAACCAAGTCTACTAGCACTTCTACAGCATGCTGGATTTTCTGCATTCCCTCAGCAAGATCTATATTATGCCTATCATCCACTTTATCACTTGGCACTTCAAGTTCTTGCATTCTAGTTCTACCTTGACCTTTACCTCGTCTTCCACCTTGTCCTCTACCTCATCTTCCACCTCGTTCTCCACCTCATCTTCTACCTCGTCCTCTACCTACTCGGCCCTGAACCTCAATAAATGGCATTAGAGGCCTAGACAAATCCTGATCTGAAGAAGAAATCCTTTGGTCACTATCGAAGAGATTTTGATTTCGAGAAGTTATACTTTAGCTGCTAAAATATGGAAATAGAGTTCAGATAAATTACAGTTTATCATACTACATTTACAGAAAGAAGATGCATTGGATAATCCAGATACTCAAAGAGGTAACACCTTGCACGGAAGTATCCCAAATATACTACACATGCGAGGCATTACACTCTACTTATAGTCACTGACCCCTAGACCATGCTCTGATACCACTCTATTACATACCGATAAATCGGTATCGTGATGACATAGAGGTAGGGATATCTTTCCCCTATAAGCCTCAGACAAAAATCTGTACATATAACTATAATACAAAGAAATATCAATTATATATATAAACTCATACACATGTACTAAGGGCTCCATGCCCATCAACACAATTCCAAACATAAACCATAATACTAATAATTAAAAGAGTATATGTACACATATCAATATGTACAGAAATATACAAAAGACACACATAATGTGTATACATAATTGGGCGTCGTGCTCAATGTATAAAACAGACTACAAACATTAACTCCTAGGTGACTTTATAGAGAATCTAGAATCCCAATGCTCTTCACGAATATCTCCTAGAATCTTCATCTAGAAGGAAACCCTGCAATCACTGGAAACTGTAGTGGAGTGAGTTTTGGGGAAAACTCAGTGAGTAGATACTGAAATGAAAATTTTAAGTAAATTCAGTTTCGACATAAAATATGTTTACAGTCAGAATCAATTTCCAACATAAATCATACAAACATAACATCCACTGTATATTATTATAGTTCCAGAATTATAATTTCAAATAGTCAATTGAAAATAAAATAATATGTAGGGATGTATACAGTTTTCGGGTCAGATATCATATCGTCCTTCGCCCCTTTCTTTTCACATGTACCGGTACCTCCACAGAACACAAATCAGAATATGTTTTCAAAGCACATAAACTTTCCTCCTTATGTCTCCCGGCTAGGTTAAGTAAAAATTGAAATAATGGTTAACAAACTATCATAAATATAGAAATTAGAAAAAAACACAATTCAAAACACAATGGCCTCCTCCTGGCCTTAAAAACAATATCTCAACAACTCTTCTACAATAATATGCATATATAGCTCAAAGCAGGTCTTATTTTCCACATAAAGCAGAATATAAATAAATTTATAAATAAACTATTCATTATTTTGGAAAATATTAAGTTTTATCAAATAATTTTTAAAAAATAAAAAACATTTAAAAGTTTACTCACAAGTGTTGCGAAAAGTAGAACAAAAGCTCGATCACTAAGGGCTGGATGGTCGCTCCTTTGGCGTATCTATAACACATTTATACTAATTACAACATAATAATTTAAGTACATATACTTAAAAATTTAACTATAACATTGATGTACAACAAGTTTTACCTTTTTCTAAATTCTATTTATTTTACAATTTGAATCTAACGTTTAGTAATTGAGGTATTAATTATACTTAATTCGTTATTCGTATCTTCAATAACATTTAATTTTATATAATCTAACAACTAATTGGTTTAATTCTAGCCTAACAAGTATAATCGGAAAAAATTATTTGTGATAAATAGTAATTTTCGTCATAAATAGTAATTTCTATCATAAATAGTATTTTTTTTTCATGAATAGCCTGTGCTGAACAGTGTCTTATCGAAAAAAAAATGCATAAATACAACAACAACGAAGCTAGGAATCATATCGAGGGGTCAATTTAACCCTAAGATGTTCAAATTGCAAGTAATTTCAAAAATTCTAAATTTGTAAATAGTAATACTATTCTCCTCCCGGCTTAATCATTAACCTTATCGCTCAAACGAAGCTTTTAGAGTGTAGCCCGTGTCCAGTACGTGTGATTTGCAGTGAAAACGGAATTTTAATTAGTTGAAAATGGAATAATTTGAAGGAAATTGAAAAAAAAAATTAAAACTGTGAAGAAATAGGGTTACTAACGAGAAGTAGGAATGCCCAATGTTCACATCTAACCAGCTTTAATCTCAATTAAAAATGTGTGAAAATTACTCATTTGCCATTGAAAAATTAAAAAGACATTAAATAGAAAAAGGGTAAATATGTTATTTAAAAATTTTCTATGTTCTAGACTTTAATTTTCTCTTATTTGATTCAGATTTAACTCCAATTTAATTCATGTCGATCCTTATTGAGTCTTCTTTCAGTAGAACCAAACCGTTTATCAATTGAATTTTTTAATCAACGCTAATTTTCGTTTGAAGGGAAAATTTTTTAAACTTAACATATTGTTATCAAATCACATCCAATAGCTAATAAGTATTAATACAATTTTTTTAGCTCGGTTTTAAATATCTCGACATAAATTTATAAATAACAAAATTACTCCTAGTATATAAAATTACTAAAATACCCTTAATTTAAATTTTGGTGTATTACAGAAAGCTAAAAGAGAATAGTCTTATTTTTCGTCAAAGTTTCAGTAGTCGTACCTGATTATAACTGATCTCATTTTATAGATGTTGTTATCTCCTTATTATGGCAAAATACTATGAAATATAGTAATTAGGATCAAACTGTGCGAGAATCACAGAGATTCTATAAGTTAAGCATTGGCTTCTAGATTCGGTGGTATCATATCCTTAGGATTCTTATTATGTAAGAAGTTTAATTTGGGAAGAATTCTTATTACAGAATAATTTGGGAACGTATTAGAAAGAGAAATCATTCATTAATACGTAACTGTAGAGAGGTCTTGGCAATCTTTGTTTGAAGATCATTATTATCTTGAGATAAGTTCTGGCCCAGCCTGGCCGAAACTTTCATATGCTATGGTCAAGACTCTTGTAAACTGTGATCGAGACCTTGATGAGATATGATTGAGGCCTTTATATTGCGTCCATGGGAAAAGACTTGATCTAAACTTTCTGGTAACTCTAAAAGGTCTCGACTCCCATCTTTTCTGAAGTCTTCGCCATACTCTTTGTTATCATACCGACTCAAAGTCTCTTCCTTCTTTTGCTATATAAGATCTAGGCTCTCTTATCACTTGAAATAGCTCTCTTTATGTAGTAGTTGGTCTCGGAACAACATTCATCCCTTCTTGTAGAATCATTTCGAGCCTTTGTTCTTCGGAGCCTTGTGCACACTAGACTATACCCAATATCAAACCCCCTAGTTTTAGTCAAGAAAATTGTTCCTTAATTAAAACTAAAGATGATAGTTCTGAAGAGACATGTCTATCTGTCACAATTAAATATTCAGTTAAGAGTCTGCTCGTTTTTTTAACTTGACAAATAATGACTGGCTCTAAGGATCCCATTGTTTTGAACCCTAAGAGATCTAATTGCCCCTAATGATTGCCGCTCCCTTTCCATTAATGAGATGCATTCTCTCAGCTTTTTTCTCGATGTGACAACATCTCATCCTTTAATCTGTAATGATTATCGGCGGTTGGGTTTCTTTTTCTCCTTTAAATACCTCACCTTTACCTTTTTACGTTTTTACGTCGCCATTCTTTCTTTGCAAACAATTTTAACAGCATAACAGCAGCAACACCTCAGCTTCAAGCTTTTCAGTTCAAGTTCTTCAATTCTTCGACAGTAAGGTTCTTTTCTTCTCCTATTCTTTCGTAATTGATTTGTGACATATTTGATCGATTAGGGCACTTGGTAAACGTCTTCTTAGATTTAGAGATCTTTATGTTAATCCTCGAGTTGCTGAGGATCCTAGAACAACCTTTAACTTCTCACTTTCCTTATGTAAAAACATAAAATGACTTTTAGGGGAAACAAATTTGTTGGGGAGCAAGCCATTTTTCTAATCTCCTCCCCAACTTTAGCGACGAGGGACTTAGCATACTTCGAGGCAGACAAATTTACCTCGAACATAACCGAAATGGACTTAGAAGCATACACTAAGTTATACAGAATCCATAAGGGTGTTTATCTTAAGGTCTCTAAAGCAAACAAGCTTCCAAGTTGCTCTCTAGAAGGCGAGATAGCTTTCAACGAAGAATTTTTTTCATTTAGGTGTTAGATTGCCTATTCAGCCATATTTTACCCGAATCCTTACTTCTTTCGGACTCCCCCCTACAATTAAACCTTAATGGTTGGAGAGTTATATTTGGTCTGTATGTTGTATAGTACCAGATCTCAGATCTTGATCCCTCCCTTAACGAGATTGAATACATGTTTATATTGAAAAGAAATCTCATAAACAGCCTTGGGTGGTTTTACCTTCAGAACAGAGCTGGCAAGAAAAACCCCATTACTGGCAACCTTACCTCTAATAAAACCTAGAAGAAAAAAATTGTTTTTTATTGGAGGTAGTTGGAAATCAACCCCACACTTTCATATACCTAAACCCTTTGGTGAAGCTATCCTCTAAAGTGGCAAGCCAACATTAGATCCCTCTGGCCATACGAGAGTAAAATTAGCTAGGTCATTAATTTCTGACCAGAACATTCTGCTTTTGGAAGATGAACTACTTAGTTCGGGCCTGGTGGATTTCTGTGTATCCAAACACCAATTGGCCTAAGAAAGGGCCATTCTTCAAGGTATTCTCATTGCAACTCATTCTTTGTATTGGGGGTTGCAGTGACTAACTGTAGTCTTATTTGCATTTATAGGTGAAATGACTTCCAAGAATATTACTCTAGAACCTTATAAGCTCTTGCAAAGATTAGCCCGAGAGAGGAGAATCGAGAAGGCCCCTCAAACTAAGGCTGCCCAAAAGGGTCCAGCCAAGGTTTCTGGAGCTTTGAAAGTGGTTGGTGCCTCTAGCTTGGTCCACCCCAAAGCACCTGCAAAGGGGATAGTAATCCGTGATCCGACACCTCTTCTTCCGGCTCCTCCAGCTCATAAAGGGAAGGGGAAGCGTAAGACTACAATTGTGGCTTCGGAGGAGAAGGCCAAGAAAAAAAATTAAATGTTTGGCTAGATCGACAAGGAATCGATTTGACTATTAGAGCTTCTTCTTGAAGACATCTCCGAGGAAAAAAAGGGGCTCTTTGCACATTTCCTTCCTTGCATCAACTTGCAAGTCCAAAGTATCAACAACAAATTTTCTGCGGATATCATTAGGCTCTCGGGAGAGTCCTTGTTGAAATTCCAGTTGAAATGGCTGGGTTGGGTGAGTTTACTTTCCCTTATTCTCGTATTGTAAACAACTCATTATAACTAGTCTCCTGATGGTTTAACATTCATGAATTTTCAACTCTTTTATTTAACTATGTTGCAACATGGTGCCCTTACTGATGAATTTTCCAAGGCCTCAGAAGTAAAGAAGAGGGCTGAGAAGGTGGAGGACAACTTGGCTTCCACAAGAAGCAAATATGAATCCGACCTTGGCATAGTGAGTCGGGAGCGGGAAGAGCTCTAAATAAGGATGGCCACAACTGAGTCGTCTCAGTCTGAGGAAAATAGGATGGCAGAGGCCTTGAGGTATGAGCTGACCAACCTGAAGAAGAAAAGAAAGGCACATCTCGAGAACTTGAACAGAGTGTGTAAAGAGCTACGAGCGAGCTTGGACGTTAAGAAGAAAGTATTCGTGCTTTTGGCTAAGAAAGTCGAGGACGACAAGGCAAAGATGGGGCTCGGCTTCGCTATCGGGTCAATGATAACATTAACCTGACTTGCGAGTCGCTCCAAGGTCAATATCCTAACTTGGACTTGGGTTAGCTATAAAAGGCTTTGGGGCATCAGGTTCTAGTAGGAGGAGGAGATGACTTTGATGAGGTATTCCTTAAAGGGTAGGGACATCCTAATTTGAAAACCAAGTATGTGCTCTCAATGGAGTCGGCTTCCGGCTTCTCTACTGAGCCCTCTGTTGCAAATATCCCTGTGGAAGTCTCTTCTGCGGAGGAGATAGAGGCTTCTCTTACTGTCATGATGACTCTTCCAGCCGACTTGGCGACTCCTCTAGTAGATCCTGCTTCTCTTGTTGACCTTTCAGCCGACCCCATTATATAAATTATTTAGTTTTTTTTAATGTAATATTCGAATGATCAATGAATTTCACATTTGTAATTCTAAATGTTCCCTTCTTTTGGTAGTCCTTTCTCTTTTTTAACACTTGGTATCTTGTGAGTCCTTCAATCTTATTCTGAACTCGTATTTCTTGCCAGTATTGATTTAATAATTTGAATTTGACTAATTGATATCTCAAGTTAACTGCCCTTAATGAGTTGATTTTACCCTTTTAATACAACAAGGCTTGCACCTCTCATTAGTTGTCCAAGAACCTATTTTGCTCTTGCTTGTTTGAGCCGAAAGTGATATTACTTCAAAAAAAGTAGAAAGTTAACGCTTGGGAATCGTGTCACCCATGTTTAGGCTTCGGGAGGAAATTATCCCAAGATGTTTGATGAATCCATCCAAGAACTTCTTTTGCTCATGTCCTCTAAGACCGTGCTTTGGGCTTTGTTTGAGTTATACTATTACCTCGGGAAAAGTTAAGAACTAAACGCTAGGGAACTGTGTCACCCATATCTGGGCTTCGGGAGGAGATTACCCTAAGGCATTTGACAAGATCATCCAAGAACCTATTTTTCCCATGCTCTCCGAGACCGTGCTCTAGACTTGTTTGAACTAAGAATATTATTATCTCGGGAAAAGCTAAAAGCTGAATGCCTAAGAACTGTGTCACCTATGTCTGAGCTTTAAAAGGAGATTACCCTGAGACGTTTGACAAAACCATCCGAGAACCTCTTTGCTCATACTCTCCGAGACAATACTCTGGGCTTGTTTGAGCTGATGATACTATTACCTCAGGACAACCTAAAAGCTGAACGCTTGGGAACCGTGTTAACCATGTTTAAGCTTCGGGAGGAAATTACCCCAAGACGTTTGACGAGACTATCCAAGAACCTCTTTTGCTCATGCTCTCCAAAACCGTACTCAGGGCTTGTTTGAGCTGAAGATACTATTATCTTGGGAAAAGCTGAAAAATAAACGCTTGAGAACTGTGTCACTTATGTCTGGACTTCGGGAGGAGATTATCCCGAGATATTTAAAAGTAGTCATCCAAGAACCTCTTCCGCTCATGCTCTCCAAGACTATGCTCAGGGCTTGATTGAGCTAAGGATAATATAACCCTCGGGAGAATAGAAAGCTAAACGTCTTAGAACCGTGTCACCCGTATCCGAGTTTCGAGAGAGGATTATCCTGAGACGTTTAATGATTATGAGCTTTTGCTTTATCTGTTAGCTGACTTCAGAAGTGAAAAATAAAAAATAATTTTATTAACTTCTAAAGGAATTTGCTACAAAGATTTCTGATGCTTCTAAGGGTAATACAATTTCAAGCGTTTGGCATTAGGGCTTTCGAACTCGGTTCCTGTTAGGGGATTCCAACTTATAAAGTCTGGGTTTGAGGACTTGAGTGACTTTGTAGGGCCCTTCCCAGTTTGCACTTAGAATGCCCTTTCTTGGAACCTTTGTGTTCAGGGTTACTTGTCTCCGGACCCAATCCCCCGGTTGAAAGGAATGGTGTCGAACCTTTTAGTTATAATATCTTGCTACCCTTTGTTGGTGAGCTGTGACTTTTATCACGACCATTTCCGTCTTTTCTTCCTACATATCTAATTCAAAACATAAGCCCTCGTCATTGGACTTCCCGTCATAATTGTTAACCCGAAAGGTTGGTGTGCTCACTTCTATCGGAATCATTGCTTTACACTCGAAAGTTAAGCTATAAGGAGTTTATCCTGTAGCGACCTTGGGTGTGACTCAATATGTCAAAGAACCTCAGGAAATTTGTCAATCTATGCAACTTTGTGCTCATTGAACTTATTTTTTAGGGCTTTTTTGATGACCTTATTAGTTGCTTCCACTTGTCTATTGGCTTTAGGATCAGCTGGAGTTACGAATTTGACGTCGATCGTAAAATCTGAGCAGAACTCTTTGAAGTTTGCATTGATGAACTGCTTTCTATTATCTGTGATTAGCACTTGAAGTACTTCAAACCTGTAGATAATGTTATACTTGATAAACGTCATGACCTTTTTTTTTGTGATAACCGCCAAGGATTCGGCTTCCACCCACTTTGTGAAGTGGTCGATAGCTACCACTACATACTTAGTGTTTGCACTTACTTGTGGTAAAGGTCCAACGAGATCGAGCCCCCACTGGGAAAATGGCTAAGGATTCGCTAGGGAAGTCAGCTTCTCTAGAGGTTGTCTAAGAATGCAATTGTGCACCTGACACTCATAACATGTTTTAGCTAGTTGCGTTCCATCTTGAGAAAGTGTTAGCTAGTAATATCATTGCCTCAATATTCTGTGGGTTATAGGTTGGGCTCTCCCATATCTGCCACATATTCCTTGATGGATTTCATTTAGGGTTCAGGTAGCTTTATCAAGTCTTAGGTATTTTAAGTAGAGAATACTATATCCTCGGTTGTATAGCTTTCCATTAATAATAGTATATCTTATCGACTTATTTCTAACTTTTCTCGCCGGCTCTTTATCCTCTTGAAGCTTGCCGTCTTGAATATAGAACCTTATGTCATCGACCTAACAATGATGCAGATTTAATTGAGATACATAACTCGTGTGGTCTTCATCTTTTGTGCTTTTCTGTTCAAGTACCTCCATCAGTATCTAGGTGGGAATGCTTCCTTTAAAAGTAGAGGCTGGTTTTGCTAACATGTCTGTGTTTGAATTTTCGACTCTCGGGATCTGTTTGATTCTGACAATTTTCAACGCGTTTAGTATTTGCTTGACTTTTTCTAAGTATGCTTGCATATTAGCTACGCGCGCTTGGAACTAGCCATCCAGTTGGCTGGCTACTAATTGAGAATCCCAATGGACATTAAGACTTGTAATTCCTAAAGCCAAAGCTAACTTGATCCTTGCAATCAACGCTTTATACTTCGCATCTTTATTAGAAACCTTAAAGTCAAACTTTAAGAAATACATTACCTCAATCCCTTTCGGACTTACGAGGACCACACCAGCTCCTCTTCCTTAAGCGTTTAATGCTCCATCGATGAAAAAGTTCCAGATCGCCGGCCGCTTTTTCATTTGAGATGGTTGGGCTTTTCAGTCGGAAAACTGTTTCGCGATTTGGTAGACAAGAAGGTGTTCCGACACTGATCTTTTGGCAACGAAATCTACTAAAGCTTGACCTTTAATCGCTTTCTTGGGCTTGTAGATGATGTCATACTTGCTAAGTTCAACAAACCACTTAATCAATTGACCTGAGAGGTCTGGCCGATGTAGGATTTGTCTTAACAGTTGGTTCGTTAACACCACAACCTCATGAGCTTGGAAGTAGGGTCTCAACTTTCTTGCTGCCACCACTAATGCCAGTGCTAGCTTTTCTGGCGACGAGTATCTCGTCTCGGTGTTTAGTAGTACTTTACTGGTGTAATAGATAAGACGATGAACTTTCTCAAAATCTTCCTTCACCAAGACTGAGCTTATCAAATGGTCGCTTACCCCGAGGTATAAGTAAAACGTTTCTCCAGTCTCATGTCTTGTCAGGTGAGGTGATGATACAAGATATTGCTTCAACTCCTAAAAGCTGTGCTCGTATTCCTCTTTCCATTCAATTTTCTTCCCTTTTTTCATGACTTGAAAAAAAGGGAAGCATCTATGGTAGCTTTGGATAGGAATCTCCTAAGTGCTGCTAATTGCCCTATCAAACTTTGGAGTTCTTTGAGATTGGACGAAGACTTCAGATCCAATATGGCCTTAATCTTCTGTGGATTAGATTCTATGCCACATTCACTGACCATATATCCAAGGAACTTCTCGGCTTGAACCCCAAATGCACATTTCTCAATATTCAACTTCATTTTGCACTTGCTTAAGTAAGATAAGGTTTCTTCCAAATGCTTGGGGTGGTCTCGGGCCTTTCGTGATTTATTAATCATGTCATCCACATACACTTCTATAGTTTCGCTTATCAATAGTTTAAAGACCCGGCTGACTAACCTTTGGAAGGTAGCCCAGCATTTTTTAATTTGAATGGCATTACTATATAGCAGTATAATCCCTGATTGGTAATAAATGTCATTTTCTTCTGATCTGATTTGTGTATCCTGATTTTATTGTATCCTGAGAATGCATCCATGAAGCTTAATAACTCATGACCAGCTGTCGAGTCCATCAACTGATCAATTCGAGGGAGCGGAAAACTGTCTTTGGGATAGGCTTTATTCAAGTCCGTGAAATCTATGCATATTCTCTATTTACCGTTGGCCTTTTTAACCATTACCACATTTGATACCCATTCTAGGTAATGTACTTCTCTGATGAATGTCGCTCTCATTAGCTTGTCGACTTCGGTGTGTACTGCTTCTCTCCTTTCTTCATTGAATGGTCTCTTTTTTTGCTTCACTGGTTTATATTGGGGATCGATAGCGAGCCGGTAAGAGATTACTTGTAAGTCAATGCCCAACATATCTTCATGAGACCATGCGAACACGCCCATATGTTTCTTCAGAATACCCTTGAGTTCGGATTTCAATTCCTCTGGGAGTTGGGCACTAATTTTAACCATTTTCTGAGGTGACTCCAGATCCAAAATGATGGATTCGAGTTCTCCCATTGGCTCTAGGGCTGATGATTTGTCATCCTCCTCCACCTTCTTCACAATTAGCTTATCCCACAAGTTTTCATATGCTTCTAAGACTTCTCTCCATGGGCCTTTCGATAGGCAGTATGAGGCTTTTTAAGACATCTCAAAACACGACCAAGCTTCCTTTTAGTTTCCCTTGGCAATTCCGATCCCTTCTCCTACCCGTAATTTCAGCTTTAGATAATGAATGCTCTCTACTACCTTCGTAGTCCTTAGAAAAGGTCTCTCGAGAATCATAGTGTAGGGCATTTTAAGGTTGACCACTTAGAACTTCACCATTGTAGTCTTCTGATAAGGTTGTTCTCCCATAGTGATAAATAGTTGCACTATTCCCAGAGGATAAAAGTACGATTCCCCAAATCCGTGGAGGGCAGTCTAGGCAGGTCGAAGTCTCAGGTCTTCTATTCCCAAAGAATCTAAAGTTTCCTTGAAGACAATATCAACTGAACTTCCCATGTTCACTAAGATTCAGCTGAACCGAGACGTTCCTACTATTAAGGTTACTATCAAGGCATCGTCATGTGAGTAATGTACTCTCACTTCATCTTCATTCATAAACATAATTGGTACTGAGGTAAGTTTTTGTTTCTTCTTGGCATGGACATTCATAATATGGATATCCGACGAGGTATCGGGTAGAGAGTACTTGGAGTAACTCTTTCTAGACCTGTTTGAATTCTCAACCAATGTCACTCATCTTGAGATTACCATGGTCCTTTCTTCTCGCCTCGGTCCACATTTGATTTCTTAATCCAAGACCTTAACTCCATCCTCCTCTCTAACTATCAAGTCTTGCAGGTAATTGTTTCGGATCAATATTTTCACCTGACTTTTGAGGTCGAAACATTCATTCGTCAGATGTCCAGCGCTCTGGTGGAACTCGCAAAATTTATTCTTAGCCTCTCCCACTTGTTTAGCCCTCAATGGGCGAAGTTCCACTAGTATAGTTCCTCGTCTTATAATCTCCTTCCAAACCTGTGAGAGTGAAGCTTTTAAAGGAGTGAAAGCTTGATCTGCTTGAATATGAGCTACTCCCCTCGTGTCATCTCTCGCAAGTAAACGGAACCCTTTCGAACGAAAGTTCTCTCTTCCTCTGGTTGTGTCGTTCCGACATGACCTATTCTACTTTTTTTGTCAAGATCGCAGAAGATTCTCCTATCATCACGTTTTCTTTCCAAATCGTTCTTGGGATTCCTAGCCCCTTCGAGAGATCGTGATTCAAAAAATTTTTCTTCCCTTATCTTGAGAGCGATTTAATCTTCAATCTCAATCTCATTCAACAACTTTATTTTAGCTGCTTCATAAATGGTAATCTAGGGCATTCTCACAATGTACCATCCTCGGTTTACTCATAAATTTTTCCTAAGACCTTTCAAAGCTAGGCAGTAATGATAAGCCCCCAATTCAATCACTTCATCATGATATCTTTTGATGAAACTTCTGAGGCTTTTACTCTTTCCTTGCTTTATGAGTAGTGATGAACTCGGAGTCTTGAGGTTAATGATAGCGCCTCTGAACTCATTGACAAAGACTCCATACAACCTTTCAAAGCTACTATGTTGTCGGTTGTCAAACTAGTGAACCATTTTCTCATTTGTCCCTCCAAGGTTAGTGAAAACAAGCAGCACATCTGGGATTCATCTAACTCCTGGATTAGCATCATTTCTCTAAATAAATCCGTGTGTAACGATGGGTCTTGCCTGTTAAAAAGTTAATTTGGGGCATCTTAAACTTTCGAGGAAGAATAAGGTTTAGTATTTTCTGGGAAAAATGAGATTTTGAGTAGAAACCCATATTTAGCGAAGCATCGCCGCACCCACCTCTCCCTCCCATTGCCTCTCCCTCTTCTTCTAGTTTTGATATGGCGATAAAGCTTCTAAATCGCGGTTTGTGTTCTCCAGTGGCAACAGTTGATCTCCAATATTCTGATTTACAGTTGTATGGTTATCAACAATTTTGTCAGGAAGATTCCCCCTCATCGTTGTTTTGTTTCTTGTCACATATGTCCGCAATATTGTCATGTTTTCTTTCTTGTGGTTGTTTTTGACTTTTTGTTCATAATTCTCACAGACTGCTTCAGATGTTTATGCAGCAAAAATCCTTCATTGGACTCCGTGCACCAACAACGATCTTCTTCTTCTTTTTTTATCTGCTAGCTTTTACCTATGCTCACGATCAAAGGATATGGGGGTGAAAAGCCGGTTGTCCGGCGAAAACTCTTCGATGCTTAAGTTAGAGTTTTACTTGTGGTTATTTTCTTTGGAGAAAGAGAAAGCTAAAAGAGAATAGTCATATATTTCGCCAAAGTTTCAATAGTCGTATCTTATTATAGCTGATCTCTTTTATAGATGTTGTTATCTCCTTATTATGGCAAGATACTATGAAATCTAATAATCAGAATTGTACTGTGCGAGAATCGCGAAAATTCCATAAGTTAAGCATCGGCTTTCGAATTTAGTAGCATCGTATTTTTAGAATTCTTATTATGTAAGAAACTTAATTTGACAAGAATCTTTATTACAGAATAATCTGGAAACGTACAAAAAAGAAAAATTATTTACTAATACATAACTGTAAAAAAGTTTTGACAATTTTTGTTTGAGAATCATTATTATCCTGAGATAAGTTCTGGCATGGTTTGGCCGAAACTTTTATAAGTTACGACTGGACCATTTTGTAAAAATTGTGCTACAAAATCTGTAAATCTAAAATTTGATTCATAGAATTTTGAATATTAAGTTTGCTGTATGGTTCTACTTCTAATGCATTATCAGTGCTTATCGAAATTCTTGAAGTTGACATGCAAAGTTTTCCATTATAGTTTAAACCAATGTCTACTATTTACCATCTATAATTTATATACCCATAGCGGATATAGAAAATTTTAATAAAATTGAATTATAGTTATGTATTATATCACTTGTTTATTGGGTCGTCGTCAATATTAATTAAGAAGGTAATATATTCAGGGATAAATAAAATTGTATATTAAAAAATGTTATGATTAAATTATGTCTATTGTAAAAGAAATTAGTTTTAGAATAACAAGACTAAATTAAAATTTATTTTTATTTTTAAATATCAAATAATATTTTATAAAAAAATATATGATTTTAATTATTTATTTAAAGGTAATTAAAATATAATAATATTACTCTTTAGATATTAGTTTTTAACATAAATTTCTAACTCTTTATTATGGGTGACATTTTTTACACCCTGAAAATTATTCTAAAAGACACCAAATTGCTCAAAACACCTGGTTAATAAATTTAAAATACAAATTATTTCAATTTCATATTTTCCTTATATAATCTTTATTTCAATTTCGCCTTTTTTTTTCTCTTTATACGCTCATAATATAGTAAAGAGTAATCCTATGTATTCCCAGTAATTATCCCAAGTTGTACACAAAATGGTGAGGTGACCTTCATTAAGTGGACTATGAAATTTATAATTTAAAAAATAATTAACTACCCAATTCATTATTTAATTAATAAAAGACATATCATCACCTATGATGAGTGTCGCAATACAACTTAAAAAGTTTAATATTACTTTATAATAAAAGAGAAAAGAGTAATATTAATCATTCCAAATAATTTTCCATAATAGTGTAAAAATAATATCTAGTGTGTATAATTGATATACCCACAGCAAATATAGTGAAGTTCAATAATATTTAGGGAGTGATATCCCTTGGCGTTTAGTTTAAATTAAAGTTAAAGTTATATAAAATCAAAGAATTATTATAAAAAAAACACTTATTTAGAACTTTATTTTATCAATTCAATTTTTTTTTCATGTTTTATATCACTTATTTATGCGATGATGGATATTAATTAAGAAGGTATGTTTTTAGAGGGTAAATAAATATATAGAATTAAATCTATGATAAAATAGTAAAATTACGCCATAACTTGATTAACTTGATGGAGTAAGCATATTTTAACATTTATTTTTGTTTTAAATATCAAATAATATTCAATAAGTAACTTCATGACCTTAATTACTCAATTGACTAAATTTATCATTGGACAACATTTTTTAACTTGGGGATTTTAAGACAAATTATTAATTATTTGTTTTATTTAAATTTTTAATAATGTGATAAACTGACAATGTTATATCATTGTTACATGTCCCACGTTATATTAGAGTAATTTTTTTCTTTACATAAATAAAATAAAATAAATTATTTAAAATATGTGATAATAATATAATATTGTATATTTATCACGTTGATTTATGTAAATAAAATTTGTATCTTTAATGTTACATATAGATGAATTGGAGGCTTAAAAAATATTATATTGACATTTTCAAAGTTGTTGGTTTAATAATTAAAAAAGTTTTCACATGCATTGGTCAATATTGATTGACCATGAATTACTTATAAATAAAAAATATTCTTACTTTATTTGCTCATCCATTTTGAATTATCTCAATCTCTAACTTTTTAATTTCTTCAAAAAAGAAATACCAAAGCATTCTATTTACGTGTGATTTTTTTAATATTTGAGAAAGTGTTCTGTAATTATAATCTCTTTATATTTAGAGAAAAGTTGTAATATCACTTTTTATAGTGAATTTTTTTACTTTGGTCTTAATTTTTTATCTCAATTAATTTGAGATTTTTTTTTTCATCTAAATATGTGTATTATTTATTTTTATTTTTATTATTTATTAATATGCTTATATGATAAGAAAAATGTGCTTATATGGTAGGAAAAATTACCTTTATATAGATATATAGAAGGTTAAACTTCCTATTTATATAATAATTATTTATAAATTTAATTTTAAATTGTAGATAAAAATCCATCCTAACATAAATTGAGACAAAGGAATAAAAGCCTTGATAGCATCATAATATGATGTCAAATGCAACGAAATCAAACCTACTGGACCCGTACATATTAGATTGAATCACATTTTGATTATGTTTGATTAATGATTTAAATATTTAGGCAAAGTTACTTCAATTTAGGAACGAAAAAACTTATTTTGTGATCAATGTTTTAAATATTTTTGTTGTGCATCGCCGTAAAAAGTATTTAGCAATGAAATCCCTTAAATTAAAGAAACATGAACTACAAACTAACTCGTTTTTATCCTTAGCAATTAAGATATTGTTTTTTTAAACTGACTAGTATAACTTCTTAGCAAATTTGCACAAATTATAACAATTAAGTTTTAGAAATTCATATAATTATTTATACTTCTGTAATTTATAAATTATGAACATATGTAACCAAATATATATACATATATATATATATATATATATGTATAATATCCTTAAAGAATTTTGTGAGAGATTGCATAAGTTCATAAAACTGATCTATGAAAAAGAAAAAATTAAGATTTGATAACGGGGTTTTAGATTACAACGAATATTATAAATCAAAGTAGATAGATTTTTGTAATTTTAACATTAATATTCTATATGAAACTGATGCATTTAATTAGTTGTAAATGATGCATAATGGCTACAAGAGCTTAGAGAGCACCTTGTTTTGGTGGCGGGCTTTCATATATTGGTGGCCGTGAGAAGGTCCAGATTAAAGAATGGACAATTTTCCCGCTGTAGAAAGAGGTTTGGATGACGGTGGAGGATTATCGTATTCAGGAGGCCTATGAGAAGGTCCAGAATAATGAATGGACAATTTTCTCGATGTAGAAAGAGGTTTGGGTGATGAGGGTGAATTATCGTATCTCGGTTGAGAAGGTTCAGAATAATGAAAAAACATCTTTTTTGATGTTGAAAGAGGTTTTGCAATCTGTGAGGGACTCCAAAAATAGTTTGGTGGGCTATTATCAACCGCGGAAGCAGGAATTAGGATTCGCACCGAAGCCCGAGTAAGGGAAAAGGCCACAAGCATCAACAACAATGTAGCTTCTTCCATTCTTTTCGCGCTCCTGTCCATTGATTTCTGAGCTTTTACGCTCCTTCGTTGCCCTTTCAAATACAATATTCTAGCAATTTCTTATTGTTTGAAAATTCTAACCACTGTCATTAGGTGGTTTGTTTTTTATTTTTTTTTATTTTTGTGGGTAGTCCTAATATTTCTGAATTACAGTTTTGGCTCCCTATTGTCTTGTCATTAACTGTTGTAATGATTTCTACTTAAAAGTTGAACATTGAATAAATTCCCACTCATAATGTGAAACCGAGGATTTGGGTTCCCTCAAAAGTTACCCATTATTTATCTTCTATATGTTGCGTAAAATCGGTAAGAGAGGAGACCTAAATAGCATATTCTTTTATTAATTTTAATTCACCAAGAAATCTGCCGCAAGAGTAATTTTTTTGGTTTCTGTCTTGATCAACTATTAGACTATTAGCTTTCAGATTATTACTAACAACTCTTTTATAATTTCATATTTTATGAAAAAAGAACTTTTGCACATTATAAAAATTAATTAAATATTCTTGAAGAAATCTTTTAGAAACTGCATAAATTTGTGAAACTGATTAACGAAAGAAATTTAGTTTGTATTCACAAATTATTGTCTATAGATTTTGTGATCATAGTGGTATAAAGTCTGTAAATCTCAAACGATTGATATATAATATAATATATATTTGTTGTATAATTAATTTTCGGTCCGTTTGTATTGAAATCCAAAACAACAAGTCTTGAGTTTAAGAGTTACTAAAAGGAAAAAAGAAATGGATTGATTATTTAATTATTGGTACAAAATTGAGTAAATTTTCTCATAAAGTAGCAGGTTTAGAAGAATATTAATTGTTAGCATATACCATGGATAGACAAGCATCCATCCTAAATATGCCATCACACACTGATTATAATAAAATCTATCGAGGTTGAAAACGACCTAATTATCTAAGTATGTATTAATGCTACAGTACAAGTATTAATTCTCAAGGCAATGTACATGACAATATATCAAAATGTTTTAATTCTGAAAGATCCCTCAGGATCTAGTTGCTTACACAAGCCGTATTATAGTGCTGAGAAGGCGGCGATGGTGTTATTCGGGATAGAGGTTATATATTTTGTGAAAACAGGAGAACAGGTGGTGGTGTTGAGGATAGTGTTATTGGTTGATGTGTTTGAATTAATGGAGATGACACCGCCATTGACCATGGCCTGGAACCGGTTGATTTTCACTGTCACCAGAATCGTTCAAAGGGTAAGACATTGATCTCTTCATTTAGATCTATAAGAAATTTTTACAACATTTAAGACAAAAAGAAGAAGACAGGAATGCTGAAAGTTCTTGGAAACAAACTAGGGAAGACAAAGAGTACTTAGAAAGAAAATTACAAGGAAAGTGTGAGGGAAATTTAAGGGAAGACAAGTTGAATGAGTGAAGACAAAAGTTAAAAGATAAAAGGTGAAATAAAAATTCAGATGAGATAGTGAGTTAAGAATGTCTGTTATGATTAGAATTCGTAGTGAGTTGAAATTCAAGTTGTAGTTATCTTTGCAGGAAGTGGTGGTGAAATTCGGATGTGGGGAAGAGATCGGGAAGTTTCCATACAAAATTACACTCTTTAAATAATATTTTATATTATATTTGTATTAGAAAATATGTCCAATAACCCTTAGGATTTGGTCTAATTATTATAAGTCTATGACATGTAATAATCAATTAATATTTCTTTATTATTTATTCTCTCTTTTTCTCTACCTTCACTCACTCTTCTCTCTACCACCTTCAAGCTCCAAAAATCTAGTCCTTAAAGACAGTAAACTCATATAGGAAATAAAAAAAAAAAAATTAAAGACGAAAAACAAATTTAAAAAATACAGCAACTTTTAGTAATTTGTTTCAAGTGGTGCTCGACTTGTGACTGCTTTGATAGGTGAATTGGGCTACAAAAGGTAAGGTGGCTGACTTAGGGTGATGAGTGGCGGAATGGTGAAAGTAAATTAGTTCGAATATGGTTTTTTTTTTTTTTTTTTTTTTAATTTTAACATATTTTTTAAAATTTTCTTCTAATGGGTGGTAAAGTAAATGGTTTTAAGGATAAAGTGTTAATGGGTATTATAATTGCTTGATGAGTAATTCAGTCATGATGCCAATTCATTGGAGAAGAACGAGTAAATAAATAACCATTTGGTTGAGATAAATATCAACAAAATTTTATAGAATTTAGTTAGCTGACATTTCCTGGAAGCTGAGAAAAAAGGTGAATCATTTTGTTAAAAAGCAAAAGAAGATAAGCTAAGATTGCATGTTCCTCCCAATAATTCACAGCCTGCATCTTTATTTTCCATGTTTATAGTTTGGCTAATGAATACAGATTTAGGCTTAGCCATTCTATGTTGACTATACAAATAATGATATAATTCTGCACTCAGCTTTTGAATGCTTTATTTCGCTTACATCACATAAAATGAATCTTGTACACTTCATGTCATTATTTTAAGTGGAAGTAAGCATAAAGAAAGTATGGCCTGCTAGAATCAGATCCCTTTTCTGCCTTTCCAATGAAGGTTTCCGAAACCATACACATCGGCTGATTTTACCTGAATGCCCTGTCTCGGCATATTTTGAACAATGTAATACATCAATAATTATATAATTAATATACGGTTTTGAGCCAACAATCAAGGCTTTACGATTTTCCAAACACCATGTTCCAGGGAATAATTCTGATGAAAACTTAGAGGGAATCACAAAATTCCTGGCAGTATTATGTAGCAAAATCATGGGGAAACTGGCTGTGCGAATGGGCAATAATTAACTTAATTTGATAAAAATTATGCCTAAAAGATGCCAATCTTTTCGTCCAAATATAAGCAACAGTCTCACTCAAAATAGCGTAACTGGATAAAAGAGTAACCAGATGTCCCCTCCTACTTTTCTTAATTTAATTACGAATTACTTCGAAGCAACAAAGATTCTAATTCGGCTACAGTGCTACACCTTGCTAAGCTAACACATCTCCACAATTTACATATACATAAACCTCTTATTTATTTCTTGATTTCTAGATTCTTATTACCGGAGACAGCTGCCGATGCAGATGTTGACGACGGCGGAGCCTCGGCAACAGGCCAGAATTGCGCATTCTTCACCTTTGATACGCTTGCCAGGACACTTAATGGCGTTACATCGCCAACGATTGTTACTTTCTTTGCTGCAAAATCTATGTTGAATGATGTAACACCTGCCCACATAAGCAACAGTAAACTGTGTAAGCTCAAGTAAATTTTAAGGAACTGTCATAATTTTTTACCGAGCTGACCTTGCAGATAACAATACTCGCAGAATTACATTTATGGCACATGCTCTACATGTACTGATAGAGGCTGTGACATGTAAAGGACGAGTTCATGGGACCCAAATATAAGAAAATGGGCAGATTTGAAATTATTTTCCAAATTCATGTCTAATAAACTGCATACACTGCTTACCTTTCATTCTGGACAGATGTTTCCTCAGTTTTCCCTCACATCCTTTACAGTGCAATGACACTCTCAAAACCACAACCTGTAAATCAAATTATTGGCGTTATATTTATACGTGGATGATATTTGGCAGGAAAAATTAAGAGAGAAAGACAAACTAACCTGATTTGAAGGAGGCTTTTCCGATGAGCAGGAGGATTCACAATCCTGGTTATTAACAGCTGTAGTACTTGTCTTCTTGGGTTCAGCTGGAAACAATGCTAAAACCGGGTCATAGTCAGATAACCCATCGAAGTAAGCTGAGTCGCTCAAGAGATACCTAGAAGATCCTGGAGGAGTAATGAAATCACCCAGCTGAGCACAGCTCTTCTTTTTAATGTCCTCAGGCATGGCAGAATAACAATCCTTATAAATAGCAACATCATTTGAATTAGAAGGGATCTTCTTTGTATGATCATTTAACGACTTGGATGATGAACTCTTTTTCTTTTTATCACCAGAACTTTTCTTTGTTTGATGATCATTTGGCTTACTGGATGAAGAGGTCTTTTTGCTAGGTTTGTGAAGTTGATGATAAGGTTTAGGATTGATAGGCGGTGGCTCTGAAGAACAAGGAGCGGAGGCTAAAGTTCTGGTTAATCTTCTGCCGTCTCTGATGATGGGATTGTGGCGGTCGATTAGTCGGCCGCCGAGATGAATGGTGGAGGAAGTGGAAGATGAAGCTTGATCCATGCTCAAACAAATGGCAGTGGAAGCTTGAGAGGCACAGAAGATATCAATTCCTTTCATCTTAATTGATAACATAAAGGAACAACTAGTGGTTTACAGAATCTGCATCCAAGATAGAGAGAAAAAGATAAAAGAGAAAGAGAGAGTGAGAGTGAGGGGAACTTCAAAAAGAAGGCTGGTTTTTCTGCTTTTATGCTTCATCTCTTGTGAGAGAGTGAGTTGGAAGAATTACACATGCGGACAAAATATTATAAATATTTTCTAGTAGAGGTTGGGGACTTATTTAATATAAATGAAATAATTATTTTTTTATTTTTTGTGAAAACGTAAAAACACAAGGACCCAATATTGTTACCTTAAAAATCGGAACAAGAAGTTAATGTTAACAATTTAATTTATTTGATTCTCTTATATAAGGTTTTTATTTATTACCATACGTACTTAGGATGCACTAACACAATCCTTAATAAGTTAAGTTTGCTTTCTTTTGAAACCCTAGAAACTAAATTTGTTAGAAAATACCTAGATTCAACAATACAATTGCAATAATTTGTCTTCCTTAGATATAAAATAAAGGAGGAACCAATAGCAAGATAAGATCTTTATGAGATGCAACCAACTTTTCATAGCTTTAATTGATGAAAATGATTTATGGTATATAACTTTGGTACCTTATTATTTTCATATATATATATATATTAATTGTTTTGGTAATAATATGCAAACATTCTGAATTCTCAATTAATACTCTCAAATCTCAATCCTTCTCTTTGTCCATGTTTTTGTTTGCTATAGCCCAAATAGAACTATATATAAAGTGTCATATAATCCGAAAACAGTAATTTATTTATGGGGTTCCAATCGTGCTCCTCAGATGGACAGATCTAGCAAAAATAAATATGATAACTGATAAATTATATTAGATTATTGGTTGGCTGTATAATAAACTAAATGGGTTCATTGTTTTATACAAAAAAAAAAAAAAACATTAAGTTTAATACTGTAAATCGATACGTGGTCTGTTGAAATGTGGCCTACAGCACAAGAAGTTGTCCATGAATTCAATTTTCCATCAGAAACGAAAGGTTCGGAAGAGACAGACCAACGGTAATGTATTCAGATTCACATTATATTTATATGCTAAATTTATTGAACAACATGTGGATATTAAAAAAAAAATCATTAATTTCTGTGTGCATATCGAGTTTCAGAATTATTATATTGGAATAAAACAAAAATTATGAAGAGATTGTGCAATGAAATAACACCTGAGATTTACAATTATGTATGAATTAAATAAGAACTTTATCCTATCACATCAATTATAATAAAAAAAATTGCTCATTAATAAAGGATAATTCTTCTAAGACTTTTTAAGGTTTGTCGAAATATAAAAAATTTCTCATTAATCAATTATAGGGTTTTTTAGGCAGAATGTATGATCTGTCAAAGACACAGAATTCTTTCTCTTTTCATCACTCTCATGCAATGGTACAAATGAAATGAAGTCCGTTGGCTTTAAGACCAACAATGTTGAGGGTAGTTGCAGTTGCAGAAGAGTTAAACCTCGTGGTCCCTGAGCATTGCCTTTGAGTGGAGTACTACATTTAATCCAAACAGAAAGTAATCAAAAACAGAAGAGAAAGAAAACCCCACAATACAATCTACTCATGTAGCCCGCACATGAATTCATTTAATTCATCATGGCAATTCCAGAAGATTAATTGTCTAGTTGTGCTTGTGCCTGCTGCATTCAAAGTATGTATGTATGCATGCATGCATAAAAAGTTTTCTAGAGAAATCAAAAAAGAAAGGAAAAGAAAATGATAATGGCAACATTGGATAGATTCTAATGGAACATATGCTGCCAGATAGTAAACCCAATTTGGAATTTTACTTTGTCCATGTTCCAACAAAAATAATAATAAAGGAAAACAAAAACAAAAAAGAAGAAACATTTAAAGAATTTTCTTTCTCTTTGGATGGATGAGACTCAAAGCTACTTTCTTTCTCTTCCATTCACTGGAATTCTCCTTCACAAATATATTATAGAATCAGATGCTTAATTATTTTGCTTTCTTCTCTTCTTTTTCTTTTCCTACTTTACATTACACCCGAATTCATAGATCAGTTTAAGGGTATGTTTAAATTCAACTGTTATGAATTAAAAAGATTATGTTTGGAATCAGTTGTCCATAATTAATATAGGATGAATCAAAATTCAAAACTTATCAAATGACCAGGTTGTTTATCTTTAATATGATAGATGTGGACATGATTTAGTGGAAGTATTAAAGGGGTCCATTAGTAGTACTCACTTCTCTTTTCTTCTTTCCAAAGTTCTTATGTTAACTTTCTTCATTTTTTCTTTTTATAGATCATAGATGATAAAGCCCATTGAATTTTTGGTCAACCTAACAAGTGACAAATATCTCTTTATTTTAGGCAATTTTCATTTCATTCCAATGCATTTTTTGCTACCAATAATTTGGTTTTGTGGTAGGGCTAGCTAGCATGTCAACAAAAGTCCACTTATTAGACAATAATTTGGTTAGCAAATCATTCGATGTGGAGCAGGAAAAAAAAAAAAAAAAAAGGTTGCCGGAACAAATGGAGTTTGGCACGGCACTTTCACTTTCAATTCATGCATGGTCCCCGACCCAAGTGCCCTATCTTAAGGCAATTGGTTTGCTTGCTTCCAAGTTACCATCGAAAAAGAAAAAGGCGCAGAGAAGCTCAACTTTTTTTCTTTCTTTCTTTCTTTCTTTCTTTTCTGCAAATTGGGTCGGCTAGGTAGTCCAGGAATAATGATTGGAGTTAAGAAAAATAAAGAAGAGCTAATGTTTTGCTTCTTCTGGTATTGTATTGAATGTAATATGATTGATTTACAACAGGAAAGGTTTATATATTACAAGGAATGCACACAGCCTCTCTCATACGATTTTTAAAGGCAACAACAAAAGATAACAAGGTAAAAAGCAAAGAGGGAACAAAAGCTACTGGGGGCTGAGATGCTTTTTACTCTTGAGCAAATTGTGATGAACTGCAGTGTGTACTATGTACAGAATGTGACTTCATTTGTTTCCTTTTCTTGCTTGTCAAGAGGGTGTAAGCTGATGTGTTGTGGGCCGGATAATGCAGGTTTGTGTTGTGGACTTGGACTGACAGATGGGGAGCCTTGTGAAGCTAAATCTGGGCTGCTACTTTATCTTCATTTTCAAATATTGGAACTCGAAAATTGAATTTTTCAGAATATGTTTGTCATTTATAAACGGTTGCAAATGGAGAAAGAAAACAATTCATGAATTTGCTTAATTTGATTACACATCATTTTGACGTGTAATAGGTTGATGTGGATGATTAAGGGTATGCTTCTCAATTTTGAAAGCACTCTTAACAACTGCAATATATACTAATCACTTACTTTCTTATACTTAACCCACCGACTACTAGTTATTTTATTTCATAATAATTAATAATAAATTTTAAATTAAAAATTAAATACTAATATTTAGTGAAAACTGTTTATTTTATTACTTCTCTCATAATTTCATCCCACAATAATTATAATTTCAAAATTATATCACCTCAATCTCGAACATATTTTATAATAATTTAATTTTGTTGAATGTGAGCTTTGTTAAATAAGCTTTGTCACTCACTTCCGTTAAGTTGTTAAGATGAGATAAATATAATAATAAGAAGAAGAAGGACAACTTTACCAGAAAGAAAAAATCACCCATGTACATGGAACATGAAATGAAATAACTTGATATTGTGCTTGCCTACAAAACAAAACAATTCGGCTCTGCTCGGCCCATTTACTCGTAAAGCTGGGTTTACTAAACCTTCGATCTGCAACTGCAATATTAAAAAGGGCTGGCTATCCATGGACCTTCAGGACAAGCAACCAGAAAACATTCCTCTAAGAAAACAAGGAAAATAAAAGCATTTGAACAAACTTTCTGCAAGTACACTTACAGTATTTCTCATAATAACAAAAAAAAAAAAAACATTTTAATTCCATACAACATTTCGCTTTGATTATCAAAAACTACAGCAATACATTGCTAGAATAGGGGTGAAAAGAATGCAGTCAAAAATCAACAAAAAGGCAGAATTTGTGTTAATAAAGCACACAATGCTGCCGATGAACAATAGATATATTCCTACTGAAGTGGCACGGCACCTAGCTTAATTTTCCAGCTAATGTATCACAATAATAGAATGAATCAACGAACAGACATGTTCTCCGCACTATACATACTGATTTGCTTTCAATTTTATTATTGCCCTTTTCCCTCATCTTCATTCAAAATGCGGTTCTGGAAATCGCTCACCATGCGAGGTAAACCCTCTTTCAGAGAAACTTTCGGCTCCCAGTTTAGCAGCTCCTTTGCTTTAGTAATATCTGGTTTCCTCATATGAGGGTCGTCAGCTGTGTTTGGTCTGAACTCTATTGTTGCACTGGAATCAATCGTTTCTTTAACAACCTACACAAGGAAAAAATAAATGTTTCAATATTGCCATGTGAACTACGGGAAGAAAACCATTGGCCTTTTCTTAATCTATCACATAATAAGGGAAGAAAAATGCTAAAAGAATAGAAGTAGAACCTAAGTCTAAGCATTTTTAGTGTATAAGAAAAAGCATTTCAAGAAAAAAACAAACCTCAGCTAGCTCTAGCATGGTGAACTCTCCAGGGTTACCCAGGTTGAAAGGCCCCACATGCTCGCTTTCCATTAATGCCACCAGTCCATCCACCTGTAATGGATAACATCATTTCAACAGTTGATTTGGAAGTCCTATACCTCAACAGTGTTCCCAATTTAGCTTTCAAGAGTAGCAATTTCGTTCTTTCTTTCTCTTCTGATTCTCTTGATACATACAAAAATGTAAAACTTCTACTTAACAAATGGTACTCTAGCGGCATCAGCACAAAGTCAGATTAAATATGACCATATTAGCCACTGACAAACAACAGAACAACAATTGGGAGTTACAAATTCGCTTTCTGGGCAACTGAGTTCAAACACACTGTTTAAGGTCCTCAATTTTGTTAACCAAAAGCTTTGTTTTGAGTTTTAAGCCGTTGGCCGTAGTTTGTATTTTGTTAAGACATCTTTTTGAGTCAGCCATTCAGATTTTGGTGCTTCCATATGTTTCATCACTCCGAGGTGTTCAGTAGGAAGGAAATGGAAAGGAAGGGGAAGGGTAAAGGAGATGGAAAAAGGAAAGGGTTATCCTTCCTTCCATTTGTTTGTTTTGTTGTCTAATTCAAGGAGGGAAAGCAAAAAGGAACCATGATGTATATTGTCCTATTTGTAATGTTTGATGTAAGAAGATTATAAATGTTCCTATTCTTTTAAGGGGTCTTATTCTTTCCATCCAACTTCTGTTCCATTCATGGAAGAGTTGAGTTTTGTGGGTTTAAAGGAGAAGTGGTTCCCTTTGACCTTATTCTTTTTATATCCTCCCTTCCCATCCCCTCTTCCCATCCCCTTCCAAACAAACGAAGTGTAAAAGTCCCAAGATGTAGGATAGAAAACACACGGCAAATGTACTAGTGATTTGTCATACGAAGATGAACCAGCGGTACAGGTTGTATCATAAAAAATAAAATAAGAGAAAAATCTACTGTACCAAGTCAGAGACATATTGGAAGCTCCGTGTTTGTTTCCCATCACCGTAAACAGTCATTGGTTGTTTGCGGATGGCCTGCGTAACATAGATAAACTAGTTTAAAACCTTATAAAATACAAATTCTCTTTCAACTACACCTAATCAATCTTACTTTGCAGTCACAACAGCTCAACGTCACAAAACTTATTTGAAAGAAGATTAACCTGAGCGACAAAATTGCTGACAACACGCCCATCATCTAGACACATGCGAGGCCCATATGTATTAAATATACGAGCAATACGCACCTGTGAACAACAATTTCGACCATCAGTTCCATTGGTTGATAGTAACAATGCTGATTAGTGAAGTGACACAAATTGTGTTGCATGATAAAGATTAGAAAGAAATTTCAGTAGAACCAGATTTCAATTTGCATCAACTGTATGAGGAGCTCGCCAACTATAACTAAGTAACCCATGGCGTAAGTAGCTCAATTATAAGATAGATTTGATGCTTATACTAAAACCAACCAAATTTCATAATCTTTTAGGCATTAAACTGGCACTTCCCAATTGTTGAGGAATTTGCTCGACACATAAGGTTACACTTCCATCAGTTTAAGTGCTATTTTAAATGTAAAGAAAAATCCATATCTTCATCATGCTGTTTTACATAAATGACAGTGTAGGTTTAGGCTTAAAATCAACTACATTTATGCGGTGGACTCAGATACTATGAGGAACCTACCAAAACCTAATAGATGATTTGTCCAATCATCAATAAAATAAGTTTCCATTGAGGTGTGCCAAGAAAAGAGAAAAAAGTTTACTGATATGAACTTGGAGACGAGTGACATCTTTGGACATGGATTACAGAATTATGTATTTGTTTGCTTGTAGAAGAACCACAAAAAGTAACAGAAATATCTAGTAGGTAATTATGTTGAAGTTTTTTAATAAAAAATGTATAGCAGTATTAAAATGTAGTACATATTTCAGGAAAATGAAGATAAATTCTCCTCAAACTGACCAAAAGATATGCCCTTAAGTGTTTGATGCGGCAAATTTTTAGTAGTATTCCTACTGATAATACAATTTCAGCTATCATAACAATTTATCTGCCACAGGGAATAGAAGTTATTGTCATTCTCTATTCAACTAGTCTTCCAACTTTTGTAAATCAAAGCACATAACAACCAACCTACATGAACGCAAACAATTTAGACAAGGTCTTTTGAAGATACTAATAACAATACCCTCAGCACATTCTCAAGGATTCCAACTTTTCCAGTTGTTTACCAATTCGATTGTAAATTAAAAGTTTACTGACCACAACTATGTCATATTATTATATAACATTCTAGCAACTGTTTACAGTAGAATCTTCTTTAAAAGGTCGACCCTTGCCACCAAAATCATTGCTTAAAACTGATTTCCTTGCTATGTACAAGGAAAGAGTACTACTTTAGCACTTCTGGTGCAGAAGTTGTAAAATATATCCCCAACTCAGAAACTCAAATAGAAGCAGCATATTTTTATTGGCTATGCACATCAAAGACGACACCTTTGCAGATAATAAAACTCAATCAAATTGATATCAAAATGGACGTAAATGTATCCTAAAGTTAGTATTCGATACTTAAAGTAACAAAGATATTGACAACCACACAATACTAACAATTCCAAACAGATCTATTATAGAATACCACTATATATTTTCTTAAAACTGTTTTGCAACTTCTTCATAAATCAGAACCTATTATCTTGATACACAATTCAGCATGCTTGCACACAAATGAATAGCAAAATCACCTCGACACCTGCACCCCTATGATAATCCATTGTTAAGGTTTCTGCTGTCCGCTTTCCTTCATCATAACAACTCCTCTCACCTGTTCAGTTTCAAGCATACCAAAACATAAATCTTATTAAGAAAATTAAAGAAAATAAACAATGTAGTAAGGCAGCAACACCAAATTCTAATTCACCGATTGGATTCACATTTCCCCAATAAGTTTCCTTCTGGGGATGCTCCAGTGGATCACCATAAACCTCACTAGTGCTGGTCAGCAAGAACTTGGCGCCAACTCTCTTTGCAAGTCCCAACATATTAAGCGTTCCCATCACATTTGTCTTGTAAATTTAACAGTCAAGGATCTCAAATTCATATCAAGAAATAAATAAATACAAAATTTAAATGTAGTAAAGGATATGATAGTCTTGACGGGATTATATTTATAATGAACCGGAGACGCGGGGCAAGCCAAGTGATAGATCTGATCCACTTCCAACAATATCGGCTCAACGACGTCATGTCGAATAAGCTCGAACCTCGGATTCCCAAAATGGTGCACCAAATTATCTTTCCTCCCAGTGAAAAAATTATCAATCACGATCACTTCATCGCCTCTATCAATCAACTTATCCACCAAATGACTACCCACAAATCCCGACCCACCTGTAACCACAATCCGCAATCTACGCCGCCCGATTCCCACCGGAACTCTCCCGGTTCTGGCGCTGAAAGTTTTCGGAAACTGCTGGTTGTGGGTGGTTAATGAGATGGGGAAGGGGCGAGACTCCTGCGGGCCGAGTCGGGAGAGAGTAGGCTGAAGAATGAAGAATGTAGAGCCGATTAAAATCCCGACGAGGATGAACAGAAGACGCTGTTCCTTGACAATGTAACTGATCGATCTGGGGAAAGATCTCGGATGCTTCGGGGTTTTTGACAAATACGGTGAGTTTTGGCCGGAGAGATTCTCCTCATCTCGCTTGTGCGTCACGTTTGATTGCTTGTGCAGCTTCATAATTTCGTTTGGCTCTGATTGGTGCACTGAATCAGCAGCTGAAGGCAGAAGTTTGTTTAGAACGAAGGACGTCTGGTCTGGTTTTTAATCATTGAAAAACAGTTATGAGGTAACGGCGTTCATGATTGAGTAGACGGAAAGGGATGCGGTTGCTATCTGGTGCGGTCGCAACCAACTAGGTCCGGTACTACCCGCTTGCCCGTGTACTTTTGTGCGGTCATGAGTTTAGTTTTTTCGTGTTGGAGTGGGTTCTGAAATCATGAATTTGGGTCTATCATGTATGGTGTAGACTGTGTAGGAGAGTATTATTTGTTTTATTTTTTCTTTGACTACGAGCCGTCAATCTAATAAGTGTAGTTCGTTAGGTACCGGACTCAGATTTTTCTTCCATTTTAAAATAAATAATTAAAAGAGATATTGTGTTGTATATAAATATTAATGTCACAAAAGAATTAGACAAGTCTAATAAAAATTAAATGAATTTAATTTTTCAAAAAATAATATAATAATAATTTGTATCATTTTACACTATAATAATTTGTATGACTTTGTATAATTAAAAAATTATAAAAAAATAAATATTTTTATATTTTCAATTATATAATATTATGACACATAAATTAAATAATTCATTCTGAATTCAGAACGCCCATCTAATTTTGATATATTTCAATGATATTATTTTGTTTAGTTGTTTCTTATGAACGATTATACATTTATAAGTAACTACTAAAAGAACTATGACGAGTGGTTTGACCCATTTATCAACTGAATCTCGAACTGGAAGAGCCCATTGGGCTTCAAAGCCCAACTAGTTACATACAGTCAATATAAAAAAAAAATTATAAATCACTGATACGACCACAGTGGGAGTCGAACCCACGACCTTTTGATCCGAAGTCAAACGCGCTAATCCACTGCGCTATGCGGTCAACCATGTAACGGGAAGCTCAAGGAAATATTCATTGACTTCTGAGCTCTGATTCTGCATGTTGGTCACAACAATAATATTAATGTAAACGCTGATTACGTCACACGCCCTTTGAAATTTCTCGATAAATTGAAAGAAAGAGCACTCTTAAATCTTAGTTAGAATACTTGAGGATGACAACACGACACCATATCTTGTTTTGTTCACGACCAGACCAGAGATATATAATAATTCAAACGCTGTCTTTAATTTCTATCGTTTTCGTCCTAGAAGGTCGGCTGAAAACCATTTTTGGGACATCATAAGTCAGACTACCTCTTCAGTATCCGTTCTAAATTATATAGCATTTCAATCGCTAGCATCGAGTACTTCAAAATCAGGTACAGATTGGACATACGTGTACAGTGCCGGAAGGCTTTGTCGGTTTCCTGTGATGTATAAACTATGATACTCATCGCAAGAGACAAGTACAACACGTGGCTATTTTCAAAGCAAAATCCCGAGGCTTAAAGATTTTATACGTAACTCTTATGTGTAGGGTTTTAATCAACTAGTTAAAGCAGCGGAGAATTTTACTTTCCATTTGTCAGGGATTCAAAGAAAGCGACGTCGTTGTTATAGAAGCATCGGTAACATGCATGCATGCAGGAAGATTTTAAGTTGTTCACGTTGACTTTTGTGTAATATTGAGTTGACAATACGAAATTATTTTCTCATAAACATTTAAAATAGCCAAGCCATCTTGAAATTAAGGTGACTTTATAAAATTAATCACCTTCTCGATCGACCCACCTACTTCAACAACCATTTCGTGTCATTTCACAAATTTAATATCTATTTGAATGGCTCATCAATCAAATTAATTAGACCGTCAAATAGGACTGCGATTATTAGGCTCAACTTTGCCATGCCATATATTTGAATTGCTCATGTTAAATATATGTCTTGACTGGTCATTCTACGTGTAAAAAGTCTTAATTTCCTCTTCCATATACAACTATTGACCTATGCTATAATTAATAACATTTCATAAACATTGTATATTCAAAACAAAAATGAATATATTGATTTGTTCAAATAGTAGGTGTGAAAGCTCAATAATTCAATATTATAGATTTTATTGTCTTTGCCTACATAAAATAAATTGACATATAATATTAAGAATTCACTCTTTTATTTTAAATAATAATTTTCTAATTTTATATTATTATATAAATATTGAATTAATCTTATGTTATATACAATATCGTATAGATAGTCAAGCTGGCGAGGTACCGGTTTTTATAAGCAGTGGAGGAGAAAAAGAAGAAATAATTTATTAAAAACATATGGATACAATATCTTGTTGAAAATTTTAAAAATGGAGACTTGATCACGTATGCTAATACATTTTTTTAAATGTTATTTTCTCCCATTCAAATTGAGATTGCTTATGAAATTCATATTAAGAATTTGCATTAAGTAACAATGAAAAAACTGACAAAGAATTAAATAACAAAATATATGCAAATTCAAAGAAAAAAAGAAAATTTAAATTATATTATAATTTCAAATTTTTACACTCAATTTATAAAGATACGGCAATCATTGATGCACCCTTTGAGATTTAATTTTTGTCTTTGAAGAGTTGTAATATTTTAAAATTTATAAGATTTTTTCAAAAATAAAAAATGAGTTGAATTAAAAAAAAAAGTATTTTTATTTATAATAGTATCTCCATGTACCACATACATGTGCCAAGTGCACCTAATAAGTGTCATGTACCATGGCATGTGCGTAACCATAATGTATGTTATAATCTTAAGTGTAAATATTAAATACTTCGTTATTTTTCAATGAGAAATTTAATTTTCAAACGCTTTATTTATATATGAACAAAAATTAAACCAACATATCTTTGACATTATATTTTACGTTAGATTTTGGGATATATAATACAAAGAATAAAAATAAATTTGGAAGAACGTCGTCGTTTTTGTAATTCTTGAAGTGATTTATTTAGAATAATAAATATCCCTATCTTTGATTTTGAATAGGGGTGAATTCCTGAAAATACTTTTCTTTTTTCCATGACACGTGTATCGCATAAAGGCAAATTCAATAACTCCGAAAGTCAAAAGTCTAACCCCACGGCGCTCTCTATCTTGGATTATAAATACCCCTAGATAGTCCAACCACGTGAACTCTCAAATTACAAACAAACGTAGCTCTATCCTTACTCTTGTCTTTCTCACAGTCACAAAACGAGAATAATAACTCTCAGTTTTCTTTGGAAACAAACAGAACACGTTGTTACTTTACTTACCACTTGCACCTGTTTCTTCAACTCGAGAATGCCCAGAAAGGAATGAAAAACCTCTGCTTTCACTCGAAAATGCCGTCGTTTTCTCTTCCTTCACCTTCAAGAGCTTCTCCTCCTCTGTTGACTCCTCGACGCAGCTTCTCCGAATCCATGATTGATCAAACCATTGAAGCTGCAACAATAATGACCATGAAATGGAACCCAGATTCATCGACATTTGCTAAATTCACTTCTCTCTTTTACGAGAACAAAAGAGAAGCCATGCAATTCTTGAAGTGCGTAAACGATTTACAAAAAGCCATGCATTTGTTAGTTTCAGAGGATTCAGCTTCTGAGAAACTGATACAAGCTCAAAGCTTGATGCAGATAGCCACGAAGAGATTGCAAAAAGAATTTTATCAAATTCTCTCCATGAACCGAGCCCACCTGGACCCAGAATCTGTCTCCACAAGATCATCACGCACGTCTGCGAGATCAAGTCTGTCTGATTACGACAACGATGGCTCACCTCATCAAGATGATAATATTCGTGCTGCAGGTGATTCCAACACTGAAGTTGAAGAAGTATCTTCAATCGCCATGGCTGATTTGAAATCCATAGCAGATTGCATGATCTCCGCCGGCTACGCTAAAGAGTGCATAAACATATACAAAATCATACGCAAATCCGTAATTGACGAAGGCATTTATCGCCTTGGTGTAGAGCGAGTCAGTTCTTCTCAAATCAACAAAATGGATTGGGAAGTGCTCGATTTCAAAATCAAGAAATGGTTAGAAGCAGTGAAAATAGCCATGAGAACTCTTTTTACGGGAGAAAGAATTCTCTGTGACCACGTCTTCGGTTCTTCAGAATCCATCAAGGAATCTTGCTTCAGTGATATATCCAAAGAAGGCGCTAGCCTTCTCTTTGGGTTCCCTGATCTCGTCGCCAAAAGTAAAAAATCACATTCAGACAAAATGTTTCGCCTGCTTGACATGTACACCGCCATAGCTTGGAACTGGCCGGAGATAGAATCAATCTTTTCCTTTGAATCCACCTCCACTGTCCGATTACAAGCTTTAACTTCTCTCATCAAACTCGGCGACTCAGTCCGCCAAATGATTTCAGATTTCGAGTCGCACATCCAGAAAGACTCGTCAAAAGTACGAGTCCCAGGTGGCGGAGTTCATCCTTTAACAATTTACGCAATGAATTACCTCTGTCTCCTCGCCGATTACAATAACATCCTCGGCGACATTTTCGCTGACTGGTCCCCGCCCGCGAAATCATCGTTGCCGGAGTCATACTTCGACAGCCTGGACACCACTGATACTCCGGCGCCAGCCGTCAGCTTACACATGGCGTGGCTCATTCTGGTTCTTCTTTGCAAGCTTGACGGCAAAGCAAAGCATTACAAAGACGTTTCTTTGTCTTATGTCTTCTTGGCAAACAATCTTCAGCACGTACTGTCAAAAGTCCGTACATCAAACCTCCATTACTTCCTCGGGGAGGAATGGACTAACAAGAACGAAGCAAAAGTGAAACAGTTCGCTACAAACTACGTACGGGTAGCTTGGGACCCGGTTATGAAATCATTACCGGAGAATCCGACGTCTGCGATTTCTGCTGGTCAAGTCAAAGATTATTTCAAGAGTTTTCATTCGAGATTTGAACACGTGTACAAGCAACAGAGCTCGTGTATCCTCCCGGACCCGAAATTGCGGGACGAGATTAAAGTGTCTATATCGACAAATGTGGTGGCGTTATATCGGGAGTTCTACAATAAGCATAAGATTACTGCAGGGGAGAGAAATGTGGGAATATTTGTCATATTTACCCCTGAGGATGTGGATAATTACTTGTCGGACTTGTTCTTTGGGACGAGTAGTGAGTCTGGTGGTAGTAGGGCAGCTTCTTCGTCATCTCATCGGCGGCATTTGCGGTTAAGAACTTAGGTTGTAATGGCGTACAGTTGGTTCTTTGTGCAGATAAAAAAAAATACATTACTTGATTTATAACCAGTTTTTAACGTCTATTTTTCTAATTATCTTAAGAAGTAGTCTACAATTGAAAACTATCAATAGATGTATGTGTTCTTATTTTTATTGTCAATACTAATAAGTTAATTATACAATTTTTCATACATCTTTATTTTTTTAATCACTTTTAACATTAAAAATTACTAGTTAAATTTATGGTTTATTATTATATGTGAAGAAATTGGCTTATCAACATTTACTTGACGAAATAGGAGATTTACAATTCAAAACCGAAAATGAATTTTTACATTATAAAAAAGTACTTATTTTCATATTTTACATTTTAAATATAAAGATATGCCACCCCAAAAATTCTTTATTCTCTCAATGTGGGAATATAGTTACCCCACCCTTACAAAATTGAAGAAATGAGAAATTCTTAGAAATCTTTATTCCCTTGACTCATGGATCACGGTTTCAACTCTTCAAACTTTAAAATTTTAATTTTATCCTTATTTTATATATTTTATTAAAAAATTATTTTAAATAATGTAATTTAATTATTAATTATTTTATATATATATTTGTTAGGTATAGTCTTGTGCATAAGGCCTAGAAGAACAAAGGCTTGAAATGTTCCTACAGGAAAGGACGAATGTTATTTCGAGACCAACTGCTACCTAAAGAGAGCTATTTCAAGTGATAAGAGAGCATAGATCTTATATGGCAAAAGAAGGAAGAAGTCTCGGGTCGGCATGATAATAAAGGATATGGCGAAGACTTTAGGAAAGATGAAAGCCGAGACCTCTCAGAGTCGCTAGGAAACTGAGATCAAGTCTTCTTTAATGGACTCAACATAAAGGTCTCGGCCATATCTCGTTGACCCGATCTCAAAGCCAAGCCCCCATCTCCGCCTTGTCATCCTTGACTTTCTTGGCTAGAAGCGCGAATCTTTTCTTCTCAGTGTCCAAACTTGCTCGTAGCTCTTCACATGCTCTATTCAAGCTCTGGAGACGCGCCTTTCCCTCCTTCTTCAGGTTGAATAGCTCGGACTGCAAGGCCTCTGCCATCCTATTTGCCTTAGATTGAGATGACTCAACCATGGCGACCCTTGTTTGGAGAGCTTCCCGCTCCCGACTTATTATGCCAAGGTCAGATTCATACTTGATTCTTGCGGAAGCCAAGTCTGTCTCCACCTTCTCAGCCCTTCTTTCGGCTTCTAAGGCTTGGGAAAAATCGTCGGTAAGGGTACCATGTTACAACATGGTAGAATAAGATAGCTGAAAGATCATGAATGTAGAACTATTAAGAGACTAGTTACAGTGAGTTATTTACAATACAAGAATGAGGGAAAGTACTCACTCGACCCAGCCATTTCAATTAGAAGTTCAGCAACGACTCTCCCAAGAGCCCAACAATATCCGTAGAAAATTTGTCGTTGATGCTTTGGACCTACAAGTTAATGTAGCGGAGGAAATGCGCAAAGAACCCCCTCTTCTCCTTAGAGATGTCTTCAGAAAGAAGCTCCAACAATCCGACCGACTCCTTGTCGGTCTGGGCAAACATTTGTTTATTCTTCTTGGTCTTTCCCTTAGAGACTGTAGTTATAGCCTTGGGCTTCTCTTTTCCTTTATCAACAAGAGGAGCTAGAGGAAGAGGCATCGGATTGCCCATTATTATCCCCTTTGCAAGTGCTTTGGGGTAGGCCGAGTTGGAGGCGCCAACTGCCTTCGAGACTTCAGAAGCCTTGGCTAGAGCCTTTTGGACAGCCTTAGTCTGAGGGGTCTTCTTGGCTTTCTTCTCTCGAGCCAATCTTTGCAAGACCTCATAAGGGTCTGGAGTAATATTCTTGGAAGTCATTTTACTTGCAAATGCAAATAAGACTATAGTTAGTCACTACTACCCCAATACTAAGAATGAATTACTGTGAGAATACCTCGAAGAGTGGCCTTTTCTGAGGCCAATTGGTGTCTAAGTACACAGAAATCCACCAGGTCTGAATTAAGTAGTTCATCTTCCCAAAGCAGAATGTTCTGGTCAGAAGCTAATGACCTAGCCAATTTTACCCTCGCATAGCTAGGGGAATCTAATGTTGGTTTGTCACTCCAGAGGATAACTTCACCAAAGGGTCTTTTTATGTGAAAGTGTGGGGTTGAGTTCTAATTACCTTAAATAAAAAACCATTTTTTCTTCCAAGTTTTGTTGAAGGTAGGGTTGCCAATAATGGGGTTCTTCTCGCCAGCTCGATTCTAGAGATAAAACCACCGATGACTGTTTATGAGATTCCTTTTTAGTATAAACATATATTCAATCTCCTCAAGGGAGGGGTCAAGATCTGAGGTCTGGTGCCACACAATGTACAAACCAGATATAACTCTCCATCTGTTAAGGTTTAATTAGTAGGGAGGGAGTCTGAAGGAAGCAATGATTTGGGTAAAATATGGCTGAATAGGCTATCTAACAGTTACATGAAAAAATTCTTCGTTGAAGGCTATCTCGCCTTCTGGAGGGCAACTTAGAAGCTCGTTCGCTTCAGAGACCCTAAGATAAACCCCCTCAGGGATTCTGTATAACCTAATGTATGCTTTTATGTCCATTTTGGTTATGGTCGAGGTAACTCTATCTGCCACGAAGTATGCTTAAGTCCTTCCTTGCTAGAGTTGAGGAGGAGATTGGGACAATGGCTTGCTCCCCAACAAATTTGTTTCTCCCAGAAGTTATTTTCTGTTTTTACATAAGGAAAATGAGAAGTTAAAGGCCATTTTAGGATCCTCAGCAACTCGAGAATTAACCTAAAGGTCTCTAAATCTAAGAAGATGTTTACCAAGTGCCCCAATCGATCAAATATGCCACAAATCAATTATGAAAGAATAGAAGGAGAAGAAAAGAAATTTACTGTCGAAGAATTGAAGAACTTGAAGTGTGAAGCTTGAAGCTGAGGTGTTGTTGCTGTTGTGTTGTTGAAATTGTTTGTAAAGAAAGAGTAATGGCGTAAAAAGGTAAAGGTGCGGTATTTAAAGGAGAGAAAGAACCCCAACCGCCTATAATTGTTACAGAGTAAAGGATGAGATGTTGCCACGTCGAGAAAGAAGCTGAAAGGATGCATCTCCTTAATGGAAATGGGGCGGCCATCATTAGGGGCAGTTAAATATTTTGGGGTCTGAAACGTTGGGATCCCTAGAGCCAGTCATCATTTGTCACATTACAAAAACAAACAGACTTTCAGCTGAATATTTAATTGTGACAGACAGACATTTCTCTTCAGAACCGTCATTTTTAGTTTTAATCAAGGAACATTTTTTTTGACTAAAATTAGAGGGCTTGATGTTAGGTATAGTCTAGTGTGCACAACGCACAAAAGAATAAAGACTCGAAATGATCCTACAAGAAGGGACAAATATTATTTGGAGACCAACTGCTACCTAAAGAGAGCTGTTTCTAGTGATAAGAGAGCATGGATCTTATATGGCAAAAGAAGGAAGAGGCCTCGGGTCGACATGATAAAAAAGGATATAGCGAAGACTTTAGGAAAGATGGGAGCCGAGATCTCTCAAAGTCGCCATGAAACTGAGATCAAGTCTTATCCCATGGATGCAACATAAAGGTTTCGGCCATATTATGTTGAGCTCTCAGTCACAGCTTATAAGGGTTCTAGCCATAACTAATAAAGGTCTCGGTTACAGCTTACAAGGGTCCTAGCCATAACTTATAAAAATCTCGGTCATAGCTTATAAAGGTTTCGGTCAGACAGCGCTAGAGCTCGTCTCAGAATAAAAACGATCCTCAAATAAAGATTTTCGAGATCTCGCTACAGTTACGTGTTAGTGAAGGATTCATCTTTTTCCCATACTTTCTCGGATTATTCTGTAATAAGGATTATTGTCAAATTAAGCTTCTTACATAACAAGAATCTTAAGGGGGCAATGCCACCAAATTCGGAAGCCAACGTTTAACCTATAGAATCTCTGTGATTCTCGCACAGTGGAATTCTGATTACTAGATTTTATAGTATCCTGTCATAATATTGAGATAATAACATCTATAAAATGATATCAGCTATAATTAGGTATGAGGATCGAAAACTTTGGCAAAATAAAAATTTCATATTCTCTTTTAGCTTTCTCTTTCTAAAAAGAAAAGAATTACAAGTAAAACCCTAACTTAAGCATCGAAGGATTTTTGCCTGACAACCGGCTTTTCACCCCCATAACCTTTGATTGTGAATGCAAGTAAACGCTAGCAAACAAGAAAATGAAAAAAAGACCGTTACTGGTGCACGAAGTTTAAGAAAATTTTTTTACTACATCAACAATATTAAATTATCACATTGCTTGAATTATTTATAAAATTGATTTAATATAATAAACTTTAAATTGTGAAAAAAAATTATTTAAAAAATAATTTATTTTTGTTTGCAAATTCAACGTCATCTTACTATAATTGAGTTATTATTATTATCATTTTTTATCATTCTTATCATATATAAAATAAAAAAGTTTCCATACGTTTTATCTAGATTGTATTCAAAATTAATTTATTCATAAAAATTCATATACAATTGAACTTATAAATTTTTAATAAAGATAAGAGATGTATTCAAAATATAATAACTTTTTTTATTTGTAGTTTATTTTTGAATCAATAAATATATTTGTATAATATAACTATTAAATTTATAGGATTCGATTATTTCATATTTAAAAATAAAATTTGAAGTTAATTTAATAAAATGTATAATACATTTTAGTAAAAATATTATTTTTGTCTATATAAAATATAATTAATTAATAAAATGTGTTTTTATATTTAAGAATATAAACAAAATCTATTTATTAAATATTTATTTTAATAATTGTTTCCGGTAAAATATAATTATAATTTAAAAATAAAAGTAAGAAATAATTAAAAATATATATTTTATTTATAACTATTAATAAATTTAAAAGTAAATGATATTTTTATTCAAGTAAAAAATAATAAATTCATTTCCATTGATGATTTTATGGTACAACCAAATAATGAAAAATTTATTCCATAAATAAATTTAGAAATAAATTTAGAATTATAAATGGAACTATTTTTTAAATCACGATTTTTAAAATAAATTCTACAGGAAAGTATCTTATGTTTCGATATTTTTAATTATTATTTATAGAATAAATTTTGGATTTATGGTCAAAAGACATGATATAAACATTTTAAGAAAGGAAAAAATTCCAATTGAATTTTGCTATTTAGGTCATTCTACCTATTGTAATTGCTTAAAAATTATAATTGGAGGACTCCACCACTTGTTATCATTGGTCAAATCCACCTCTCTTCGTTAATGAATAATAAATATCGTGTAGTGAATGCCTTCCATAGGTCATGTGGGAGGCATTCACTGCAAACTGTCCATTTCAATCTTCTGGAATTTATTGCCATTGTATAATGTTAAATATCACTAATTCCCTCTATTATGCTTTATTTGCTCATTGAACTAGTAGTGAAATATCTTTTATATCCTTATATTATCTTTTATTTTTACTTAAACTTAATATTCACAATATATTATCAGCATGATCCCAGTACGTTAAAATATTTAATTTTCTTATATTTCTTGTTAAATACTTTCATGATATATTATTATACTACTTTTATGTGCTTTTATTTTTATACAATTATTTTTATGAATATGTTTTGTAGTTGTCATTAAATTGGATCTTCTGCGTTAGAAAATAATAATAGCATACTACAAATACTTTTATTTTCTTTATTGCATTTTATTAGTAATGATGTTGATATAATATTTCTCAATTAATGACTTTGAGTTTCTTGTTTATTCTTTCAAGTTACATTATTATTAATATATAGATATTGTTAAATATTATTATTGCAACCTCAAGGCACAATCAAAAAGAAAAATCAAGCAACCCTACATGATAAATCAATAGCCATGATTTTCCTTCACCATCATTTGAATAAGAGCTTGAAAGCTTAATACTTAAGATTCGAGGATCCATCGAAGTTGTAAAAATATTTAAAGGAAAGTTATAACCACTAAATATATGCATTCCTCCTAAAAACAAGACAAAAATGGATGAATCCGAGATTACAATATTACAAAATTGTTGTTGAATATAACTCTATTCTATTTTGAATCACCTCACAGTTAAAATTGTGTGGTAAAAAAATTATTGAGTAGAACTTGTTAGAGAAGACATTCTTTGTCTTTTATGCATCCAATGTGATTCTACAGTAACAATATCATGAACACAAATTCAAAAAGTACTCAGAACTCTTCTCATGTCTTATAATTGTTAAATAAAATAATGAACTTTTGTTGAAAAATCAAGAACCACGTCCAACTGGTTCTTAGTGTTAGCATAAGTTGTCAATTAAGAATTAAAATTGAGAGATTATAAGAATAATATTCATAACTGTCAAGCATAATTCTAGACTTAATTTGTGTATAGCTAAAAATAGAGTATCAAATCTATCTATATATGTACACAATACCTCTGTAAATCAAATATGGTGATTACAAGGAAAAGAAAGTTTGACACTTTGCCATTCTCAAAAGTGAATGTCAACATACATAACAGTAATGGATGTAGTGGAGGATACAAGAAAAAGCAGGGATATTGCCTTTGCGGTGGTTATTAATCCTTAAGATGGTGAAACAAACATAACCACCAAAAGTAGAATATTTGTAAAAGGCGAGAAAATGACAAAGGTTATGAGAATAAGCCTCGCAAAAATTTTGATGATACTTATAATAGTTGCGAAGGCAAGGGATATTGGTCATGCATATACAGTGAAACCATCAAGATCAAAGGAAATAATATGTAGACTAATTTTATCGATGATTAAGATCTTATAGATCTTACTTATCTAGATGTCTATGATTTCTTAGAAGATAAAGACAAGAAAATATATCATTTAATTAGTTATAGCAATGTTCATACCGATTAAAGTTTAACATAATCTTATTTTTTATTTTTTATTTTCTATTTGTACTTTTTGTAAAACATATCAGATGTACTTTCATAATTTGTATTTCATTAACATGATGTCTGACATGAACTTTTGTTTAATGAAAGAATATGAATTTTAATAAATTATCTCTATTGAAAAAGAAAGTTGGAATATATGTTTAGTCAATAGTGCAACTATTTACACTATTATTCTAGATAATAAGTATTTATCAAAGCTCACAAATATTAAGGCTAAAGTAAATACCATATCAAGTCTTGCAGACTTGATTAAAGACTCCGGAAGAGTTATAATCTTGTTAGCAAATTAAACTAGATTATGTATTCATAATACTTTATATTCAGCCAAATCCAGAAGAAATCTACTCATTGTTAAGGATATCTACGGCAATGGATATCATATAGAGACTCTATATGAGAATAATGTAGAGTATCTCTACATTATTTCTAATGTCTCAAGCAAGAAATGCATAGTAGAAAAACTTACAACTTTATCATTTATATTATATTATATAATTATAAATGCAATTGAGAGCTACACAGTAATGAATTAGAAGTTCATTAATCTAAAAATGTTTATATTATTGTATGATTGTTTTGGTCATCCAGGATCTACAATGATGTGTATAATCACTAAGATTTCTCATAGACACTCATTAAAGAATTAGAAGATTATATTATCCTATGAGAATATATGTATCACTTGTTCATAAGAAAAACTAGTGGTTAGAATATCCCATTCTAGAATTGGTTTTAAGTCACCATTATTCTTCTAGAGAATTTAATGAGACATTTGTGGGCTTATTCATCTACCTAGTAAACCATTTCACTAATATATGATCTTAATTGATGCTTCTATTTGTTAGTCATGTGTTTATTTATTATTTACTCATAATGTTGTGTTTGTTAGGTTGCTTGGACAAATTAAGATCATTTATTAGTGAAATGGTTTAGGGAGATGATGTTAATATAAGGGTTAGATGAATCTCATATGTGTCATTTGTTCCCCCTAACCCTTTCTACAGTTGTATGAAGTATTTGTGGATGAATTTAAGGGAGCTACTATAAACCTTAAGACTCCAAGTTCACTATTGCTTGTGAAGCAGGGAGAAGGCGAGAGCCTCAGGAGCTTCATTAAAAGGTATCATGACGAGGTGATGGAGCTAGGGGCTTATCACCATTCATTAGCCTTAGAAGATCTCAGGAAGGGCTTGCGAATAGACCGTAAATGGTATGCGGTGCGGAAGCCATCAGTTACCACTTATGAAATAACTCTGAGAAAATTGCTAAATGAGATTAAAATTGACAACTAGATCGCCCTCAAGATGAGAGAAGAAAAAGTCTTTGGGCCACAGCTTCTCGGTAGGACGCAAAATCCCAAAACCAACCTAAGAATGAGACGTGATGATAAAAGAAATTTTCGCTATCTAGACAGGAAAGACAAACGAGATCCTGGTCGAGATGGGGCGTCGAAAAGAAGAGGCGAGTTTCCCTTAAGACAGTATCACTTGCCGAGAAGAGATGACGCAAAGAGAGTAGCTTATGTACAAGGAGATCGCGTTTTCACTCCCCTGAAAGCCCCACTCTCACAGGTCTGGCGTGAAATCAAAGAGTAAGGAACCATTTTGGTGGAACCCCGCCCCTTAAGAGCCAAATCGATAGGAGAGTCCAAGAACAAGTTTTGTGAGTTCTACCAAAGTTCTAGACATCTAACAGACAAGTGTTTTGAGCTCAGAAGCTAAGTGGAAATATTGATCTGAAATAATTATTTGCAAAACTTGGTAGCCAAGAATGAAAATGGGTCCAGAGCCTCGGTTCTAGAGATTGAACATGAAAGGGGACAAGAAAAGCAGACTATAGTGATTTCAAGTGGGGCAACACTAGCAGCAAACTCAAACAGATCCAGAAAAAATTATTCGAGATATTCGCTGTAAAATACCACCTCGGATATTCACATTATGAATGTACCGGCCCAAAAAAAATAAAAAATCGTCTTGGTACCCATCATGTTCACAGATGAGGACGAAATAGAGGTTCATTACCCATGTGATGATGCATTGGTAATAACTTTAACGGTAGAAACAGCTCAGGTTAGCCGAATCTTGGTGGACACAGGGAGATCAGTATCATCTTCAAGGAAACTTTGGATTCCATAGGAATCGAGGATCTAAAACTAAAACCTGCCAAAACTGCCCTCTATAGTTTTGGAGAATCGTGTGTTTATCCTATAAGAATAGTTGGACTACTCGTCACAATGGAAGAGAAGCCATACTAGAAAACCATTATAGTTGAGCTCCAAGTGGTTAACCTTAAGATGCCTTACACCATGATTCTCGGCAAACCTTTTCTAAGAACTATAAAGGCGGTAGAAAGTGTACATTATTTGAAACTGAAATTCCATGCAAGAGAAGGGATTAGAATTGTCAAGGAAAATAAAAAAGAAACTTGATGACGAAAAGTCTTAGAAGCAGATGACGAAAACTCGCAGAAGGATCTGATTACCAAGAAACTTAGTCAGGATAAAAAAAAAACTAATAGCCTTAGAGCTAGTGGAAGAACTTGAGTCTGTCGTCCTAGACGAGAGGTCACCTTAGAAAATAGTTAAGGGTGGTGCCCAACTCCCTGGTGATCTGAAGGTGAAACTCAAGGACATCCTGAGACAACACATTGACGTGTTCGCATGGTATCACGAAGACTTGCTCGACATCGACCCACGAATAATTTCCCATCGACTCACTATTGACCCCCAGTACAAACTGATAATAGCAAAGTTCATCAGAGAAGTGCACAACCCAGAGTGGGTATCGAATGTAGTGATGGTCAAGAAGGATAACGAAAAATGGAGAATGTGAGTAGACTTCACGGATATGAATAAAGTCTGCCCTAAAGACAGCTTCCCACTCCCTCTGATCGATTAGCTGGTAGACTCAACAACTAGTCATGAGCTGTTAAGTTTCATGGATGCATTTTCAAGATACTATTAAATTAGAATGCACGAGCCAGATCAAGAGAAAACAACCTTTATCACCGACCAGGGACTGTACTGTTATAGAGTAATGCCTTTCAGATTATAAAATGCTAGGGCCACATTTCAAAGACTAGTCAATCGGCTTTTCAAGCCATTAATTGAAAAGACCATGGAAGTATACATGAATGATATGATCACTAAATCTCTAAAGGCTCGAGATAACTTGAAACATTTGGAAGAGACCTTCTCTTACTTGAAAAAGTATAATATGAGGCTGAATCTTGAGAAATGTGTCTTTGGAGTTCAAGCTGGAAAGTTCTTAGGGTATATGATCAGTGAACGAGGCATCACAACTAATCTACAGAAGATCAAGGCTATATTGAACCTAAAAACACCCTATAATCTCAAAGAGCCTCAGAGTCTAATGTGAAGGCTAGCGACATTAAGCAGGTTCCTGTCCAAAGCTACCAACAAGTGTTTTCCTTTCTTTCAGATTTTGAGAAAGGGAAAGAAAATTAAGTAGACAGAAGAGTGTGAGCGCAATTTCCAAGAGTTGAAACAGTATCTCACATCCCCACCCCACCTAATGAGGCCTGAGATTGGAGACACGTTGTTCTTTTACCTAGCGATAAGTGACTATTCGGTAAACTCGGTCTTAATAAAGGAAGATGCCGATAAGATTCATCGTCCTATCTACTACACTAGCAAGTCGTTATTGAACACCGAGACGAGATATTCGCCACTCGAGAAGTTAGCTCTAGTATTGATAGTGGCAACTAGAAAGGTCAGACCGTACTTTCAAGTTCATCAAGTGGTAGTGCTAACAAACCAACCTCTAAGACAAATTTTGCATCAGCCAGATCTTTTAGGTTGATTGGTGAAGTGGTCCGTCGAGCTCAGTGAGTACGACATTGATTACAAACCTAGAAAAGCAATTAAGGGTCAAGCCTTGGCAGATTTTGTGGCCGAAAGATCAGTATCTGAGCACCTTTTTGTCCATCAAATTGCAAAAGTGTTCTCTTCTCAATAAGGTCTGATCGCCCCAGACAAAAGAGAGTCGATCTAGAGCCTTTTCATTGATGAAGTTTCAAATGCTTAAGGGGGAGGAGTTGGTGTAGTTTTTATAGGTTCAGATGGGACAGAGGTAATGTATTCCTTAAAATTTAATTTTAAGGTTACTAATAACGAGACAGAGTACGAAGCGTTAATTGCAAGGGTCAAATTAGCTTAGGCGCTAGGAATCACAGGTCTTGGTATTCATTGTGACTCTCAACTGCTAGCCAGCCAATTGAACGGACAATTCCAGGGGCGAGAAAGTAATATGCATGCATATATGGAGAAAGCTAAGCAACTACTGAACACATTAAAGATTGTTACAATCAAGCAAATTCTAAGAGCTAAAAATTCAAAGGCCGACATGCTAGCAAGATTAGCCTTTTTCTTTAAAGGAAATGTTCCCGCCTTGGTCTTAAATAAAGTGCTAGAACAAAGAAGTATTAAAAACTAACGACCACCGGTCACAAATAGCTCAGGTGGATGCCCATCGGTGCTGGATTGACGAAATAAAATCTTACATCCAAGATGGTGAACTTTCTGAGGACAGGGAGCAAGCAAAGAAGGTCATAAACAAGTCAGTAAGGTACACCATCATTAATGGAAAGCTATACAGATGAGCATACAACACCACCTACCTCAGATGCCTAAGACCTGAAGAAGTAATTTGGGTTCTAAAAGAAATCCACCTAGGAGTATGTAGTGAAGCCCAAACTATAACTTATAAGATTTTGAAGCAAGGGTATTACAGACCAACACTCTTTTGGGATACCGCACAACTAGCTAAAACTTGCCACGAATGCTAGGTGTATGATTGCATTCCAAGACAACCTCCAAAGAAGCTGACTTCATTGTTGAGCCCTTGGCCATTCTCTTAATGGAGGCTCGATCTCATTGGGCCATTACCACTAGCTCGGGGTAACACAAAGTATGTCATAGTGGCTATTGATTACTTCACAAAGTAGGTAGAAGCTGAGCCCTTAGCCGCCATTACTGAAAAACAGGGTCACGATATTTGTCATGCACAACATTATCTACGGGTTAGGGATACCTCAAGTGTTAATCACAGATAATGGAAAGCAATTTGACAATGCAAGCTTCAGAGAATTCTGCTCGGACTTCTCTCAAATTCGCAACTCCAACTCATCTAAAAGCCAATGGATAAGTGGAAGTCACCAACAAAGTCATAAAAAAAAAGCTCAAGGAGCACAAAGGTGCATGGATTAACAAACTTCCCAATGTTTTTGGTGCACACTGGGTCACTCACAAGGTAGCCACAGGTGAAACCCTCTACAGTCTAGCTTTTAGGTGTAAGACGATGATTTCAATCTAGGTTAACATACCAACCTTCTGGGTCAGCAATTATGGGGAGGCATCCAATGATCAGAGCTTATGCTTGGAATTAGATCTGCTAGAGGAAAAAAGGGATTGAGTTGTGATAAAGGTTGTAGCTCATCAGCAAAGAGTATCGAGATATTACAACAAACACATTCGGCACCGTTCTTTTCAAACAGAAGATTGGGTTCTGAGGTAAGTAACCCTGAACACCAAGATACCAGGAGAGGGTGTTTTAGGAGCAAACTGATAAGAACCCTATAAGATCATTCAGGTCCTCAGACCTGAAGTCTATAAGCTAGAATCCCCTACTGGAAACAGAGTTCAAAAACTATGGAATACCAAACGTTTAAAATTGTATTACCTATAGAAGCATCAAAAATTTGTATCAAATTTCATTGGAAATCAATAAAGTTATTTTTTTTTTAATTTTCACTTTTGAAGTTAACCAACAGATAAAGCTAAGCCCATGACATCGAAACATCTCGGGGTAATCTCCTTTCGAAACCCAAATATGGGTGACACTGTTCTCAGACATTAGCTTTCTATCTTCCCTGAGGTAATATTACCCTCAGTTCAAACATGCGCTAAGTACGATCTTAAAGAGCATAAGAGCAAAAAATGTTATCGGAGCATTACTCTCAAACGTCTTGGGATAATCTCCTCCCGAAGCCCAAGAGTGCGTTACATTGTTCCCATATATCAACTTATTATCTACCCCGAGGTAATAGCATCCTCAGCTCAAATAAACCCTGAGTGCGGTCTCAGAGAGCTTAAGAGCAAGAGAGGTCCTTGGGTGATCACATTGAAATGTCTCGGGGTAATCCCTTCCTGAAGCCTAAGTATGGGGGATATGGTTCCCAGATGTTAGCTTATTATCTACCCTGATGTAATAATATCCTCAGCTCAAACAAACCATAAGCACAGTTTCAAAGAGAGTAAGAGAAAAAGTGGTTCTCGAGTGATCACATCGAAACATCTCGGGGTAATTCCCTCCCAAAGCCCAAGTATGGGTGACATGGTTACCAGATGTTAGCTTATCATCTACTTTGAGATAATAGTATTCTTAGCTCAAATAAGCCATGAGTACGACCTCATGATGTATAAGTGCAAAAAAGTTTTTAAATGATTATATCTCAAAACGTCTCGGAGTAATCTCCTTCCAAAGCCTAAGTATGGGTGACATAGTTCCCAGATGTTAACTTATCATTTATCCCAAGGTAATAGTATCCTCAGCTCGAATAAGCCTTAAGCACGACCTCAAAGTATACAAGAGCGAAAAAGTCCTCAGACGACTATATTTGAACGTCTCGGAATGATTCCCCTTAAAAGCTTAAGAAAAATGCATGATTCCTAGACGTAAACATTACATACCTCCAAGTATTTTTAGGTAATCAACTCGCGCCTGAAATCTAAATGAGTTTTAAATATGAAATCAGTTACGAAGCTCACACGATCCAAAGAAAACAAACGTGCAAATTGCCTCGAAACGAAGGGTGGGGTTCATTACCTAATAAGCGTTTTAGGCCTAACCACAGAGCAGGTCTCAGTGGTAAAAATATCCTATATTTTATTTAAAGTCTTTAAGATTCAAAGTAAATGAAGGATGTTCAGCCTCAAATTATTCAAAGCTTAGTTATAGAACCATTTTGAGTTTGAAATATTTAAGGCTAGCGAGTGTTACGGATAAAGTCGAAGCATTGAAGGTAGAGGAATGCAAAACAAAACAGAGTAAAGTAAACCAAGAAGTCTTTATTAATATGTGAAGTTCATTACAACAGCAAAAAAAAAAAAGCAACTAAACTTTTTCATGGTGCTGGTCAGTTCGCGTGTTGGCCTGAGGATTCACCGTCTCAGCAAGAGGGGCCTCAGGATTGACTGTAGGAAGAGGAGAAGCCTCTGTCTCCTTAGCAGAAAAGACCTCTACAAAGCCAGCTTCAACAGCGACAGAGGGCTCGGTGGAGGGACCAATAATGGACTCCGTTGAAGGTACGTATATAGTCTTAAAGTTGGGGTGCTTTTCCTCCTTAGGAAGTACCCCATAAGAGTTTTCTCCTCTTTGGATTGGTGCCTGACGCTCCAAGGCCTAATATAACCAACCTAGATCCAAGTCCGAGTATTGACCTTGGAGCGTCTCACAAGTCAGGTCAATGTTATCATTGATCCGCTCGCAAAGCCGATCCCCTATACTCACCTCGTCCTCCTCGACCTTCTTGGCCAGAAGCGCATACCTCTTCTTCTCGACGTTCAAGCTTCTTCATAGCTCTTTACATGCCTTATTAACACTTTGGAGGTGCGCCTGTCCCTCCTTCTTCAAATAGTCCACCTCGAACCTTAGAGCCTCGGCCCTCCTATTCGCCTTGGACTGAGACGGCTCAGCAGTGGCCACCCTCACCTTAGGCTCCTCTCATTCCCGAACTAATATGCCCCGGTCGGATTTGAACTTGGTCCTTTCCACTACCAAGTTCTTCTTCGCCTATTCTGCCTTTTTCTCAGCCTTAGAGACCTTGGAAAAGTCATCTATCAGGGAGCTATGTTGCAGCATAGTCAAATAGAAGAGCTAAAAAGACATCAATAGAGTAGTTAAGAGAAATCATGATAGACCCCATTTGTTATGAAAATAAAGGGAAAGCACTCACCCGACCCAGCCACTTCAGCTGCAAATTCAGCAATGACTCGCCCGTAAGCCTAGCAATATCTTCCATAAATTTGTGGTTAATGCTCTGGACTTGAAGATTGATGTAAGGAAGAAAGTGTGCAAAGAATTCCAGCTTCCTCGCAGGAAGGTCCTCAAAAAGGAGCTCGCATGATCCGACCTACTCCTTGCCGGCCTAGCCAAACATTTGTTTCTTCTTCTTAACCTTCTCCTTAGAAGCCACAGTCATGGCCTTGCATTTCCCCTTTCCCTTATCAACAAGGGGAACTGGAAGAGAATGTGCTTGACCTCGAATTATCACCCCTTTACTAAGAGCTGGAGGGAGAGCCGTGATGATATCATGAGAGAAATTGATGATATCAAACATAAATATATGATATGTTTTTTATAATGACTAAATTAAATATGTTCTAAATTTGTCTCAAAATCTTGAGTGAATATGCTTGAGTTTATTCGTTAACAAATCTCTGTTCAAGTATATTAAAAAGTAAACAGATAGATACTCGGAGACAGACAGATCGATACAAATTCAATAATAGATCGATATATCAAAGAAGATCGATATAAAGAAATGAGAATATCGATATTTGCTGAGACAGTGGCTTCAGATGAAATCACCAATATAACCAGATCGATACATGGAGATCAACAAATCGATACATGGCTTTCACAGAAAGTTGTAAAATAATTACAGAAGCAACTATATTGATATATAAACATCAAGAGATCGATACATGATCTTCATAGAGAGTTGAAAAATAATTACAGAGTAGACCAGATCGATATACTGAAACCCAGAAATACTTCCAATACAAACAGATCGATACTTAGAGAAGTGATGATCGATACTCAGGATACAAATCATACTGTTCACTTAAAGAGATCAATACATGAAGAAACGGATCGATGAGATCGATACATGAAGAAATAAATTGATACTCTCTCTAAATTTAAAGCTCAACGGTAACTTCTGCAGCATTAATGGCGAGCATTAAATGCACCAAATCAAGCCGTTGGATATGGGTAGTTTTACAAAATGAATAGATATAAATAGAAGATATACAATGAAGTTTTAAAGAAGAATTACTTGCAATCAATATTAATGAGAAATCATTAAACAACATTGAGATACGAAAACACTAAACTTTCTCTCTCTACTGTAACTCTTTCAAATCTTGTATGAGAGAAAGTTTTCTTGTGAAAAGTTTATTGCAATATTTACTCTAGTGTGAGAGCAAAATCAAAAATATATTTGTAATTTAGTTTTGGGTAATTCTTCACCTATAACAAAGAAGATCTTTGTGGTTACTATTCGTATAAAAGAGTGTAAGGTTTCCTTTCACCTTAGAAGAAGTGTACTGTGCTATTCTTGTCTCGTCAAAACAAGAAATTAGTAGAACATCGGTGAAAGTTTCTTGCATCTAAAAGAATGGACATAGGCCAAGATTTGTCAAACCACTATAAAACTGTGTTTGTATTTCTCTCTCTAATTATTGTTTCATTACTGCCTTACATTACATACGATTTTATTTGCTAAATTTTAAAAACTCAATTCATCCCCCTCTTGGGTATTGCCAACTAGGCTAACAAGTAGAACTAGAGACATCAGACGCTCTCGAAGCTTTAGCCGGGCCTTATGGGGCAGCCTTCTGAGGCTGAGGAGCCTTCTCAGCTCTCTTCTCCTTAGTTAATCGTTGTAAGACCTCATAGAGGTCTAGAGGAGGATTTCTGGAGGCCATCTCGCATGTAATGTAAAGCAAATATCAACTACGACAACTTAAACTCAATGATGGTTTACCCTAAGATAATCACCTTATAGAGTGGCCTTTTTTTAGACTAGTTGTTCCTTAGATACCTAAAAATCCACAAGGCCCGAGGCCATTATCTCATCCTCTGAGAGCAATATGCTTTGGTCAGACTCTAAGGACCTGGCTACCTTTACCCTCTCCTTGCTATGAAGATCTAACCCAGGCAGTCCACTCTTAAGTAATTGCTTTCCCAAAAGGTCTCGGAACACGGACACCAAGGGTGGAGTTCTAGTCGCCTCCAACAAAGAATTACTTTTTCTTCCAGTTCTTCTTGGAGGTGGGATTACCAGTAATAGGGTTCACCTCGTTAGGATAGTTTTGAAGGTAGAACCATCCTGAACTCCTTATTGGATTCCTCTTCAGGATGTACATATACTCGATTTTATCAAGAGAAAGGGCAAAGCCTGAGATCTGACTCCACACGAAGTACAGACCCGATAGGATCCTCCAACTATTTAAGTTCAGTTGGTATTGAGGGATCCTAACACGTACGTGGAAGAATTCCTTATTAAAAGCTATCTCACCTCAGGCGAACAACTCAGAAGCTTATTTGCCCCTAAAACTCTAAGATAGATTCCTTCAAGAATCCTATACAATCTAGTATACACTTCTAAATCTAACTTTGTTTTTTCACTGAGATAGGAGAAGTAACAGGGACGATAGCTTGTCCCTCACCAAAGTCGTTTCTCCCAGAAGCCATTCTTTGTTTTTTACAAGATAAATAGAGGGTTAACAGCTGTCCCAGGTTATCAACAACTCAAGGTGTGTAGGCCTAAAGGTTTCTAAATCTAAGAAAATATCTACCAACTTCCTTAGTCAATCAATCATGTCGCAAAATAAACCACAAAGGGATAAAGAAAAGAAAAAGAGACTTACTACTTATAGTTGTTGGAAAGAAGAACTTAAAGTTGTCTAAGACTTAAAACCAAGCTGTTGTTACTTCATTGTGGTTGAAGTGGTTTGCAAAGGAAGAATGACGGCATAAATAGGAAGACAAAAGAAGTAAAAAGATGAAAGGCGGAGTATTTAAAGGGATGAAAGAACCCCAGCTGTCGATACACATTACAGATCAAAGAATAGGATGTTGCCATGTCAAAGTAGAAGCTGAGGGGTGCATCTCATTTATGAAAAAGAAGCGGCCATCATTAGGGGCAGTTAGATCTCTAGGGACCTAAGTCGTTATAATCCTAGAAGCTAATCATATTCTGCCATGTAGTGGAAGCAGGCAAGTTTCAAGTTGAGCATTTAATGACAATGGGCAGACATGTCTTTTCAAATGAGAATATTAATTTTTTTTTGTTAAAAATAGTTATTTTTTACTAAAACTATAGGGTTTGATGTTGAATATATAGTCCAGTATACCTAAGGCCCATAAAGCTACGAGCCTCGTGAGGCCCTGAATGGGAAACTAACAGTAATCCGAGACCAAATATCATCCAAGAAGAGCTGTCTAGATGGTAAAGGGCATGAGGTTTCCTCATAAGCCAGGACCTAATGGAATAAGGAAGTCTTAGGTCAGCATCCCAAATTAATACACAAAGGCCTTAGTTAGTTTATAAAGATCTCGGACATAGCTTACGAAAGCCTTAGTCAGCTTATAGGGGTCTCGATTACAGCTTGCAAGGGTTTTGGTCTGCCTATAAAGGTTCCGGATGGACAAAACCTGAGCTCGTCTCAAACGAATAGAGAGGTTTCAGACAGAGATCCCTGAGACCTCTCAACACTTACAAATTTGTGAAGGATTCACTTTCTTCTCATATCTTTCCTAGATTATTCTCTAGCAAGAATTTTTGCCTATTAAGACTTTTTATATGAAAAGAATTCTAAGGGTAAGTTTCATATAAAAAGCACACGATCTCATAAAATTCATAAGCTAATGCTTAACTTATGGAATCTCCATAATCCTCGCATGATGAGATACTTGTTTCCAAACTCCATAAGAATTCTACCATAATTAAGAGACATCAACATTTATAAAAGGAGATTAGTTATAACCAGGTATGACTACTGAAACTTTGGCTAAAAGAACTAAAATTCTCCTATATGTCTTCTAAAAAGTAAAATCCTAATTTAAGTATCAGAGAGTTTTCGCCAGACAACCGGCTTTTTTCCTTGAAGTTATATTATGGTTATAGGTTAGAAAAACGTCCAAGGAGGAAGAAGATCATTGCTGGTACACGGGATCCACAGAAAGAATTTTGCTGCATTAACATTAATTATTGTCTCGACCTACAGATTGAGTACAAATATGACGGAATATTCATCTATTAATTTGCTTATGTTGAAAAAAATTTAAAATGTTTCAATATTGATAAAACTCATCCATTCAAGTACTCTTGTGGTTGTTCGGTCTCTTCATCCCTAAAAGAATCCATTTCATCTTAAAGAAGATGATGAAGAGATATTTGGTTCAAAAATATCATATCTTAACACAACTGGGTCCTTATTATATATGGTACGATATACTAGATCGGATATAAATTTTTTTGTGAACTTATTAGCCAGATTTAGTTATATACCTACTCGCCAACATAAAACGACGTTAAACATATTTTTTGTTATTTTTATTGAACGATGAATTTGAGATTATTTTATACTAGTGAACCAATGCAAAATCCAAGATTAGTTGGTTATCTTTCGGATTCTCATAAAACTTAATGAATATTGAAAATTGTACATTTAATGAAGTTTATATTATCACTTTACAATTAAAAGTGTCATTAATTCCTATAAAATAAGTATCTAAGGATTCAAAATAAGAGTTTACCTAATTTATGAAAATGATTGATTTTACGTAAGTTTTGTATAATAGATATATCTCTTAATCTGAAAATTCAATTGATGCAATTCTTAGATCACTGAATCATGAATTTATCATTTCATAATATTGTAAGTCAAATGTCAGACCAGTTCAAATGTATAGTTGGTAAAAAATGGGTTTCAATAGAAGTGAAATGCAGCTACGATCTAGCCTGATATGCCTCAATATTTGAACTGTATTTCCTAATATACAAATCCAAATACAATGAATGAACATGTTACAGAAAGTTAAGATAAATATCTAAAACTTTTTGTATTTTGGTTAGAGTTTTATTTAAAATATATCATCGAAAATTTACCAACAAAGTTAAATGCTTATGAAAGAAAGTCTTTCAATAATTATTTAACCTTAACTATCCTCTTTGACATTTATCCTTTGTGTTTTCCTATAAATATATACTTATATTAGACATAAGATGATGTTGGTATCTCTTAACTTCTTCATTTCTTTATCTTATCTCTTTCTCTTATAATGTATTTCTAAATTTATAAATAAGGTTAGGGTGAACCTTTATTAAGTTTGTAGTTTTAATTCCTTTTATCCTTTGAGTTATTCTTCAATATAAAATTTTTTAATTAAGTGAATTATATTTCTTAAAAGTATTTTAATTTATTAGAGAATTTGATTCATTGTTAGCAAATGATACATTAAATGATTGTTATTTTCTATATCTCAAGAGCTAATGCTTTAATTTGTTAGAAAGTTTTATTTATTATTAACAAATGTTACATTGAATACTTGTTATTTTCTACATTTTAAGAGCAAGGTATATTATATTTTTTTATAAATCAATTTAAAAGTTAATATTTTATTTTTTTTACTTTTTTCTTAAAGAGGTATTTTAATGTGCATAAATGTTTTATCTTCTAATTAAAATTACTGTTTAATTGATTCTTAATTGAGTTATTACAAATGATCAAAAATAATTTCTACAAATTTCTTCAAAGTAGATCTCAATGCCCTATTATTTAATAATATTAAATTTTCATTATAAGAACCAACTCATCAACACAATTATCATAACACTTCAATAATTTGACTTGTAGCAAACTTATATAACTAATTTCTTGTGGATCGACATTCAGACTCCTAAACTTTTATTACTTGAGACAACCTATATTTAGGTGTACAACGTTAAAGTTGTAGCAAAGCTAGTTTACAAATAAGATATGTTTTCACTTATAATAATGCAATAATCTCATGGCAATCTAAAAGTAAACTTTTATTGTTACCTCTTCTAATCACTTTGAAATTCTTGCAGTACATGAAGCAAGCAGGGAATGTATATAATTGCAATCTGTTATCCATCATATTCAAAGTACATGCAATCTATTTTCTATTACATGTATTTGAAAAATAATATACGAAGACAATACTACTTTTATTACTTAAGTTGGAGGAGAATACATTAAGGGAGATCGAACAAAACACATATCACCTAAGTTTTTCTATGCTCATGAGCTCCAGTAGAGCTAACAAATTGATGTTAAACATATATACTTCTCTGATAATTTTGCTGATCTCTCACTAAAACTTTACCTACATAAATTTTTGATAAGTTGGCATATAATATTAACATGTCTCGACTCCACAAATTAACAAATTGATATTTGCTATCTTGAGAAAAAAATTTCATCAAGGGAGAATATTATGTTATAAAAGAAGAACTATAGAATTTTTGGACAAATATACATAGTACTCTTCTTTCTTTGATCATGTTTTATCCCACTATGTTTTTATTGGTAGAGTTTTTAATGAGGCAATATTAAATATGTCCAATGAAAACTGAAAGTAGTGTCATTCAATGTGAAGTGTTATAAATGCTAAAAAATTATAATTGGTGGATTTCCCCTTATTAATCAATTACAATTGTTCTAATATAGAATGAGCTTGTAAAAAGTTAAAAAAACACGTACTTATTTTTTTATTATTGTTTGACATACACTAGCATATATACACCCTCTTGTGTAATATAAACTCTCATCCTTCAATCTTCTCGAATCCATTCAATTTTGCTTAATAGTACAATTAAAGGTAGCTGCCATTAGGGCTTAGAAGCTCAGGCTTATAGTACCATGTCGGGCTCACTTAGAAAATATGGAGCCTGGCACGGCCTATAAAGCATGCAGCTTAGCACGGCCCATAAAATCTAGCCTACGTGGATAGCGTCGAATCTGGGCCAACTTGCAGGTCAATGTTAGTTTCAAATATTTATAAATTTTTTCGATAAAGTATTAATCTTATCTTCTTAATATTTCAATATAGTCAAACTTATCATTTAGTTTGAAGTCTATAGCTTAAATATATCAATCTGTTTCTTTATATATATATATATCGATGTTTTCAAATTTTATGTATCGATTCGTTAATAACAATAATAATAATAATAAGTAAAGGATAATAAATATTATAATATAAATAATAAAAAAAATATTAAATTAAATATATCTACGAGCCTATATCTTTAGGCTTGCCCTGACCCTTTAAGGGCTCGGGCATATACTGTTCATGACTGACTCGAGCTATTTGCCATCTTCAAATGCAATAATATCAAATATAACTCATGTCCTTCTCTTATGCTTTATTGCTTATTAAATTAATAGTCAAATATATTTTGCTTCCTTATAATATCTTTTATTTACACTTTAATTTAATATTGACCACACACGAAAATGTCCTTGATAATTTGGAAAAAGAATACAAAACAAATTTTAAAATATAGTCGTGGATTATTTCGGTTTGCAGTTAATTTCCTCTATGTACGACCTGCCGCTTGACCCTCAACTTGCAACTTGTGTTTTTTAAATGCCGGGCAGCCATTTCAAGAATTATTGGTTTGCTTCCTCGCATCGAAATTCAATGAAAATGACACAAAATAATTAAGAGCAAGTCTAACAAAGCATTACTGGAATGAAATAATAATAATGTACCACATGGTTATTGACCAGATCCATACTGATTACACTGATACTGAGACGTAGAAATTGTATAACCACACACACCCCCACACCCACCACCACCCCACCACCACTTGATGTTGATGATCAAATTATCAAAAGAAACATTTAATATTATGATGTAGCAATTCAACGAAACCAGCACAAATTCACAATTTAAAGCAATTTCTTGAGCTTCCAAGGTCCACATTGTAATGCAGGGAAAATGGGGAATACAAATACTCACCAAGTAACACCAACATGATAATACTATGTATTTGGTTTTCTATTGTCATATGTAATAGCTGCATTATGCAGAGTAAACGCATTTACATTAAAATATAAGGGGATGTAAAAATCAGATGGAAGCAAGAACACATAAATAGGATTACATAGTATAAGTGCTTTTAGTGAGGCTATTATGAAACTACTGCTTGATCTGCTGGCCGCAGGACATTCTGCCATCCTGTGCAATGCTGTAGAGCCTGTTTGAGAGTATCTGTAGGTGCTGCGACAGTCCAATTTGGGTAGTATTCACTAGGATGAAACATGATGTTTTCTTTAGCCTCAGTCATCAAGCCGGCTTGAGTTCCAGCAATGAATAAATCCCCTTCAGACCTTATACAGCCGCTATTTGCCTCATTCTTGTCAACCGCCTACATAAACAACACAGCTAAAATATTAATTTCATCACACAAATACCATGTCAAAATCACATAGCATATTGATCGTGAGTCATATTCTAGTATTTCCAGTAAAACAGAAAATTTTCATGATAATACTGGACTCGGAAGGGCGCCAAGAGTTTTTTCGCCATTAATCAAATGATGTATCAGTATTACAAGTAGGAAACTAAGAACTATGAAGAGAATCATATCCTATGGTCCTCTAGCCAAAATTTGTAATATCCATACTTTTCCTGGAAAATTACGAGGCATCTTGTTTTCTGTCATTTGGCTAACGCTGATGGGACTATAAGTTCGCTGGAAAGGCAGTTAGAATGTTCCATTATTTACAAAATTATGACCTGAACAACTCAGTGCAAAGGAAGTCAGAAAGTTCCATCTCAAAGCAGTTTTAATGTTATGCAGATCTTCCCTGTTTATCAAGTCAAGCAACAGAAGCATTCCACAGCCTCAAAGCAAAGAAACATCCAGCGGAACAAAGCAGATGAGAGAGATACATCTGTGAGAAACGTATTGAAGCTTCTATAACTTTTAGACTCACAACATCAACAAAAAAATCACACTAAATTGCTAGCCAAGCCCTGATCCACCATGATTAATATCCGCTCAGTTAAAAAATATCCTCAAATGTTTCTCATGCAATCTATTCAAGCCATTCATATAACTAATTCAAGCACTCATATATCACAAAAATAGAAAGAACTTAAGATGTTCTTAAGATGGTGACTTCCTGAAGTGGAGATATTTCAATCTTTAATCTTTTTTTTCTTTGTTTTTGGAATGCTGCAAAACTTGTGGCACTCACAATGATAATGGAGTATGTACGGCAGTTGCTTTCATTAAAAAGTCAGAAGGCTACCACAGGCTACATGCTTCTGGAGAAGAAAGTGTACGCCAACTCTGTTCAGGTTTGATCATGCACAGAAAAGCAAGTCCAATAATTCTATCTCCGTCCATTTTTACTTTATTCTATAGTTTTAGAGCTGGCACCTTCCTTCTATTTTTACCTTTTCCATTAGTTTGAAAGGCATTATGGGGATTTACTGCTTTTGGCATCTCAATATCTAAATAGTTAATAAGTTCTGGTATAATTTTTCAACATAAATCTCTTGAACTGAATTCTTACTACATTTTACAACAGAAAGTTTTACCTTTGTGAATTGCTTCAGTATTTTCATCCCACATACAGTTGAAACCACAAAATTCAAGATGATATGAAATGCACTGGGAGAAAAGCAAATAAAAAACCATTTACCTTCTCTGTAAGATACTTGAATGCTACCTTCTTCTGTCCTGCTTCATATATATTACATTGGGAGAATATCTGATGCAATAACAAACAAGATATTAAGGAAAAAAGTAGAAAAGAGTAAAATCTTACAACCTTCAAAATGGTTCAAAACAAAAAAAAGCGTTTCAAATGATAAAAGTATTGTCACCTGTGATTCCACACTGGCACAAACAGCATAAATTCCCCAATTTCTGGTGTAATTATTATACAGATGTACTTTTGCGTATCTAACACGTGGATGCCGTTGTCGAGTCCCATCAAAAAAACAATGGTGAATGGTCACTCGAATACATCTATCACCAATGTGAGAGGGGTCTGCTCCAATGAGCATTGTCTTGTCGTGTTGTGAAAAGTGGCACCTACAGAAAATGTTTAAAGTTATCAATAATAATGATCTTTTAATCCCTATGGAAGGACAACAATTTTTCAGAATGATTGACCCCACCTGGAAAGTGTAATATCTGTGCTTTCTCTGGTGATATCTATCAGCCCATCATCATAATTACGCAGGCTACAACGGTCTATCCATATGTGTTTCGAGTTAGGTTTTATTTGAATGGCGTCGACATCAGGTCCTTTACCACCTTCAAACTCCAAATTGCAAATAATAACATGTTCGCATTCCTTTAGCCTCAAACCTTTCCCTGTAAGTTTTACCCTTTGGCCCCGACCATCTATGGTTTTGTACGATGAGACACTCAAGTAAGAAGAGAGATGAATGGTGCCCGACACTTCAAAGACAATCCAAAGACGTTCTTTTTTACGGCATCCATCTCGAAGTGATCCTGGCCCATAGTCTACGATCTCGTAAAAAAGAAAAATATAGAATCTTACAATAGATAACAAGTAAAGAGTATGATTATTAACATAGGTTACCACACTATCTAGGAAGAAGATGATTGCAAGAGGCTAATGAACAGAAGATAGATCATCTAATTTCCGAAAGTAAAGGCATCGCTTGTTATACCAAATTACAAATTATAATATGCAACCAAGTTAAGAATGGGTTGTAAGTTGCAACCTTACAACTTACAATTTCACACCCGAAAAGTCACCGAGTTTCCCTAATCTAAACTTTCTCATGTACTCCAAGATTTCCCTATGGTTATACCTAATATCAGTGAAGCCTTAATAAATAGTCTTATGAAATTGTCAGACTATGTAAGATTAACCTTTTTCCCAAATGCTAGTATTATTATGCCAAAACTTCAATATTTCAAGTAACTAACGCTACTATTTAAAACTCGAAACACAACTTCCCAAGAAAAAATTCTCAGCAAATTACAGTAACATCACATAAGATTTGTAAAATAGAAAAGATGAAAGAAAATGAAGCACCAAGTCATAGATACACATAGAACCAAATCCTATTATAACTGAACAAGAGACAAATTCTGAACTCACACCGAAACAAGCACAATCATCCTAATCCATGTACTTAACCATTATAGACAAAGCATCAAAACGTTAAGTAAGCTAATAGGTAAAGGCTTAACAACAGTAATAACACTAAAAATCAACACTTGAATCAAATTGAACCATTCACTTCATCACTTTCTAAATCAAAAATTTCAATTGCAGCAAGTGCAACAATTAGCCACATTTGCACAAAACATGATCATGAATTCGATAAACAACAGATAAGTATAAATAATTACCGGCTAAAGTGGTCACGTGGTAGAGGGGACCGTGGAGCCCACCAACGGCAAAGTGACCAAACCCTTCGGCTTGACCGGCTAGTGCTCGCAAGCTGCAATCGACGTGAGCGTAAGGCAAGGACGACATCGAGCCGGTCTCAATTTGCACAGGATGATGATGATGATCAGACGGACCACATTTAAGGGGCGGAGCAGCCGTTTTATGCGGGAAATAACTGTTGGGTTCGTTACGGTTCTTGCGATGATGATGACTGTGGGCGTGGGAGTTTCCCATATTAATGAAACTTCCGTTTCCTTCAGATATTTTGTAAGTTATTAACCGAATCCCAACAACCAAAAGCTTCTAACTTCAATGCTCGTTACTGTTTGTTTGTCTGTTACCGAAAACGACAGCCGGAACTCTAACTTCGAAGACAAATCTAATTAAAGGTAATGGTTTGGTTGCCGTTGATAGTACGGGATAGTGCCGGATACTTGGCTCTCGCTCCGTCTTTTACTGTTTCCGCTAGATTCTTTGCGTTATCGTTAGACAATTCTTGTGTTATCTGAACCGTTCACTTTCTTGATTAAGGAGATGGAAAAGAATCTAGGGCTGTTTTTTTTTTGTTTTAATCATATTTAATTTATTAAATTCATCTGTTTAAAATAATTAAATACATTTGAAATTTAGCAATTGATTAAATTAAGATTTGTAAGATGTTAGAATTATATATAATATATGTGCTCAATTTCTGTTTTGTAATTTAAAAATGTATTATTACTAAGTCAAAACATTCTATTATTAGTAACAAACTAAGATAGATATCAAGGGAAGATCTTTGATTTCATCCGCACTGTCATTCTGCAAATAAAACTAAGTTTGGTGGTACAAGACGACCAATGAAAACCATTGAAATGCTGACATGGCAAATAACGAATCCCACCAAACTTAAAGAACAACCACCTTCGTGTTCAAACGAATAACCCGGTGATGGGAAAGAAAGAGTAGAACTTGTTTTAATTTTCACGTTTGAATATGGAGTTCATCAAAGAAGAAGGTACCCTTTTCCATCTTATTTATGTAAAAAGTTATTAGTTTATGAATGTTGGAAATATTTTGATTCTGATAAACATGGTGGATGAAATGCAAAGCAGAAGAGAGGGATCTGGAGCAGGGATTAAGCCAGCCATTTGCTCGGAACCAACATTCGGCTTCAAATTCTCCGACAGCATCAGCAACAAGACCGGCTCTTGTCTTATCAAAATCTAGCAAAGCCTTGCTCGGATCCAATTCAAGCAAGTCTTTGTTGTTATCCAATTCTAACAAATCCCTGGTATCCAATTCCGGTAAGCGATTAGAGATTTCTGGAACAAAAAAGTACGTGAGGCAGGTCACAGGCCGCCATAATGACACGGAGTTGCATTTGGCTGCAAATCGTGGAGATAATGATGCTGTTAAGGATATTTTGGGTGAAATTGACGCCCAAATGATGGGCACGGCTAGTGGGGCTGATTTCGATGCTGGGGTTAGTTTTTCTTTCGTCTTTTCCAGCTCCAAAGGCAATCCAATAATGCAATGCATGGACATTCATAGAATTGTTAACAGATTGATGAAACATGTACGATTCATCATTTCCATTTTCTAGGAATATTTATATCCTAATTTTGTGTCGGTAAATACGTTAATTAGGTGGCAGAGATAAGGACGGCTGTTGTGGAGGAGGTGAATGAATTGGGAGAGACAGCATTGTTTATTGCAGCCAAAAATGGTCACTTGGATGTGGTTAAGGAGTTGTTGCAGTATATGACTTGGGACGGTATTTCATCGAAGACCAATTCTGGGTTTAATCCTTTGCATATTGCTGCCAGTCATGGTCACCAAGGTAATATTTTTAATGAAATTCTATATATAATCAAGAATGACATCTCTTAGCATGGATACTATATACATTCTTTATTATTGAACAATTGAAATTGAAAATTGTGTATGCTACATTAGAAATGTGCATGAATTAATATAATAATATATTAATAATATTTGTTTTAAGTTATTTAAAATTTTATATTATCAAAAATAAATTAGGGCTTTATTTTAAAATAATAAATGAAATCGAGGTATTTTTGTCTTTTAGTTAGTCAACTAATGTTAATGTTAAGAAAGTAGAGGAGAAGTAAATATATATTTACCCAAAACTTTCTGCAATACAAGATTACCACAAACTTCAGGAACTATATGATAAATTCAAAAGCATTATTCTGTAGACGAAGCTATCAGAAGCAATTTTCCTGCTTAACATTAATTTTAAGTTTTGCTGCTACCTTGCTGTTGTTAGAACTGAATGCATGTTGATAATTGCAAGCTATCTGGTTGCTTGCATTTATGTTCTAAAGCAGAAAGTATACTTTTACATTAGGCATTTCAGTTCATAACAACTTTTATGCAGCCATTGTGCAGGAGCTATTAGACCATGATCCAGAACTTAGCAAAACATTAGGCCAATCAAATGCAACCCCACTTATAACCGCAGCTACAAAAGGACACGCAGCAGTAGTACATGTACTGCTTTCTAGAGATCCTAGCTTGCTGGGGACACCTAAAGCCAACGGGAAGAATGCATTGCATTTAGCTGCCAGGCAGGGGTATGTGGATGTTGTAAAACATTTGCTTGACAAGGATGCACAACTGGCAAGACAGACTGATAAGAAAGGACAGACTGCATTACATATGGCTGTAAAAGGAGTTAGCACTGAGGTGGTGAGGATTCTTCTTGCGGTAGATTCAGCAATTGCCATGTTCCGAGACAAGTTTGGTAATACACCGTTGCATGTAGCAACCAGGAAAAAACGGACAGAGGTATTGATTTTTTTCACCCATACTGTTGCATTTGGTTAGATTACTAAACGTGGGATTTCTTTTTAGAATATTTGAGTTAGGGCTGAGCCAACTTTGTCGAAGAATGTGAGGAGTGGGAGTTCGGTTATGCTTCCTCGGCCTTAAAATTACTTATTGTTGGATGCATTGGTTATAATCTGAAGACTTGAATTTATGTTACCATTTGTCAGATCAACATACATACCGCGCAAGTTTAATTACTAAACTATGGATGTTTAGTTGGGTTCTGAACTCAACTTAGTCCTTTGCTCAGTTCATCTTTCCAGATAGGCTGAGCTTGGTTTTCCTGCACCCAGCTCATCCTCACCAAATTTGAGCATTCAGTTATCAAACAATGATTTCTGAATTTGGCTAGATGGTTCAGAATTCAGTTGGATGTTCATGTTTCCGAGTTCCTTGAGATTATAATTTGGTGTCCTTATGGTTAGAGAACCATCTCTATCTCTCTCAATAGTTTCGTGTTACCAAGTGAACAAAGCAGTCAATATTTGCATCACATGGTTATAGATCTTAGGCAATTGTTCAACGTAGTTACTGTTTTTTTTTTTTGCATATGAATTTTATATCCTATTGGTTCAGAAAATGCAAGTGCCCAAAGCCATAATATGATAGCTTGGATAGTTGTCTAGTACTGTGATGGGGCCTCATTTAAACTTTAGTTCTGTCTTCTGATTTTAACTTTTCTTCATTTCTTTGCTAAGTTTCTTCCTGTACCATCATTTTCTTCTGAGCAATACATGAATGCGATTCCAACATGAGTTTAAGTTTCTGTTTTATCTTTGCAGATAGTGAATGAATTGCTAGTCCTTCCTGACGTTGATGTGAACACACTAACAAGGGAACACGAAACAGCCCTCGACATAGCTGAAGGACTCCCATACTCTGAAGAAACTGCTGAATTAAAGGAGTGTTTGGAACGTTATGGTGCACTCAGAGCGAATGATCTTAACAAACCAAGGGATGAACTTCGGAGAACTGTGAAGGAAATCAAGAAAAATGTCCATACACAGCTTGAACAAACGCGCAAAACCAATAGGAATGTGCAGGATATTGCCAATCATCTTCGTAAGCTTCACAAATTCGGACTTTATAATGCAACTAACTCAGTCACAGTGGTTGCTGTACTTTTCGCAACAGTTGCATTTGCATCTGTTTTCACACTTCCTGGTGGTGACAATGATGATGGATCATCAGTGGTGGCAAGCACAGTGGCGTTTAAAATCTACTATGTCACCAATGCCTTTGCTCTGTTCTTTTCATTAGCAGTCGTATTGGTACAAATCACAATTGTGAGGGGAGAGTTAAAATCGGAGAGACGGGTTACCAAGGTGATCAATAAGCTCTTGTGGTTGGCCTCTATATGCACTTCTGTGGCATTTACTTCTTCATCATATATAGTGGTTGGAAGGCAAAGCAGATGGGCAGCAATTTTTATTACAGTTTTAGGGGGAATGACTATGGCAGGAGTTCTTAGTTTCTTAACATGTTATGCAGTGATGTCGAAAGGGATACGGCAAGAGAAGAAGAGAGAAAAGTCATCAAGGAAAGGAAGGGAAACGCTTCCAATAGATCATGATTTAGATTTCAACTCATTTTATGTCATTTAAAGATTCTGTATGCATTCCCAAATGCCCATCTGGTTTGGTGCTTCTTCTGGCCATGAATAGGAAGTAGAAAATGAATGCAGAAAGTGGGCAGCCTGTGTTACTTACAAGAGATCTCTGAGGTGTAAATACAAGGTCTGGGAATAACCAATATTGCTGCCTCTGCAAGTCAAGAATATTTATTAATCTTTTTTGCTTGTTGGAGCAAAACTAGGCAATAAGATCACCCTGCTTTTCATTAGGCAACAACAACAGGTGAAAACTTACTTGGCTATTGACTTATTGTATATTTTAAACAAAATTATCTGCATATGTAATCAATTTTGATTTCTTTACAAGCTATGTGCTATTCATAATTAAGGGTATCTTGAGGTCTTGCATTAGACGAGTGAAAAACACAGTACAGCAATGTGAATTTGTGATTCTAACAAAATAAAAAGAAAAGAAAATGGTGTGTGAATTTGTGTGGCGAATATGAAGAATTATAAAGTTAAAAAGCAAGGTGCGTTTTGACGTGTGAGGCTGAAAAAGGAGCGGCCTTGACCGAAAGTTTAGCTGGGGAGGAGTCAACGGATTTAAGTAAGGTAGAACCCATCATTTGACTTTTCCGATGAGGCCACTTTCCTTTACGTCATCACAGAGACGTGGCCTCTTCATTGTTTATTCTCACTTTTCGCTATAATGAGGAGGATTGTTTCAACTTAAAATAAATTAAGTAGCGTTAAAATGATTTTAGTTTTATAATATCTTATAAAACTGTTGTGAACTATTAGTTTAAGTGTAATAAATAAAAAGTATAGGGACTGAATTGATATTTTACTTATAATTAATGAAAGAATACGACAGTCAGAAAGAGAAGAAGACGATTGATTTCTTCTTTGTTGATGTGTGTTCAATGCCATTACAAAGCCTGTGTTTATACTAAAACTAAGATTAGGATAACAGAAATCCACTAATGAGATTATTATCAATCCATTAATTGACGTGTGAGGCTGAAAAAGGGGCGGCCTTGACCGAAAGTTTAGCTGTGAGGGGTGTGAACGGATTTCAGGAAGGTAGAACCCCATCATTTGACTTTTCCAATGAGGCCATTTTCCTTTACTTCATCACAGACGTGGCCTTTTCATTGTTCATTTATCACTTTTCGCCACAACGAGGAGGATTGTTTCAACTTAAAATAAATTAAATAACGTTAAAATAATTTTAGTTTTCTAATATACAGGGTTATGTAACGGTTATGATTCAATCTAAAATTATCAAAAATCGAATTAAAAAAATTAGTTTTAAATTAAAATCGATTCTTTTATAATAAATTTTGATTTTAAAAAATTAAAAATTAATTTTTTTAGAGTATATTCTGATTCTAAATATTGTGAAATTGGAATCGAATCGAAGAATCGACTTGATTTAAAAATAAAAAATTATTTTTTAAGTCAAATGAATTAAACTCTACCTTTTATTTAAATACAAACTTTTAATTATGAACTACATATATAAAATTATACAATTTATTAAAGATAACACTCTTTATTCATTGAATTACATAAAAAAATTAATCAATATATTTATAATATTTTATTTTATTTTATTTATCATATTATTTGTATAATAATTTAATTAAAGTGATATGTATATATTTATTTTAAAATTGTCAAACAAGTTAACAATTATAATAAATAAATATATACATAATATAATACTATTATGTATATAATTGTACTATCATAAAAAAATTAAAATTTTCTTTTTAGTGATGTATAATTTTAACTCTAGTAATAATATAATATTTTTTTAATAATTTATCGTATATCAATTCTCTTAATAATTTATTTATTTTCTCTTTCATTCACTCAATTTTTTATCCACTCAATTTTTTATCATATATACAATATTTTTATAATTTAATTTTATTGATTTTATCTTTTTAAGATTTTTTTTATAGAGTTAAAAATTTTTAAAATTGAAATAATTAATAAATAGAGTATTCTATTTTCAAATCGAAACTAGAAAATAGAGTACTTATTAAATATGATAAATTTTAATTCTAAAATTTAAAAATCGAATTATTTAGAATAAATTTTAGCTTAGAATAAAATTAGAAACAGAATAAATTTTGTCCGCTCCCACTAATATTTTATACAACTGTTGTGAACTATTTGTTTAAGTGTAATAAATACAAAGTATAGTGACTGAATTGATATTTTACTTATAATTAAAGAAAGAATGCGAAAGTCAGAAGGAGAAAGGGAAGAGGACGATTGATTTCTTCTTTGTTGATGTGTGTTCCATACCATTACAAAGCTCGCATTTATACTAAAACTTGGAAGAAAAAGACATTATTGTAGGGTTGTAGGATAAGATTAGGATAGTAAATATGCACTAATGAGATTATTATCAATCCATTAATGGACAATGGACCGATCTCTCACTTGTTAGTACAATGAAAATTCAGTATCTCCGTACCAACGTAAACACTGCAGGCTTCAATATGCTTCGTTCGTTTCATGCAGCACTCCCTCAGCAGTTGAAATATGGAGCTGAGTCAAGCTCCGAGTCGCGCAGCAGTCTAGCGCGCTCAACTGTTGCTATTTGCCCAACTGACATATGGAAGACTTGATGGGAGGGAAATTGAAAAGTCAACTTGAAATTCTACTCAACACGTGTGATCAGACGAGGGACTGCGAAGCTATACATACTACATACTCTTATCTCCTGAGAACGTGTGGAGTTTAAACGTTAAAAAAGAGAGAACACAGCAGCACGTTTTTTTGCAAGCTTGAAAGTTGAAACTGAGGCACTTATTGCTGCCTGCACTATAGAGTATAGACAAAACAACACCCACCAGCAAGTGGGCATTAAGTTTCCGTACTTGATCTTGATTGACCTCCACTCACCTCTCAACAAGTGTAGCAGTAATTCTCACAGTTGTTCACACTCACGCGTTTTATGGGTTCAGAAAACATTTAACACACGTCTTGGTTCTTCTTCGGTTTCTAGAACAGAACACAGAGAAAGAGAAGCTCTGATTTTCGAAGCTCCAAGGTCAGTTAATAATTAGTGTTTGGTTTATTTAATTTACAATTTTGGTTGTTGACTTTAAAAGAGTGGAATTTGAGCACCCGTTTGGATAAAGATTTCAACTCTTGTTCAATATTTCTAGATTTACTGTTCATTTGTTTTGTTTACCATTTTTTTCTTCTTTAGTTTGGTTATAAGGGTGATATTTGATAACTATGATTGATGAAGAAATGGTGCTGATAATGATGATTTATGGAAAGACAAGTGGATATTAATTTAATGCGAAATTTAGGTGCAGAACATGTCAGAGATATGATTCGTGTATCAAGGAATCGAACTTCCGGATTTCCCACGTGCATCATATTACCTTATATCAATTTACAAATTGATGTTTTGGTCTGCCATGGATACTGTTTGATCTTGGGTTGTCATGAATAATTGAAATTTCTGATAAGAACAAAAGGAAAACCCTTTTTTAAGAAATTGGTAATTGGTTTGATGGAAACTCCTTCGGGGCAGCAAAGCTGGAAAAAGATGACGAAACAGTTGACAGCGAAACGGGACGACACGCGATTGCAGTCTTTGGTGAGAGCAGGAAGTTTAGAATTGGTCTTGGATATGATTTCTAGTTGTGGGGATTCAGAACTGAGAGAGATGTTGTCTACGCAGAACCATTCTGGTGAAACAGCTCTGTATGTTGCTGCTGAGTGTGGTCATGCTGATATTGTGAAGGAAATGATGAAGTATCATGATACTGTTTTGGCTGGTATCAAAGCAAAAAATGGATACGATGCATTACACGTTGCTGCAAAGCAAGGGTACCTAGGTAAGCTTATATTGAGATTCAATTTTTGATTGTTAAAATTGTGAACATGCAATATGCTCAATTATATATCTGATATACTTCAAGTGATTGAATATAATTCGCCTGCCGTTATCAATTAGGCGTTTCTTGAAGGAATTTAAACTTACCTTATTTCGTCTAAAGTTTATTCCTTTCTTTACTTTTTATTTTCTACATATCATTTTTAAGTTCAAATCATTCTTGGAATCAAACTATTCTAAATATTTGTTTGTATACTATGTTGTAGAGGTATTGAACGTCCTTGTGGAGGCGATTCCTGATCTTTTAATGACTACTGATTCCTCAAACACCACAGCATTACACACTGCTGCCTTACAAGGCCATTTTGAAGTAGTGAACTTCCTCTTGGAGAAAGGTAGCAGTGTAGCCAACATAGCTAAAAGAAATGGGAAAACTGCTCTGCATTCTGCTGCAAGGAAAGGGCATCTGGAGATTGTAAAGGCCCTTTTGATTAAAGAACCTCGAATTGCTACGAGCAATGATAACAAGGGTCAGACTGCTCTCCATATGGCAGTTAAAGGACTGAATGTTGAACTCGTGGATGAGCTTATGAAGTTGGATCCTTCTCTAATAAACATAGTTGATACCAAGGGTAACACTGCATTGCATGTAGCAACCCGTAAGGGTCGGAGTCAGGTGATGAAATTCAATTCCTTTAAAACATCATCAATAAAATCATTCTTGTTTCAACTTACCCCATCATATGATGAATGTTGGATATAATTGAGCATGTTCACTCTTTAATTAGAAAATAAGAATCATCATATCTTATAATGTCTTACCCTGACTAGTATCTCTCAATGAGAATTAGAAATCAAATTAGAGAATTGTCAATTTCTTGATTGTGGGTGAATAGATATATAGTTGCTTTCTGATCTATAACTTCTACTTATGCTGTTATGCCTGCCTTTGAATGGTGGATTCTTGCAAAACTAGAATTCCATTTATATTTCTTGCCTAACACGCAGATCCCGATACCATTGTACTTTCTTTAGAAAAATGCACAAATAACATAACAGGGCAGCTCTCCACTTTTTAAAATCAAGAGACTTAGTCCTTTGAGTTTCAGAAGGTTGACGAAATGACTAAATAGCACCTCTTGTACAAGTAAAATGGGGGGCTTCAGAGTCATACAGGAGAATTCTCGATTATAACTCATATTATCATTTTGAACTAATAAGAGAGCATGCACTTGGTAGTGTGTGAGCACATTAATGTACGCACATTTGTGGATTTGAATTAAATTGTCACTTACAATCCTGAATTGTTTTTGGTGTTAGATACATAATATAATATAGGCATACAATCATACAAAAGATGTGTAAATAGAGTTCATGATTAATATATTTACCATATTATATGTCCTTGGATCTCAATGCTCACTTTTACCATTCTCCAATATAAGTCCATATATCATGCTAAAATAACAGTGTTTTGGTTGGCCCATTTATTGCGAACAATATTTCTGAACATTGCATTGTTGTTTGAAATAATAATATATAACTCTATAACTGAATTAACATAAGTCTTAGATAAGCATCCTGATATGTTCATTTTGTTTTCATATTTTTCTATTCTTTGTTCTTGGCGTGGGGTCTTAGATTTTAAATGTTATTTATTGATGACACTTTAAAGCTACATTATGTTCATGTCTATGCATAAATTGTTGTGCAGTGCAAATATATTTGCTACCATTTTCTTCAACAAAATCTCCTTATTTTTGTCAAAACTGGAACCATGTTCAACATGAACATAAGAAAAATATTTTAGCAGAGGCACGCCAGATTATTTGTTTGTGCATTTCCAAATAATCTTGATTTTCCTGAAAGTGGCATTGCAAGTGTATCTATTATGCCAGGTTTGAACTTCGAATGGATTTTGATAACTGCATTGCTAAATGAATGTGAACTACTGTGATTAAATTTTACAGATTAAAGTAGTAGAAAGAATTTTAATCCATTAACAGAGCTAAAAGTCCCCAAAATATTCACAAATGCTATTCTTGCAGATTGTTCTAAAGCTTCTGAATCACAGTGGAATTGACAAAACAGCCATTAACAAATCTGGAGAAACTGCTCTGGACACTGCTGAGAAAACTCAGCATTCTGAGGTTAGAGCCATCTTGCAAGAGCATGGAGTTCAGGGTGCCAAATCCATAAAGACACCAACAACAAACACAGCTCGAGAACTAAAACAGACTGTTAGTGACATAAAACATGAGGTGCACGACCAGCTCGAGCACACACGCGAAACACGAAAACATGTGCAGGGTATAGCTAAGCGGATCAACAAAATGCATACAGAAGGGCTTAACAATGCAATCACCTCCACCACAGTTGTAGCTGTCCTCATTGCCACTGTTGCATTTGCTGCCATCTTCAATGTCCCTGGCCAATATGCTGATGACCCAGAAAAGCTTCCTCCTAACTACTCTCTTGGAGAAGCACGTATTGCTCCAAAACTACCATTTACGATTTTCTTCATCTTCGACTCCATTGCCCTCTTCATATCATTGGCTGTTGTGGTAGTTCAAACATCAGTTGTAGTTATAGAGAGAAAGGCAAAAAAACAAATGATGGCAGTGATTAACAAGCTGATGTGGTTGGCTTGTGTTATGATTTCAGTAGCATTTCTTGCACTCTCGTACATAGTTGTGGGAGATAATGGTTGGCGGTGGGCTGTTGCCGTAACAGTTATTGGAACTGTGATTATGGTATCGACAATAGGGACAATGTGTTATTGGGTGATTGTCAACCGTATCACGGCTTCCAAATTGAGGAGCGGCCGTAGGTCATCAATGAACAGTGGGTCTCGGTCGATGTCAATGTCAGTGATTTCAGATTCAGAGCTTCTGAACAATGAGATTAAACTCTATGCAGTATAAGAAGTGATATGCCACATATCCATTCCCCCTTGTCTAGCTCTTTATATATAAAGTTACGCCCTTGTATATAAAAATGTAACAGAGTATCAGCATCAGCATTATGCTTTTCAATGAAGTGGCAGTTATGCTCTGGGAGGAGCTGACGGAGAATGTGAAAGCAGCAGAGAACTGTAAACTCCCGACTAAAGTTTATTCTTTTCTAATCAATGTAGTCGATGAATCGGTTCAATTGGTGTAAATGATATTTTAAACCGTCGTTTAAGTTCACTGGAATTATTCCTTGATGATATGCGCTAAAAACTAGGAATATTCAGCATTGAAATACTTTCAGGGCAGCTTATTGAGCTGTTCTGCATGGCCTTTTTACAATGCACTAGTATCACCAACATATTGATGCGGGATCACCCGTACCTTTCCTCTAGTTGATGACATTATTTGGAATTGGATGCTCTTGTTATTGAGTGAGCAGTAACAAGAAGGCCACAAATCGAAAACTTGGAAGTGTTGGGCTAATAATCATTATACAAAAGGATTGGACGTACGAAATTGGAGGGGAGTAGAGTCCATTCCCTCAAAACTCAAATTATTCTGGGATTTTGTTACTAAAAGGAATATCAATTGTAAATAGATCACTAATGTGAGCAGCCCATCACTGTAGCGTACGTCACTACAAATTTACATTCATGTTATGAATGAAGTTCTGGCCGGGGTTAATTGTACAACTTTTCATTGAATAATTTCAGTGCATTGTATTTTTCCGATAATTCTCTACCTCTTTCAATCTGCAGCTAAAAATGCAGTGTACCGTTTCTTATGATTGTATTTTTCTTGTTTCAGAAGCAGGACACTAACCCAAGAGTTTCTTGTCAAGAATCAGGACAGTAGCATAGAGGATCAACCAATTCCAATTGACCGAAAGCTGCCCAAACGAACCAGACAACACATTGTCACATGGGCCTGTAAATTTACGTGACCACAATTCTCAGTAATCCTCATATCTTACTCTTATATGAATTTTCTTTGGCTGATAATTTTCTGGTGCCCAAATGAATCGGACAACTCAACTGAATGATTTTTGTCAATCAAATGTTTGGTATATACTTATCTTTTACTGAATTCTTAAGCTATCAAATAGGATACTTATGTAAGATTGGACCTTAACGCTGATATTGAGATTTTATTTAACTGCTTAGTTTTTAGGTCAAGTGTTAACAGTCTCTCTCCTCTCTATCTCAATCAATCCATTTTTGGGTCAGAGTGGTTTCACTAATAGCTTGGACACGCGGGTATTGATAAAAGCTAGAAGTCAAAAAATAAACTGGCATTGAGAGAGATAGAAAAGCTCAGAACTTAAACAAGTGGAGGGAACATATGAAGAAAAGAAAAAAAAAATAGTGTAGAGGGTTTATTTTTGCTGATATATTGGTCGTGTTACTGAAGACATATGCATCAGAATAAAGTGAGAAGATGACAAGGTATTTACAGAAATTTTTTAGTCCAACAAAATTATATCTTGAAGAAAATAATGTTGAAGCCTTGAATCTCACCTGACATTATTCACATGTTCCCACTTGCTGACTGGTCCCATTATTGCTGCACATTTCCCTTCGTAGCTATTATGATATGCAATTTCAAAACAGTAGATTGTGAACAAATTTATTAATATATTATAGTTGCATTTGACCTTGTAATTTTTGAAAAAAAGAGCCCGGGAGCAAATCAGTTCTTCTAATCCTACTTAATGTACAACTATTGTGAAAAAGAATCAGCTGAAGTATAAGTGAGTGGATGTTTTTGACATACATTAGATGCCAAGTAAAAGTGAGTGTTTAGCTTATATTTTAACCGCTATATTTTAAAATTACATAGAAACACAGCAGCTACAAATGTATTCTTTATTGTGAGGCAGGAGCATATTATGTTAGAAAGAAAAGTAACTGTTTCAAAAGTAATCAGGGTACAATCATGATTGGTTTTTGAGTCATTGCACAATCTATGCAATAACCGGTTAATTTTTGCTGCCGTTGACAGCAATGTAATTCATTGGGAACGTAAGCTTTAACATTTTCTCCAAGGGTCAGCTAGCATATCAAAATGAAAACTTGTCAAAATCTTCATAAAAGTGGACATAAAGACAAGATGATCTTAAAAATTTTAGATTATTACACAATCACTTGAATTCAAGTACTTTTCATTACTGTGCTTAGAGGGTATTAACAAAATAATAGGAATTTCATCACTGTTTAAGATTCTGATTTAAGATTAATTTTTAATGACTTTCTTGCAACCAATTGTAGAGCAGTGTTTTGAATCTGGTGTCTGTGTTTAGCGGAGGTAAAATAATCATTCAAAATGTCAGAGACCGCAACTCACTGACACTGAGTACTGTATTAGTTTTATCATTAATATCCAGTACTTTGTTTTAAATGTTTGTCAAATGACTATTTAACTATGACACCAGCCTTCCTGTCAAAGAAATCAAATCAAGTTTCCATTTTCTGGCAGGCAGTACTTCCTACATTTGTTCACCTCTATTAAACCAGGAATCCTTAAAGGGTTGTCTATAGCATCTCCATTTTTTAGCAGCTATGAACTACCAACCACTGTAAAATTTATATGGAATTATAAGTTTTTACTGAGTGAGGACACGGGTAACCTGCTTTTCCCTCATTCTCGAAGAGGACAAGCATGCATTCCTTGGGGGAAAAAGTTTCCTGCCTTTGTTTCTGATTCTTCACATTAAAAATAGATCTACATTCGTTTTTATCATAAATCATTTAATTATCGATCTGGGTATGAATGTTGTAGGTTTTTATGGACACGTGTTATATGAAACATGTTGCAATAACAATCATTACAAATTAATACTGTAATTTTTCGGAAGAATGCAATTCAATCATATGTTTTTTTGTATTAAGTAGTCTAAATTATTAGTGGACAAATGCAGGATGATGAATAAAGTATCCATTGGCTTCTAAATCTAATATCTAGAGTTCAGGTACCAAATGTACAGCTGATAATTCACTTTCTTATAGTTGATCGATTTCTCTCTCTCTCTCTCTCACAGACAAAAATGAACATTTAGTGTGCTTTTGCTTGATCTTGAAATTACAACAGTTAAAGAAAATCCAATTTTATTCGGCAGTTAATGTTAACTAATCACTTACCTACTTGTACTTGACAATTAACGATTCTATTAAAAGCTACAATACTTAATTCTCAAATATGTTATTAGAAGTATTGTATTTATAATATAGTCTTACGTCTTTTGGGTCCAAGAACATCCAAATGACTTGATACTTTTTCCTTATGGTAAAGGGAAAAAGATAAAAAGATGACGTTCCTCACTTTTATGGAGAAATACAAATCTTCCGCAGATCTTTTTTTAAAAGGAATGGTGGGTAAAGCCTGAAATAGCCATCAAGAATCTAGTTCAATGGAAAAGGACCATATGTGAACTGTTGTTGGAAAAACCACCTGGGTTTTACGGAATCATAGAACCACAAAAGTTTTGATAACTTTATATAAAGTTTACATCAATTAAGATATGGACTGATAGTCGTGTTACTGTTCCATGTGACAGCTATCAACAAAAAAGACTAAATGAACAAAGGTAAAATGGAGTTAAAACCTATAGAACTGAATTTAAGCATTAATCTTGAACACAAACCAATAGCCCCAGTCCTTGTGAGAGGAAATCAGACCAACAGAAAGTTGAATTCAAGTGACTCTAATTATGTTATAACTTGTGCAATTACAAAAGAATGACAACAGGGTGGGGCTTACACTATTTATATGGACAATAAAACCTTTGATGACTACAAATTTTCTGATTAAAATTTTATTTTGAACAAATCAAGGACTTCAATAGGTTGTTCAAACATAGTATTTCACTATCATCAGTAACTCTAGTTTAACAGTTCCTGGGAATCATGCAAAATACTTCAACATCACACTGCATTAAATGACACCCACTTCGAAAAAATTTCACAGTAAATATGGTGGCGGTAATGATAGTGAAATCTGATTATGTTTCACTGTATCTTTCACCCATTTTCATATGCTGCAAACTCCAGGTCTTTTTTGTCTCCACAGACTGAAATCTTTGATGCAGATAGTGAACAAACCCCAGCTTCATTTACAGCCTTTCTTGAACTAAGCAGTTGCTGAGACTGACTCTGTTTACAGTGAGCAATTGCTCCTTCAATCGAACTTTCAGTCTCTGAATTTGCGCTGCTGCTCCTCTTGAGCAGCTGTAAATTGTAAAACCCGATTGAACTGAATGAAAAAGACGAAGATGAAGAAGAAGAATCAGATGAAGATGTAGATGAAGATGAACACTTCATTGGAGAATGTCGTTGAATTACTCCTGAGAAGGATTTTCTATGGCTATTAGCAACATCTTCAACGGTCTCTTTTTTAATGCTCTTTGGGACAGTAGAACATATCTTGTATCTGTCATTATCAATTTTTCCAAACGGGATTTTATTTGCAACGTTTACGTACTTGTGTAAACAATCATTGACTTTTGAAATACTTTCTGCCTCTACATTGTATGCTGCTTTGGCACAGAACTCAGAACAAGTAGACTTACTGAACAAAGACTTGAGATATGCCCGTGAAGCTTTGAGCTTTTGACTCAACGTTGATTTATTGATCTGCTTGAGCTTTCTGGTCCAAGACTCCTTTGAATGATCTCCAATGAAACCGCTCGATTCATTTGACCATTCGAAGAAATACTCATCTGGGTTTAATTCAGTGCTGACCCTGCAAGATTCTGATGGTGATACATTACAGGATTCCAAAGGGGTACTGGTATTTGTTGTAGTTGTGGAGCTTGTAATGAAGGGAATGGCATAGCTTTCTTTCAATGGTTCTTCTGTTTTCTTCTCTAATGAAGTGTTGGAGTTTTGGAGAAGTTTTTGAACCATTAACAAGCGAGGAGGAAGATGAAGAGGAAGGAGTTTTCCCTTGTAGAAGAGTTCATCAGCTGGTGAAGTTGTGGATTCTCTTGCTTGAGAAACTGCACACATTTGGAATTCAAACTCTCTGCTTTGTGGCGGAGAGCTGATGGAATAACACAAGAAGTTGGAAGAAGAGCTAACCTCCATTTCAATGTAATCTTCATCACCATTATTGCTTGAAACTTGGCTTGTGGTACTGACCATTTTATTTGAGATATTCTCTTCCTCTTTCTCTCTCTGCATGTGTATATCTGTGAAGATGCTTACGGAGAGATTTGTTTGGTGAAGGGAAAGCCAGAGCATCCTTTAAAGTGAAGATGCTGCCAAGTTAAAATAATAATAATAAATTGCATAGAAAGGCAATGTAAGATTTTTATTTTTTTAAAATATCTTGAATGGTTCCAAACAGTAAATTGCAGAAAAAAAAAAATGTGGATTGAGCAGCCACGCACTGACCTATGCTTTGTTCATTTCTTTGTTGCATCAGAGTATATGTGGCTATCATGCAATTGCTTTGTTTTGATTTATTTTTACTATTTCATTCACCCCCATTTTGTTCCCTTTTCACTTCTTTTATCTCTTGTATTCTAATGGTAAATCATACTTTTTCATGTATCAAAGAAATCGAAATATTTTGGTGAAGATGCTGATCACCTTATGAAATATAACAGCATAAGTGATACGATTCTGTTATATGCCTCGTACATTCATGAAAATAAAAACTATGGCAATTCTGAATAGAAATATATCCTTCAAGCAAAGAAAAGAAAAGTACTTTTTTTCATTTTGCTTCTTCTAATGAATGAGGCAGCTGCGGCCAACTTTTGCCACAAAGCAAAGCTTTCATATGGGTAAAGTTCAAATCATCTGAATGAGAATCTTTATAATGGTAAGGACTGTAGAGAGTAGATCAGTGGATGACATTCATTAATGGAGCACCCCATGTTTGTCTTGTTTAATCTCTGTGATGCACTTCTGTGTTAATACTTTGAATTTGAAATGCTTTTTTCTGCAGAAGAGATGAAGGAGAATCTTTCACTACTAAGAAGACGGCGACAGTAGTTGTTGTTTTTATTGTAAGTTTCAATGTAAGTAATGCAACAAAATGTCTTCAACGGTGTTAAAAAAATGCAAGTAGAAGCAAAATGGATCAGATCAGTAGCATTCAGATGGAATCTTACATGAAATTATGCTATGCATAGTAATGTATGTATTATGTATCTACTTGGAAATTATCAAATTGGATCGAAACTTAGAAAGCCTTTTAATTTCCTAAGTGTAAAACTCTTTGCTCTTACCCTTTACATGTGCTAAAGCTTGTGACTATAATACACTTTATGCTCATGCTCTTTTTGCTAACAGAGCTTTTAAGCTTTTAAACAAAAGCCCATGTCAGAGTTTTTTTTTTTTTTTTTTTCTGAGAGGATAAATGATATTCAAGCACCCTTCAATTTGTTGTAATGACAATTTGCTCTTTAAAAGTTTAAATATACTATTGTTAGTCCCATTGTTAGTTTTAAAGATTTGGCCACTATTAATCTATAAAAAAAGACAATATTACTCTAAAAAGGACAATTATTTTTAGTGATAAGGACTAAAATTAGTATTTTTAAATTAATAAGAATTAAATTGTTATTATAACAAATTAAAAAGTAGTTATCTGTCATATGCAATATGAAACATTGTTCATGCATATGATATTAGTATGGTTGATGAGATGAAGCAGAAGATGGAAAGAGTTGTGTTATTTATGTTCTGCTGCTGCAACATCCACACACCTCTCTGCAACAAAAGTGCTTAAATTATAAAGACAAAAGCAAGGAAGCAAGCAAGCCCATTTCTCGAGATGGAAAGAGCTGTGAGAGAGTGAGAGTAGTTGTAGTACCATCATTATTTTATTACTCCAATAATTTAAATTTGACTGGGTCAAAATGACAGATTACGAATCCTCCTCACTCAGATTCAACTTAGCTTTGAATTTTGAAGTTTTAAATTAGGGGTTGTTGGCCTCAATAACAACAAGCATAAGTTTCCAATTTGTATTTCATAGTGGTGGGTTAACAATAAACAATGGAAAATGACCTTTCCAAGAACATTTATTTGTCTACTCTTTTAACCCTTTCTTCTTCATATGTATATGTATATGTTTTAAGTTTTAACCCAAAATCCAAAATGAAGAACGACCACATTCGAGTAGGTGGTCACGTGATGCTTTTCTGACCAACCAATAAAGTTAATATATTATGATCACTCTTTTATTTCCCTCTACTCCAGCCACTGGGACGAAAGAATGCTTGCTTGCTTGCACAATGTTGCATAATTGCTTACTGTTGAGTAATCTGCAAAAGTGGAATCTGCAGCAGATATTAAAAAAAGATTAAAAGCAAAAAGCCTAATGGGTCATTTTCTGGAAAGTGCCTTTCCCAAGTGGATATCTGTTATCTTTAGTTTCAGGTCCAGGACTACTCTAGCACCATGGTCAATTTTCAATGATTGTGGCCATTTTTATATATGAAACAAATTTCTAACCTTTTTCAGAATAAGAAAATAATGTGTATCAAGGAATGAGTAATTAATTAAGAAGAAATATTATATAGCAGAATACAAGTAACCAATTCAATTCAACCATGTAAATGTGCATGTTTGAAGAGTATTTGTGACCTTTCTTCAAATTGGTAATTGTGTGAAACATGATTTCCAATCGGTTGGTCACACTCCTTAGTCCATCCATCCTCTTCAATCCCATTTGAAAAATGTTTAGACATTATCAAAGGGTGTAAAGTAAAAGCTTCTTGCTCAATCAAATCTTTCATGTAATTTTAACTATTAAAAAGAGGAATTCACTTACATTTGGGAGTTATGAAGACAAGGCACCCCAAAAGAAAAAGGCAATAAATCGGCTATCGTGTTTCGGAGAATTTACACCTCAATAAATCTAAATAAATTTCAGTTCCATCCTAAATTTGCATTAAACTCGAAGCTGTTGGTGATTAATTATCTATCCAATGATAACCTAATACTTGTATATAATCTCTGGTGTAAGAAAGATCTGCCTTCCATTCTCTAGGTTTATCATAGTATCACCAAGTTATACTATTGAAATATTACAGAGATTGACATACCATATAAATTGCTAAACATTCTTGTCAGTCAGCCATTTGTTTTTAAATCTTTCTCCAAAAAATCAAATTCCCAGTTATTAATTTCCTCTGTGGTGGTGTCTTTGCTATTATCCTCAAATTCTGAATCTAGTAAGTCCAGCTCTACCTGTACATCCAGGAATTTTTCTCCCTTAGTTGAGGATAACTCAGTTTTCTCTTGTTTGTGTTCCAGAGTTTCAGATATTTGTTGGGAGGTAGAGGAAGGATTTTTATCAGATTCGTCATTGGATGGTAAGTCTGACCTTTGGGTAGAAGTCTCAATTTCCAAAATTGGTCTCTTAACGGATTCAAAATCCCTTTGTATTTTTTCGAGGGCATCGAATAGCTCTTTGACCTTTTCGTTGTCTTTACTGGATCACAAGTATATCGCAAAACGATGTGCATATTTCTCCAAGTCACCACTTAAACATGTGCAGAGGTAAATATATCATCAAATACCAAAACTTCATGATAGATTGAGAGATGGACACGATAATGCAGCAAGTAAAGCATAAGGGAACCATGAGATACTAATGCCATCCTCATTTTTGAAAGATATACTAACAAAAAGTGTGCATGAAATTCATTAGTGATACGGATGCAGATAGACATACTTGACCTGCTTCTCCTTTTGGTCATTGTATGTGATCTGGAGACCCAGGTGTCCTCCAGGAAATTGACACATGTATTTATTTACCACATTTGCTTCCATTCTGCACAAAGCATTCAATCTCAACAGTTCATCTTACTGTGATAAACGAAGTTTTGAAAACAGTTGAGGTATGATAAAAAGGATCCACAGTAAGATCTAAATTTTCCACGAAGAGTATGATATGAATAATTACTCTCTAGAAAAGTACAAAATAGTTAATAGTGAGACCAAAAGCAAAGATACCTTTGATTTAAAGTGCATAAGAATCTGATCGCTAGCTTCATCAAACTACTCTCGTTCTTCTTTGGCATTGCGGAGGTGTGCACGAGTAGTAATCAAAGAGACATTAACCTAATATCAAAAACCAAGCCATAAAAAGTAACCTCAGCAGAGGATAAGAAAGAAACTTCTGGGACTGTTGTTGCAAAATATAAGATTAGTACTCACACTAGAAATTCACCTTTACACACACACACACACAACTTCAGGTAAATATCAACGATAATGGTAGAAATGCAAGTGGAGAAGTAAGCAAGACTTAAACAGGCTAACTGAAGCTCAATTATGCAATGCCAGACATCACAATATCTCCCAATAATGTTTTGAGCTTTTGAATATAAACAAATAATCATATGAACATAAAACAAAAGAGCCCTCTTCAATGCAGTTTTAAGTACATCTTTTTGAATCTCTAGTTATTGAATGCTCACAGCTAACTCCTGGAAAATGCCATGAGATAAGTGTTTAATATACCTTAAGATAATGGATAAAAGAAAACAAACTTCCGCTCAATGAATATGGCGCTGTTAAATAACAAATACAAATAGAATGTACTGCTTGTCAATAGTATCAGATTAACTAACCATAAGAAAGTGATACTTTCAATTTTCCATTCATTTCAAAAATATATTCAAGAAATCATGACGAAAGGTCCATTCTTATTTTACAGACAGAAGAGATATCTTTTACTAGTACAGATGTGAAACTTCTTGGAAGTACCATTTAACTGGAACTGTGCAGTTGATCAACAAGATAAAAAGAGATACACAAACATTACACAACGGTGGAAAAGTTTCAAAGCACAAAATTGAAATCTACTGATCCAAGTTTAATGGAGGACCACCTGGTAGGCAGTGTACATTCCCAAGTTAGCAAACTTCATTGGATTTAGCCAAACGGAAGTTAATTGCTTCTTCTTTCTGAGATCTGATTAAAATAAGGAGCGGAAAATGTTAAAAACATCAGCTATTAAAATAAAATGCTTTAAGGGTTGAGAAGTAACAAAAGAGAAAAAAAAATAAAAGGAAACTAAGAAGTGAATGATAAGAAAAATGGAATCATATTTGATACATTATTTCAGGTCAGATACCAATTAGCCGAAAGAAATGGAAAACTTATCCTTCAGTTACCAACGAATTATTAACAAGAATTTTGTTGGATTACCACTTAGAAAGCTTAAGCTTGAAGGTTAAGGCCTGGACAATAGTATTTAAGAGACTTAACATTCCCTCTCACGTGCAATCCCAATTTTATTTAATGGGTTTGTCACGTGGATCCAATTAATTATGTCTTAATTTATGGTGTTTGCGGGAATTTGCGCACAAAAGCATGAGTTTAAATCTACTAGGATACTATGTTGAATTATCACGTGAGTCAAAAGTTTAACCTCAAAGGTAAGGGTTGGTTTGATAAATTCAACACTTAAGTACACTTGCCAACATATGAGTAATTTAAAGCTTTCATTCAGCGATGTAGGCTGTGAAGATAAACTTTTATAGACCTGGCGGACCCATTTTTTGTGGCATAAGCTCCCAATATTTTGTGCAAGTAGCTTTGTGTCTGATCTCAGACGAAATAATTCAAAGATTAGTGGGCAGTGTAATCCCAGTTTGAAAACAAAAGGTTTCTCAAAACCAAGGACCGAAACATGAGCCATAATGTGTTATGACACAACTTCATCTGAGGCATAATAAAAACTTTAGATCAGGGTAAAATTGGTTAGCAAATTGGCTAATTATGTTGTAATATATTGAAACCAATTTTAAGTAAAAAATGTGCCAATTTAATCTTGTATTGACTGTTCCTTTTATGCTTTTGGATAAGATATGTTCTTAATATTCTTATATACGATAACAATGATGTTGCCGACCAAGGTAAATTTAACTTCAACTGAGGCATTTGTATCATAATGAAATTAATGTGATAACTAAACATAATAACATTGCGGAACTCAAGAGTAAAACTGGTTAGGAATTTCATTTTATAACAATCTATTGGAACCTATTTTTGGGTTAACACTTAAGTCAATTAAAATTGTATTTAAAAAAGATAGACAAAATTTGTTTGTTTAAAAAAATTAAAAGAAAAATAAAAATTGAAAATTAAGAGCATTTACTTATCCATAACACATGAAGAACTAGCCTAACCATATATAGGATTTCAACTTAAGCCATGCAGAACCCACACACGCAACCTGATCACAAGTGCTCTTGTGGACACACTCAAATTCTTATCACACATTGTGCTTGATACCAGAGGTCTAAATAAATCTTTTCTAATTTCTGCTAAGCATGTGATCTGCATATTATCTCTTTGACGAGTACGCATGAAGAATCACTGAAATGTGCAAGACCTGACACGCAAGAGAAATTCTGAGTTTGTTTCGAACCTGTCGTCTAAAATGCGCTTTTCTGGTTTTGAGGTCGGGTTAAGAAGAGATTCGGAGAAAAAATTTTAACTTATGGATCTGCAAGATAAATGGATCATAGATCACTAACAATAGAATACTGGAAGCGTAGCAGTAAGCATGAAGTAAATGAAATTAGACCAAGGAAAACCATGCGCTGCAGCAGCACATGTATTATCCACATATAAAAAACAGTATCACAATAATTTATTTATTTTTAAACCCAGAATAGCATTTTTGTTTGACTTTTATTATTATTATTATTATTTTTCTTTCTTTCTTGTTAATTATTATCATTATTATTATTATTATTATTCTTTCCTGCTAATTATTATTATTATTTTTCTTTCTTTCTTGCTAATTATTTAACACAGCCTTATTAACTGCGCGAGTTGACTTTTTAAAAAAAAAAATTAATTTTTCTTTTCGTCTGCGTTGACTTACTTGGCTCCATGTAAAAAGTTCAGATAAAGCCCATAATAATTTTTTTTTTTTTTTTTTCGTATGATAAATGCACCCTACACAGCACAGCTGTCCTTAAAAATGATGGAATATTCTTTTACAGAACTTGTAAATAAGCATAGCAGCAACTTTTTGGTCTCCTGTGAAAAGTTGAAACTGATAAAAGCACTTTTACTACGAGTTGAAATGTCTGCTAGTATCACATTGTACTCTAGTAGAATAGAACAAATTTATGCTTAAACCATTTGATTGAAACCTTAAATGGAAGAGTGGAAAAGGGAGGAAAAGAAAAGGCTTTTAATTGTATAAGAGGGCTACAGATTTATCAACTACGTTAAACTTTGCAGTACAAGATGAATTGTTTACGAATAATAAACACCAGCGAAAACGTATGTAAATGAGTCGATGAGTATCACGTTTGGCCGGTGAGTTGGGGTCAAAATGAAGAATGTCGTCAAGTTTATCTACATTTCACCGGGAACTTCTGGCCATGGATCACCTTGTCGGTATATATGAGAACCATTTTTATGAATCACCTGCTACATCTCGATATCTGGCAATGGCACTCTCCAAAAGTTCCATGAGTTATAATCCTCCTGCAGGGTGACAAAAACTCGGTGTCATAAAACTTTCGATGTATTAACCTCCAGGCAGTATTCTAAAGCTCAAGAATGTAGCCGATCACTCCTTACCTGCTCAGCCAATGAGGTTGGGGGGAACATGTCATCAACAAGGGTGTGTAAAGATGTGTATGACTTTACATCAATGCGATGACTAATGGCCACCTCGCCCTGTCAATTTAAGTCATTTTATAGGAATCAATTAATTAAAGGAAAAGATTGAAGATTATTTTTTAAATAATATGCCATAAAAGTGTCTGTAGAAAACAAGTACCTTAGGATTGATAATAAAAATTTTACCCTTCGGGATCCCAATCTTCATGTAACTGAGCTCATCAGTATCTCTATTTCCGAAGCCCGCATAGAAAGGATTGTAGTCAGATGGGAACAGTTTCTTAATATCCTGAAAAGATGAATTTCAGAAATTATAGACTGCAAAGTCAGAAAGAAGGATTCAAATGGCTGTGATAATCATATGGTATTTACCTCTAAACAAGCAATCTTGAATTCATGGGGAGCTCTTCTGATGACTGTCATCAGCATACATGGAAAAGAAAGACAATCAATCAGAGAGGCAAGTATAAAAATAAATGTGGCAGAAAGGATGTGGGGTGAAAACTATATAGAAACCCATTTTCTTCCTGTAAGGCGTCAATGTACCCTGATGAACGGACAAGGATGCCTCCAGATAACAATGAAAAATCAAGGCAGCAATAATAAAATTGCATACACTAGCTGAGTAGTATAACTAATTCCATTTAGATAAAAGGTGAACTAATATCAAATAATTCGTTCCACAGGGGTGCATTGTATTAAGTAGCAAGCTTGATTTTTACAAACTCCATTCAATAATGGCCGTGCAGCGCTCAAACTCGTTTAATATTCAACATACACACATCCTATCATGATTGTCATTATAGCTGTCTTTCATGTGTCTTTCTTCCTTTATATTCTATTTTCATTATGGATGGAGGAAGAAAGGGGAAAAAGAGGACAGATCTTTGATGTGTATTAACAAGAAAAGATAGTACCACAAATTTATAATATCAATGCAGTCAAGAATATGAATGAACTGCTTCAGAGTAATCTCAACATTCCCATGATGTAGGGACTAAATATAGGCATCAGAAAAGTCCCTGTCAAAGTAGTTCAATGCAACAGCTAACTTTCCACAAGAAAAAGACCTCACCTTCACGATATAACGAGGGAAATAATCCATCTGGTGAAATAACAACAGGTCCACTGGGCAAAGCTTTTCCATCCTGCAAATATAAATGGGATCAATATCGCTTTTGCAATCCAGTTAACATAGTAGACGCAACTTAACAGTAGTAGCCCAACATAATGCACCAGTAATTCAACCAGCCATATGTGCAAAATATACATGTGCAGAGCAAACATAACTTTTCAGATGTGGAATTAATAACCAACCAGTATTGGAACTAGATTGTTGGACCTATAGTAAATCCAACACACTTAAAATTATTCATTTCAGTAACAACTCTCTTAACAAGGATACACTTATAGCATCTTACTTCCTGTAACTTACTCTTTATGGTTATGGTCGCAACTGAGAGCAAAAGAATGCCAATCTTGATGTAGCATTAAGTACATTAAAATCTGTGTAAACTTCATACCTGCTTCAGGTTGACCAAAAAACTTCTGGTAAGGTACGCCTGAACAATAGCACGTGCACTCAGAAACAGCAGCTGATATCCATTTTCCTGTGTTGTGAGCAAAACTCAGTATTTGATGCCAATCTCCCAAAAGTAAACCGTTTTGTTCCGGACACATTAAATGCAACTGAGCTATTTTTTCACTTCATTGTATAATGTCAGAGATCAGTGAAGATGCATACATACCTTAATTGCTGAGAAAAGTTTTGCCACCCCGGATTGTGTCCAATCCTTTCCAACCAAAGGCATGAATTGACCTAAAACATCAGACCTGCAAGAAATGCATCAATGCAATGCACTACATGTAATTAGAATACATCCAAGTCAAAACATTACTATTATTCAATTTTGGCTATAACATCACTTTCTTTCTCTCGATACATTACACCATCGCCAGAATGCTAAGAATTGTTTTAAATGCATATTATGATCATTTTAAATGCATTCCCAACTACCTAAGTTGCAAGCAAATTGTACAAGTATTACTACAACAGTCTTTCTATCAAACATTTCTGACAATAAAAACCAGTATGAAAGTTTTGAGTAAATTAAGAAAACAGGAGAACAAGCGACAAACATAAAATATATATACCCCACTTTTATTCACAAATTGGATGTGCACATTTTGGCCAAGGGATTACAATGAACTAGATCACCTAATATCAAATAAGAGATATAGCCTTCTCAGATTTGATCTAAATCCTCGGCGCTCAAAGCTTTAATTAGACTTGCAAAGACTTGACAACTGTAATGGTCACATGATTAACAATTTCAATAATTTGTGCATGTACTGGACAATTTTAATAATAGGTGTATGTACATAAAGTTCATAAGTACCCTTTGGATGGTAATTACAGCCCACATTTCATCATATTGTTATACTCAATAGAAACAAGCCAAAAGAAAATAGGAAAAATAATAATGATAACGGACAGAAAATTTTAATAAGAAACAGTCACATCATAATTGACTTTAAAGTTAAGCAAGTAATAAATTATAATTTTGAAACCCATTTAGTGAATTAATCAGGTGTCTTACTTGGTAATTGTTCCATCAACATCTGAAATCACAATCCGCGCGTTCCACTTCCACAAGTAAATATGAGCATCAACCTAGTTATGATGAGCACAACTCAGCAAATTAAAATAGGAAAGTAAAAAGGAAATTAAACTCTACAATCTATCATATCATCTCAAACCAGAAAATAGGCAAACCTGCTGTGTTCCTAGAACCAGGGTAGAAAAACTGAAAGTAATCATATTTTGGCCATCTTTCAAATTCAAAGATGCTATCTGCTCATTAGTGGGAACATTGGTCCTAATAAATTGCTTGTGAGGCGACTCACTGATGCCAGGGGACGCTGGAGCTTCTTGAGAGTTCTGTAAACCAGATTCAGAATCAACAAAAACCTCCTCACTCGATGAATTACTGCTGGTATGCTCAACTGTTTTGACCCTCCTAAACGGAATAGGCCAGAGCCTCCATCTACGTCCAGAGGAAGTGGGAGTAATTCCAGAATCATTGTCCTTAGACTTTTGTGTATCCTCCTGCTCCACGGGAATTGCATCTTTTGGCTCAACAGGTAACTCTAACCCAAATGCAGCCATTCCAAGAACAATAGGAGCAGCTTTTTCCCACGAAAAGTACCTCTCTCTAAGTCTGATGACTAAGTTTTCATTCTTAATAATCGATGCTGCATTGCTTCTGAATTCATCTTCTGATATGTGATGTGCATCAAAGGCTTCAGCTGCAGCATGGAAACCCATCCCAGTGCGAAGTTCATTCCCACACAGTGAGATCTCAAACCCTGCAAATATAAGACGAAGGAAAAGAAAATAAGTAATCAGTAGGAATCATCAATGATAACAAGTAAAGCTAGCAGAAGAACTTTACTTATGCCTGAAGGAGTTTGTATTCCTTCACTTAAACTTGCTCCTTGAGGTTCCACATTCTCGCTTTTACTGCAGTCATCTTCATCCACAGGTCTTTGCATACTATCATCCATTCCTTCAACTGTTACTGGTGTACCAGCCTGATCATTCTTCCATTCTGGATCATTACTACCAGAATCAATAGATTCATTTTCAGAAACCACTTTTTCTATATCCAATCCCGTGTTCTCAACTACGTTGTGTTCAACCAGTAGATCCGGAGAGCTATTGTTGCCAAGAGAATCCAGACCACAAGAAGGAGATGGTCCATCATCATTTCTACATACATCTGCATCTTCAGTTTCATTGTCAATTTCAGTTTTATTGACGTCTTCAGTTTTATTAGCATCTTCAGCTCTATTAACTACTAGATGACCTTCAAGAGTTTTCTCTTGTGAATCCAGACCCTCCAACAAGGAACCTGTCTCATTTAAATCAGCATTTCCAACCTGTTTGTCCAATTCTGTTAGCTCCAAACAGCTTTCAAAAATATCTTCCCTCCTAATATTAGCAGAAACACTAACTATGTGAGGATTTCCTTCCTTGATAGCAATGTTCTGAGTTTCATCAGCTTCCAGCCGACTCCCAGAAGCAATATCATCATCATTCCTGCTGAAGTCATTCTCATTTGCAACTTCAGCTGTAGATGTATTCAACTTACTAATATAATCATCGGCCCATGCATTATCACTTGAACTGAACTCCCCATTGCCCTCACAAAATTCAGCCCCTTCACCTGGGCCCAAATGAAACTGAGGTGTACTTAATTGCACATTCTCAGTATTCTCTTCTGATGATGAGACAGGGGCTTTCAGTACAAGACCATCCACACTCACCAAGATGACCTCTGAATCCAAACCCTGAGATTCCCGATAATGGTCACCATCTAAAGTCTCATACCGATTAGACCCATAATCTGACATCTCAACTGAACTCTCCAGAGAGGATTGCCCGTCTTGAAATTCATAAAACCTCCGGTCACCATCAGATTCTGTCCTCTGAAGCCTATCAACACCCAAGGAATCACATTCATTCCGCATTTGAGTCACTCCAGAATCAGAGACACTATGTTCTAACCTATATACTTCCACAGTATTTCTATTATCACTGTTATCATCAAGTGTAACTTCCACACTTCCATTTGGCACACTACCTTTACCGGAATCAACCTCCCTTATAAAATATGCTTCCCCAGAATTATCAAGATACATATGAAAATTTGCTTCAATGCCATTGACTGTTATGCGAACAAACTTCTCCGCCCCTTTGAGAACACCCTGAAATTTACCAAACCGAACATACCAAGGAGTGCTTTGAAACGTCCCATCTTGCTGCTGAACCACAATAACATCAACAGCTCCACCGAATGGATGAAATGGGGTGGCAACAGAGTATACACCTTGTGAAATTAGGCTCCCAACTTTGCCCACCACGTTCATTTCATCAACCTATCAGTAACCTCAGAAAATTCTGGTGGAATCAACGAAACCCTATTCAAATTCACTTTTTATGCTTTCTTTTCAATCAAAAAATCCCAAAAAAGATTAGTTTCTCTACTAATCAAGGGCTCTTATTCTGCTGTATCTGCATTCAATTTAAAACTCAAAATAAATAGACATAAAAGAAAACAAAAAAGAAAAAACTAACAGCATGAGATAATTCAAAGCACTAATACTCCGTTTAGCTGGCCAAAAATGAGAGAAAAATAAAATAAGAAATCTTGGCATATCCCAGCCGCCATTCCACACCTAATCATCAATGCACAGGTCCGCAAATAACAAACTTACAACATTAAAAGAAATAAAAAAATATTGTAATACAAGAATCCGAGATTCAATTCTTTTCCTACATTTTCTTAGCAACCAAACAGACCACAGGTACTGATTCTCCAAGAAAATGAAAGAAACAAAAATGACAAATCCCAAAAAACAAAAGAAACTGCATTGACAAATCAAATTCCCACATCGCCAGAAGCATGCTACAATCGAAATTTCCCAAACTCAACACATGAAAGAAAATTCAAAGGCTGTTAAACTTACAGATTCAAAAATCGGAAAAAAAAAACGATGACCGAAATCTTACAGCTGAAGGAATTGAACCAATTCTCTATCTCTCTATCTTCTTCAAGGCACTTAATTTTGTTGAATTTTCAATTCCTGTGCTGCTTATTTTATGTTGTAAATAAATTCTGGGCAGTTAAGATTCTTGGGGGCTTCGAAATTTGGAATTTGGGAGGGTTGTTTGGAAAACTAAACAATAAACCAGTCAGGTAGAGAAACTTCATGTCTAACAAATAAATAGGTAATCCTGAAATGGAAATGTACAATTTGTCCTATAATTTGAGATAAATTACAGAAATTCCTTAGTGCTGACGTGTAAATGTTGACTTCCGGTTTGGGTATTTTGGCGATTGCTGTGAGCTTCCTTGTAGATTACACGTTTCCTGGACGAAACCGGGCCACCACCCCTCGCATCGCTATTGTCTACAAAGGAGCAAATTTTAATTAATGAAAATTCTTAGAAACGCATTAAATTTTTTTAAAAATTTTCACCTTATTTATTTCTTAAAATTCAAGTAAAATTTCGTATTTTTATTTTTTAAAATTTAATTAATATGAATAAAATTTTGTTAATATTAATATAAATTTATGTTTTTACTTAATTATTTAACTACATATTTTTAATAAACATAGAAATTAGACTCACGCCTTTATCTCAAAAACAATAAAATTGTAGTAAAAAAAAAAAAAATCAACAAAACGATTCGTTTTGTATGATAATTAAGTGCCACGTGACTAAAGAAGCAGAATAGAATATTAACGTAGAAAAAGATAAGCTTGAGTCTTCAATCACGTGTCTGGCTGCTGCATCAATATTGTCTTACTGATTTAGCTCATTTGTGCTACACGTCAACCAGAATATTAGAAAAGATTAGTCTAAATTGTAATGAAATAATTTAATCCTGAAGTCACTGTCTAATTTCAACCGAATGCCTACTCAACAATTGCCCCAAAAGTCTTACCCACCCAATCATATCTTAAATAGAGATTTGAGTGACAAATTGTAGTACGATATTTATACGTTAATTCAATTAATAAATTTAGGACTAATTGAATTTGGATGAAGGGCAGTTTGGGGATTCGCGGAAGGATTGGATTGGTATATTTGCCGTAATGTGAATTTCGTGAGGCGGTGTATGTAATAACGTTAATGTAATGTAAAGCATGTATTATATTGTAAAACGGTGCGGAGAAAGAAAGAAAGTGGTGTGTACGTGTTATATTTCAATTGGTTCAAGTTATATCTAGAGACAAGACAAGATAGAAAAAGGCGTATCTTCTCTTCTTGTCGATACAATCTAGGACTCTCTCACCCTTTATATATATTAAAATAAATAAAAAATAAAAACAACGACAAAATATATAATAAAGTATTTTCAAGTTAGAGTATGAATTGTATGCATACCAACGTAGATTAAGTTGACACAATTGTAATTATTAGAATAATTAACCAATAAATCTTATTGGTAGTTTGTCGATGTCATTATTGACCAATTAACAATAATTAACCAAGAGTAAAATTCAATTATCATGTACTTGTGTTACCTCGTTGGTTATACAAATATGATTAAGAGTTTGTTAATAACTAATCAAGTACTCATATATAAAAAAATGTATCTTATACAAACTAATATGACGGTAAAATTAGTAAAACAATGAAAATAAAATAAATAATAAAAATATATGACAAAAAATAGAATTATATAAATTGTTTGTATTGCACAACAATATAAATTATAATGTATGACTCACACAACATAATAAAAAATATATTTATATTTTTATTTATTTGCAAATTATAATTTTTTTGGTTTGATAAATGAATATTAATTTATTACATAATTCTCTTTTTAGAACAAAAATAAAGTAATTATTCTTTTAATTTCTTAAATAAACAAGGGAAAATACATTTTTTCTATTACTTGTGTCTCCATTGATTTAAATTAATAATTATATATAATAATTATATAAACTATTTAATATATATATATATATATTTACGATATTTTATTGATTTTTGCGCGAGCAAAAGATCAAGTGCAAACATAAACATTGTCATGATTCGTGTCTCCAAAAATTTTCGAAAAAAAACCCAAAATTTCCACGAGAGCTACACTATCGCCCCATTTCTGTGCTGGCGAGCGGAGATCAGTCAACCGCGACAGCGGTCTTGTTGTTTCGCTGCACCACTTGTACGCGGTCTCTTTAATGGCATATTGGGATATATGCCTTTTACGAGTCAAAGCCGTCTTTGACCATTCTTCTATTTGCCAATGCCTATCATTACAGTATTTGTCTAATTTAGTATTTGCCATCCAAATTTTGTCTAAATACACACACATTTTTACATACAAGTATATAATTTGATGTGTGATTCTATTAGAATCATCTCATCTACAGTGTTGTAAAATAAACAAAATAAATAGAACTAAAATATATACAATTAAAACATTGACCATTAATGCATGAGCGTTTCCTTGGGTTAAATTGACCGGGCTCGATCCATTGACCAAAGACCACGAAGCCCGGTTGACAGGAGGACCGAAGGGAAACGACGTCGTATCGTTTCCATCAAACGTCCCAAATCTCTCGCAACATCTCCCCGGGTAGATCTGATATCCCATTGGCATTTTCGTCCAGATCTAAACAACCCGTATAATTTTTCTCCCCTTCATCGTATTCATTTCTGAGCCTTCAAAATTCTGCACTGACTCAACCACCACCACAACCACCGCCTGAATTCCTCGGAATGGCGAAAATACCCTTACCCGTATTATTTCTCCTCCTCCTCTCTGTCTTCTCCCTCGCTACCGCCGAGATCAAGACTCTAAAGATCACCGCCGACTCCCGCCCCATGATCCTCTTCGAAAAGTTCGGATTCACTCACACCGGCCATGTCACTATATCCGTCAGCTCCGTCTCCGTTTCCTCCTCCTCCTCCGCCCCTAACCCTAACCCCTCGCGTCTCGGCTTCTTCCTTTTATCTGAAGAATCCCTCCTTCAAGTCCTCGTCGAGATCCAACAGAACCCTAATTTCTGTGTCCTGGATTCGCACTACATTCTCCGCTTGTTCAACTTCCGCGATCTCTCGCCGCCTCCTCTGTCTCGATTCAACCAATCTTATCCCGTCACGGCTCCGAACGAGTATTCCCTCTTCTTTGCCAACTGCGCGCCCGAAACTCAGGTGTCGATGAACGTACGAACCGAGGTCTACAATCTGGACCACGACGGTTCGAAGGATTTTCTTTCGGCCGGTCTCACTCAGCTGCCTTCATTATTTTTCTTCTTCTCGATTTTGTACATTGCGTTTATGGGAATCTGGATCTACACTTGTTTGACAAATAAAGTATCTGTTCATAGGATTCATTTACTGATGGCGGTACTGCTGTTAATGAAGGCTTTGAATCTGATATGTGCGGCGGAGGATAAACATTACGTGAAAGTCACGGGGACCCCTCACGGCTGGGATGTGTTGTTTTACATATTCCAGTTTATTCGTGTCGTTTTGCTCTTCACAGTGATCGTTTTGATCGGGACCGGGTGGTCATTTTTGAAGCCCTTCTTACAAGAGAGGGAGAAGAAGGTGTTGATGATTGTAATCCCGTTACAGGTTTTGGCCAATGTGGCTTCAATTGTGATTGGTGAAACGGGGCCCTTTATTAAGGACTGGGTGACATGGAACCAGATGTTCTTGTTGGTGGATATTATCTGCTGTTGCGCGATTATTTTCCCCATTGTGTGGTCAATTCGATCTTTAAGAGAGACGTCAAAGACTGACGGGAAGGCAGCAAGGAACCTGGCGAAGTTGACTTTGTTTAGACAGTTTTATATTGTTGTCATTGGGTATTTGTATTTTACACGAATCGTGGTGTTTGCGCTTAAGACCATTGCTGCTTATAAATATCAGTGGGTAAGCAATGCAGCTGAGGAGTTGGCGAGTTTGGCATTTTATGTCGTGATTTTCTATATGTTTAGGCCTCTGGAGAAGAATGAGTACTTTGTTCTTGATGAGGAGGAAGAGGAGGCCGCTGAGATGGCTCTTAGGGATGAAGAGTTTGAGCTTTGAATTGGGCAAACTGTGATGATACATTGAAGGAGCGGTAGTTGATATGTACTTTCAGTCGGAAATACATCAGGTCTGCTGCTGTAGCTCCTGTGATTCATTTTTTTCTTTACTTTTGGGTATTTAAATTTTACTTGTTAAGAACTTCTGTTTTTGATATACTGTCTGTACTTTCATAAATGGGAATTTTTGTGACATGAAGGTGATAAAGAATTATGGATGGTATAGTTAGTTCAAAAGTGCTTGTTTCTGTTTGTAATATTTGTCATTTCTGATAATGTTGCCATTCATCAAATCCATTCCATTTGTCGATCACAGAAATGCTATTTGTCTTTCTGTTGGTTGTTTCTTGTAGAGTTGATCACACTAGCATGAAAAAAAATTATTGTTGTTAATTGTTGTTGGAGTAATTGAAAAAAGTATTTATAACATGTTAGTTGAAATGTTTTGCAAATTAATCTTGTTAGTATATACTAAGTCAATTGTTATATCCCTTTACCCATCTCCCGTGAGTGGTAGTGTATGATAATGAAAATTAGGGAATAGCTCTTGGTAAGAACACATTAGAATCCTGTACTTCTCTACGGAATTCATATAAATTGGATTTATTATCTTCTGTTATGTACTACTGAAAGGTATTACGTGGCATTGGTGCATCCATGAATTGACAAACATGCATAGGCACAAGCTTGTGATGGCTGACTGTTGATTTTGAAATTGAATATCAAATTCAATATTTGCCAAGTCATGGAATAGAAGTTTTATTTCTTTCTTTTTCTTTCCATTTGGTTCACCATTGACGTAATGTCTTAATTAACATCAATGTCACCATTCTCCTTTTAATCTGCACTTTCACGTAACAAATCTATCTAAACAGTCTTCCTTGAAGTTCTTCGTACTTTCTTTTATTGCTTAATTGAAGATTCTGTGCTATAATGTGACCATGAAATTTGTGATGTGACTAATCTGAGTTGCAAAAATAATTAATTGACCATGTGTTTTCTCAGGACTTCATTTGTTGTTAGGTTAGTCATCTATTAGGACTTGCATGTCCACACACAAATTGTTCTCTTCATGTTTGCTAATCTCAAACCAGTAAGTGGTGATCTTTTTGCTTTATAAACAATAATATTGGTGATAAGTTGCAAGTGATGTGCACATGCAATTAGCTACATTCCAAGTTCAAAAGTATGTCTCATTTAGATTCCAACCAATAAGTGAGTTTGTTGGTGTTAACAACCTGACTTGAAATGTCATTGGTTGTTAAGACTGTGAGGATCTCACTATTTGTTAGTATGTCTTGCTGGAGGTTCCAATGAATATTCTCTGCCTAAAGAAAGGATGGTCTTGAATGTAATAATTATATATGCTTTAAAGGATGTATGTTTGTCATGGTTTTAGATCAAGAGGTAAATATTTTGCTGGTACAAGAAACAAAATTCTTTTCAAAACTGCAAATGTAAACTGGCTCTGCCTGTTTGATTGAAGTGCTGTTGGAACAGTGAATGCTTTTTAATGGGTGTCAGTTGTGTGTTAACTTGTTACTGGGTTTACCTTCAACATTCATAACTTTTTGCTGCCTCTACTGATGGTTTTCCACTGTTTCCCAGTTTGTTGCCCTGGCACTGAGATAGCTTGTATAAAGTAGTAGGTTTTGTTATCTGATATCAGGAAGTCATGCCTGCTACCCCATCTGAGCACTTCTGTAGTCTTTGCAGTGCCCATTGCTTTAGGTTATCTTCATATCTTTTGAAACCTTGCAAATGATAGGGTTAATGCATGATTCCCTTTTCATTATACCTTGTAGCCAGAGGGTCATTCTCTAAGATTTTGGAGGTATTCTTTCTGATCTGAATTTGTTGTTGCTAGTTAGGCTTTCTGAGACCTTAGCTATCTATAGGCATGCTTGGGGCCTGCTGAATTTGGAGTGTCTTTGCATTGTGATGACTCTCCCATGATCATATGCACTTGGAGAGATAAGTCCATCCCTTTGAATCTGAATTTTTTCCTTGAAATGAATGCTTTTTGTAGATCTGCTAACAGAGCAGCCAATAGAACGGCCAGGGTAGTGTAGGGTGTTGGGCTGAATAAGTCCATGTTCTTGGTGCACATCCTTACAAGTTTTGAGTTCTCTCTAAGAATGTCTAATTCTCCCAACTCTCTTGCTATCCATTCGTTTTTGTGATTTTGATATGAAAAACAAATAATGCTAATGAGCCAAATGTTATGGAAGGGGTTTGCTGACCAGATAGTCACCTATGATTGATTTAGGATGTCTGTCTACTTTGGACAATCAATTGATGGTACTCTTAAAGCTAAATTATCAAAGTAATAAACATGAAACCAGTTGATGCAGTTTTATTCTATTTGACTGAAATTTGTTTGATCCGTGTTTCTTCTTTGCATTTGAAGCGTGTTTGTTTTCTGCTTCTTTCATTTTCCGATTTTTGAGTGATGTAGGACAACTGGTTCATAAGCTTAGGACTTAATATTTATGTTATCTATTTCTTTTTTTTAATTTTTAATTTTTATAATAGATTGCTTTTTGAAAATTTTGATTATTATTATAATAGTAATTATATTTTCTTAATAGTCTAGGTTTTATTATAACAATTTCTTTTAAAAAATATATTATTGTTATTATTATGTTAATTCCTTTTCTTAATAGGGTTGATTTTATTTTAATTAATACTTAAATGTAATTCATACTTGAAGAAATAGAATTGAATACTTCTTTCTCAATACAGATTCTTTCTTAGCTTCTCCCATTTTCTTTTGCCATTTCCTTTGTAAACTTTTTTTATCATTTTCTTTCCTCTGTTCATTTTGAAGCTTGGCTCTATTCTACACCAAGAAGTTTTCAGTGTTTCCCAGAAATGGTTAAATTTGTTGTATTTGTTGAAACCATTGACATTGGCCATCGGTGCTGTCCATCTGTCTGTCACGGTCAACAACCGTAAGAAACTGCGTATTTGAGTAGAGTAGGCTGCCCTGGGCAGATTTTGCCTTCTTGTTAATGCCGAATGAAGCAGGCAGGGCAAGGGCCAATGAGTGTCTTGTCTCCTAAGACCCAAACATAACTCAATTTAACCTTTTGATTATTGCTTCCTTCCGTCAAGTTGTGGAATATTCCTTGACCTGGAGCCTAACTTGTTCTGTTCTGACTTTGGTGTCAGCTTGATATCATTTTATTTTTACCGTTTATTATAAATTGCTGCATTTTGCGTCCTTGTGTGGATAACATAGCTGATCCATTCTTTCCAAAGCATTTTGGATGACTTCTGGGCAAAGTATTGTATTGCACGTACTTCCAACTAGACAAATAAATTTAATATGATCTTAAAATATAAAATAAACTCCACCTATAAAATAAAAACATTTTGGCAGGGTCTCTGCTGGTTTGGATCACATGAAAAGTGTCGTTCAAAACAACGCCCTCTTTCATCATAATATTAACAATTAACAAGCAAAGATATCTTGTGGCCAATGCAAATGCCATTGTTTAATTTGCCCCCTTTTTTTGGCCCAACTAGCTCGTTTAGTTCCAACTGCTATCTTGCCCAAGTTTGTTAATGGTCTGATTTCCAAATACACTACAATTAGAGCACAGAGCTTCGTACAAGGACCTAAAAATATATAGTGTAAATAATCTTATACTGTATATTTAAATTTATTTATATAAATTAATGCAATAATATTATATTATTATATATTTTTTTACAAAAATAATAAATTATATAAAACTATAATAATATAATATAATTATAATACGTTAATTTATATAATTTTATATTTATAATATCATCGATATTATTTAGACGATTTTTAAATTTCTATACAAAATTAAGCTTCAATCTGTCAATAGGGGCCTCTCACGAAATCCACGTCCATTTGGAAAACTTCCGAAAAATGAGCGCAACCTAAACCTGAAAGAGTCCTGAATATAATTAAATTAAAGTGTTTGATAATTATTTATTTTCATTTAATAAATAATTAATTTTTTATATTAATAGAGTTGTGAATTCTTAATTTACAGTTAGTTTTATCTGAGTTCCAACAACCTACTATTAATGAAAATGAATGGCCCATGCTCCTATCCTCATGCTGCTCCCAGATAAATAAACAATGACGCTTTGTTTTTCTTACAACACAAGCAAGCATCAGAAAACAATATCCAATGCGTTTGTTTGGTGGGTGGCTGCTATGATTATTCTCTTTCATGGATATTGGATTTGGCCTTTTTCTATTCTTCCAACTGCTGCTACCATACTACATTTATTCATTCATTGTCTTTCAATTTAATAATTGCCAGTGATGAAATCCCACCAAGTTACTGAACAACTAAAACCGAAAGTGCTTATGAGTATGACAATTCTGTACATAATATTAAGTGGAACAGTGATGAAGATTTTGATTTTGCCGTAACATTAGGCTTTTCAAATATCAGACAAACATTTTTATTCTTTTCTGGTCGATGGAATCAATAAGACAATAACTACGTGAAGAGAATCCTAGGGCCTAAAACATCACCCAACCAAAATCTTCTTCCAGGCTTAATTACAAACTTTACTTTTAACCCCTTGGATTCACCTATAACTACTATGCCACTTGATTTTTGTGAACGTTACAAGCTTAACTCATAAAAGTTACTATTAATTTATCCCCGGCCAAATATATAATTTTAAGACTATGGTTTCTTTCGTATTCGCCATATTTTCTATTTAAGTAGTATAGATATATAGACATAACTAACGATAAAGTTTAAAATTGTATTTTAATTAGACCACGTGACAAAATCTGATAAACTACCTCCGGAGGAGATCCGCATCCGTTTCCTTTATCTCCAACCCAAAAACATGCAAATATACAAACAAGAAGAAAATGAAAAAAAAAAAAAAAATTCAGTTTTTCCCATCGACAACATCTACAGTAGTAGAACAAGACAACAACCTGTGAAAAATCCTCAACAATGCAGCGCACGAGAACTTATTCAAACACTTGCTCTTCAGCCGATGATCCTTTTCCTTTTTCCTCCTCCTCCTCCTCCCATTGTTTTCAGACTTCTTCTCTTTCGCTCTTCCAAAACACACCGCCGTCTCTTCTTCCCTGGAGAATGTGTAGCTTCTCAGATACATCTGTCTGCATGAAATACTGTCGACAATCCTAGGGTGCCCATGCACATGCACATGAGGCCCACGTGATCTGGTCACTGATCTTACAAACTCGGCGTCGGATTCCGGCCATTTGTAGAGGTTCAAGTACGTTGCCCGTACCGGAATACGTGGGTCTCGTGCGTCGTTTACACATATGCAAACTGAGGTCATTTTTGGTTTGTTTGAGAGAGACGAACAGATTTCTGAAATGGGTTTTTAAATGGGAGAACGAAGGCTTAGATTGGAAGGAAAGCTACGTGGAGATTGAGATAAAAGGAACAAGAAAGAGAGTGAGTGGGATTTTATTCACGTTATGGTTTTGAATAATTATTGGTAATGAATGTGTTTAATTTTATCATGTCATGTAAGTACTGTTAGGCAAGAATGGATAGTAGTAGATAGGCTAATGTAAACCTAGTTTTAATTGACAGAAATACCCATGCATAAAGTGGATTATGAGTATGAATTTTGGAATAATTATATGAGTGAATATGTAAATTTAACTTCTTGGTGTGATTCATGATTTTGACCCAATTCGATTAACTTACTTGAAATGAAGGTGCTTTTCAAACTTCTCAACAAATATTTATTTATAAATTATATATATATAGTTAAAGAATTCTAAAATATTAATAAACTTAACCGTCATGTTCTATATCTCAAAATCTTTATGAAAGACTACATCTTGTACTCGTCATTTTGGATATATTTTTTTGAATAAATTTTAGCATTAATGTAAATTTAAATATTTTATTAAATAAAAGATAATAGTTTTAAATATAATTAATTAGAAATTATCTTAAATATAAATAATAAAAATATTATAATAATTCAAAATAAAAATGATCAAAATGACCAGTTTTATAATTGATTTTTCAAAAATAATTCGATTACTTTTATTTTTATCGAACAACTAATTTTTGAATAAAAATATCCTTAAAAGTAAAAAATTTAACAAATCTTTTGTTTCTCTTTCATTTTACTCCAAAAAAAATAAATTGTGATTGAAACTTTTTCAATTTATCTCTCAAAATCAAATTGTGTTATCAAAATACAGGACAAGTTTAATGATTTTTGTAAAAAAAAAAAAATTAAAAATAGTTTGTTGTTGAATATTTTTTTGTGTTTTGGTGTGTTTGGTGGATGATTGATTTGCTTGGTATGCTGAAAAATTGAAAAAGAAAAAGGGTAAAAAAAAATTGAAGAAATATGCATGGGTTCAGTGTGATCAAAACCCAACTGTAAAAATTTTGAATGGAGTCCTCAACTATTGGATTTAACGAATTATGAAAAATAATTTTAAAGTCTTTCATATTAGTCCTCAAACAGAGGCGTTTAAAAACTTTTGGGTACCAATATGAAATAATTTAACATATTTTGTCATTATTAGTTAAATTTAAAAGTTTGAGGGTCTATCCAAAATTTTTAAAGTTGGAACTTGTTCACATATTGATGTGATTGAATTTGAAACCTTAAATTTCGAATGGACCACCAAACTCTTGGAATTAATAAATATTGACAAATTATATTTAAAGACTTGTATATTAGTCCGCAAACAAAGTGTAATGAAACCAAACTCATGTCAAGAGTAGCGACATGCAAGATTTTGAAATATGTTGCTATTTTTCGTTAATTCCAAAATTTTGGGGGTCTGTTCAAAATGAAAAAGGTAAAATTTATTTAATTTTTTAGAATTGAGGGTTTTTTTTTTTTGGTCAAAATTTAACTTTTTTGGTTTGTTTGATGAGAAAACATGATTATTTTGGTAAAATAACTTACAGAACTGATCATTTTGAGAAAATTTCCTAATTTAAAACAAGTTGTGTTATAGATGTAGTTGACTGATCATCTATCTTTCGCTAAAAAATACAAAAATATTATCAAACAACTAATTTTAATAAATATTCTTGACTGTTGAATATGGTTGGACAAATTACTCAATTTTTCTTTTATTAAATTTAACAACAACAAAAATATATTAACCGGTTCACAATAAAATTGAATCAAATCCATTTAGTTGGGTTCATTCAATTTGAATTTTTAATTTTTACGTATTTTTAGTATATTTTAATTGATTTTTCAATTTTTTTTGTTTTTCGTATTACTAAAATCAACCTAAACTATTTAATTTTAAAAATAGTGAGAAATTATTTATATATATATATATGTGTGTGTGTGTGTGTGTGTGTGTGTGTTGAATCTCACTCATTCACACTACAATTAGGAGGGATTCGATATATTTTTATTTACTCCTGAAATCTAAATTTAAACAAACAAACAAACAAACAAATAAATGAACAACATGGTTGTTACAGAACCTAACGAAATCCAACCACATATACATGAAGGCCCATCAATCAAACTGGGCCCTAAATCTGTTAATTTGGTGGGCCCATTGTCTGACTCAGATTTTGAGGGGTCCCTCAACTGGGCCTAATCTTTTTTTCCCAACCTTCAATTGCATTTGCAAATTCCCTACGGCTGTACTTTTACTGTACCTTAAGTCAACCCTCCAATTTCATTAAAAATGGCTTATGCTTTGCTGTCTCACCGATAATGTATCCCCTTGGCAGGGCAGCGCAGGTTTGGTACATTGGAATCAAGACAACAACAGACAGCAATTGGAGAAATTTTCGGGTCTTGTGACTTGAAAATCCTACATCATACCCAGTTTAAAAATATTATTATTTCATTTATTTATAATATATAAATTATTATATATAGGTTAGGGTTGGGGTAGCATCAACTAATCCCAGCGGCTGTGACGCTGACATATCTCGATGGAGATCATATCGTGGATCAGACTGTTTGCACTTTGCAGCAGTCAGTCTGTGCATTGCTTCTCTGTTCTGCCTTGACTTTCTTTTTGCTATGCCTAGAACATTCACGGAAAGTTCCGTTTATAACCCCATAATTTTTTTTTTAAAAATAAGTATTTAAGTTTTGTGTAAACAAAAATATATTTTCTTAATTAAATACATAAATGTCTAAATGAGGAAACCCTCAGAGCTTCTAATGACAACAACATAATAATGGAATATGCTTCTTCAAGTGATACGAAACAAACGAAATCGGACTAATTAATTAAGCATGAGTCATGGGGGGTTTTGTCATTTTCCTCTTATTTTTAGTTCATTTATTATTTAATTAAACTTGGGAACGAATAATTGACTTGTCTTTTCGTTCAGCTTAAGTTTCCTTCACTCACAGTACATCCAAATCTTTTCTCCTTTAGCTTAAGTTTCCTTCACTCACAGTGCATCAAAACCTTCCTTTTATGATCAAATTCAAAGATACCAAAATCTTCAAAGGCTAGTCCTAGTCCTAGTCCTAGTCCTTATCATAAAATTGTATTGTCTCTGTTGCTTGAACAACACACTTACTCTAATTGTATTCTTCTCAAACACCTTACATTTGTTTACACTATTTCAAACTTGGACTACAATACATACAAAAGTACTGTTTCATTCTTTTTTTCAACATAATTTTTTAGCACATTTTTGTAAATTTTAAAATTTTAAATACCAAACATATAAAATTTAAAACTTTTAACATAAAAGTTTAAAAATTTTATTATTGTAACTTGTAATATTGACTTTAACAATAATATTGAAAATGCAAATGTATTATTGTACTTTGCAATATTATTTCATATTGATTGTGTGAGAAAATAAAAAAGGAGTTTATAAATAAATAAACACGAAGAGTTATGAATAAATAAAATAAAATAAAAAAAGTATTAAGATATTTGAATTAATGTTTGACTATAAATATTAATTAATAGGGCACTTGGACACTTGGGGCAAATAAATAAATTAAAGTTATAGATTTAATAGTAATTTAAATGATTGATAGTTATTGTTGATATGCAACATTAAAGTTTGTATCTTTTTAGTCACTATATAAAGTCATACCCTCCTTTGTCGTTGATAACTCTCTTTTTTCTCTTCTTCCATCTTCTCTAAATTTTTTATTTGGGATCATAGAATTGCTATGATTTCTTAACTTTGTTGTATATTAGAGGTATATATATTATCTTTACACGATAGCAAATTACAAAGTGATAAATGGAGATAATAATTATATTAAGAAGAGTGTAAATCACGCTTCACAACTTTGAGTTGTTCTTTTTATTTCAATATATTTTTTTTTCTTAACAAAATTAACTTGATAAAATTATATTATTATCGCATATTATATATATATATATAATTGTTTCACGACTACTATTTATGGCTTACCCTTTTATTTATATTTTATGTGTACTAATTGATTTTTATAACAATGATAAATTAAAAGTTGCTATATTTTTAAGTTGTCGGTAAATGAGAGAATAAGACATAATCAAATTAATATTTTATTGTTTAAGTAATATATAAATATGAAATCAAACTCTATTTAATTATAACATTAGTTGGATTTAAACTCTTTAATTTATTAAATTCCTCCAAGGATTTTATCAATTAAACAAATGGGTATTTGTAAATTAATCTAATTTACACTAATTATTACCTAAAATATAAGTCTTTAATTTTTGAAACATAAATTACGTAGTCTTAATTTATTAGATTGATACCATTGAAGTCATATTTCAAGACTATAATAATATAATAATTTATAAATTGTTACATAAATAAAAAAAAAATTTAAAAATTCAAAGGACATAATTGAAGTCTTTGGAGCAACAATTTGTGCGTCTCCATATACAGCAACAATTATAAATTATTAAATACTCACGGAAGGAAGGAAGGAAGGTACGGCAAGCAGAGAAGAACAACAAAACTGGTTACCCATCGTAACGGCACAAAACCAATTTCAGTCTAGGGATAATAATTATTCGGTACTTTATTTTTATACTTTTCACAAATAAAAATATATTTTTCTATTTATATCAATTAAGTCCCTAACCCTTTTGGAATGACCAAATTACCCTTACATAATTGTATTTTAGTGTATAGATGAATGACTTCTCTATTATTTAAAATAGTTTTTTTTTTTTATGTTAAAAGTTATTTTATATTTTATTTTTAATATCATTTAATTATCACTAAAGAAAAACTTTTGAAGAGCTAAAAAAAAATTATTTTACTTTTACTCGTAGACTTTTGATAATAAAAATATTTTGAATTTTTTTTACAGAATAAATTGTCAAAAATAATCTTATATTAATTAAAATTTTTTAATTCATTTCTCTCTTAAGTAACTTTAATTTGTTTATTAAAATGATTACACAATTTTTGTTAGAATATATTTGTGACAATTAGATAATTAAATTTTTTATATAAAAAATTCTATTGGTAAAAAAATTACTCCTATAAATTTTGCTTGAAAAGATGCATCAAACGGACCCTAGAATCTATTTGACATAATTTGAAAAACTATATACGTTTTTGTAAAAATGTAAGAGTTTAGGGAACCAGGTGTTATTACCCCAATGCGAACTAAACGTACGTACCTTTCCTTCCGCCAGCTGTCCGCATGTGAATAGACGACATCTTGCTCGATTCGCGTAGCGGTTAGCAGCAGCGGTTCTTCTGAATTAAGCAAAGAGTGGATGTCACAGCGAAAGTTCTTGGCCATTATATTAATCCAATACTCCTTTAAATTAATTCACAGAGCAGGGAAAGTTGAGCAAATTGGAGTGCAATAAAGGAAACAAGACAGTGACATTGAGAAAAAGAGAGAGAAGTGGGTATGTGTGGCCATCCAGTGGGAGTAGCACAGTCCTCGATGTGTGTGAGAGAATCCATTGCCATTTGAGTTTTCTCTTACTTTCTCTCGCTTTTTCTAGAAGACAAACAAACGTTTCTGTAGATTCGTATTTTTTTTTTCCTGAGAAATTGTGTTTTTGTTGATCAATGGGAAAAGGAGGTGAAGATTACGGTGAAAGAGGATTTATTAGTCCGAAACCGAGAGATGATCGTGATATCTTCCCGGCTTGGGCGAAATCAGTTGAAGAATGTGAGAAGCACTTTCAAGTTAATAAAAAATTGGGGTTGAAATCCGATGATGTGGAACGGCGTCGTAAGATCTATGGCTTTAATGAATTGGAGAAGCACGAGGGGCCGTCAGTATGGAGTTTGATCCTCGAACAGTTCAACGACGCACTAGTTCGGATTTTACTTTGTGCGGCGGTTATCTCGTTCGTGTTGGCATGGTACGACGGGGAAGAAGGCGACGAGAAGGAAATTACGGCTTTTGTAGAGCCGTTGGTGATTTTCTTAATCTTAATCCTTAACGCGATTGTCGGCGTTTGGCAGGAGAATAATGCCGAGAAAGCTCTAGAAGCATTGAAAGAAATCCAATCGGAGCACGCTACGGTTATTCGAGATGGGTGTAAAATTCCCAATTTGCTCGCTAAAGAGCTCGTTCCAGGAGATATTGTAGCGCTCAAGGTCGGGGATAAAGTGCCGGCTGATATGCGACTTGTGGAATTAATTAGTTCTACTCTAAGAGTGGAACAAGGGTCGTTAACTGGAGAGAGCGAGGCCGTTAATAAAACGAAGAAGTTTGTTTCTTTAGACGCTGATATTCAGGGGAAAAGATGTATGCTTTTTGCTGGGACAACTGTTGTGAATGGAAATTGTGTGTGTTTGGTTACGCAGATTGGTATGGAGACTGAGATTGGAAAAGTGCATAAGCAAATTTATGTTGCATCACAGAGTGAAGAAGATACGCCATTGAAGAAGAAATTGAACGAGTTTGGAGAGGTTTTGACGAAGATAATCGGAGTTACATGCATTTTTGTGTGGTTGATTAATGTTAAGTACTTTCTGAGTTGGGATAACGTTGATGGCTGGCCGAGGAATTTCAAATTTTCATTTGAGAAATGTACGTATTACTTGAAAATCGCAGTTGCTTTGGCTGTGGCTGCGATTCCTGAAGGGTTGCCGGCTGTGATTACAACTTGTTTAGCTCTTGGTACACGGAAAATGGCTCAAAAAAATGCGCTTGTGAGGAAATTGCCGAGTGTTGAGACATTGGGTTGTACGACTGTGATTTGTTCTGACAAGACTGGTACTTTGACTACCAATCAGATGGCAGTGGCGAAACTTGTAGCAATGGGTGGGGCAGCGGATAAGTTGAGAAGGTTCAAGGTTGATGGGACTACTTATAGTCCTTATGATGGAAAGATTCATGATTGGATTCCTGCTCGATTGGACGCTAATCTTCAAATGATTGCCAAGGTAGCTGCTGTGTGCAATGACGCCGGTATTGTGCAATCAGAGCAAAAGTTTGTTGCTCATGGGATGCCTACCGAGGCAGCTCTAAAGGTCAGACTGTTATGTTTTGGGTGTTTCTATTAATGTTTGTTTGCTGCTTTATTATGTTTTGCTTTTGAATGTTTCTATTGATGCATGTTATCGATTTAATGGCATGTATTTGTTATAATATTTTTTGTCTCTCTGTTTAGTGAAGTTGCTAATTGTATTTTATTGATGTGATAACAAAGGCGATACTTGTTTTTATTGTTTCTCAGCCTATGTTATTTATCTTGTGCCCCTGACAATGTAGTCAACTGCCCTTTTTTGGATGCAATTTAAAGGATATGGGTTTGTTCTTAATTATAATTTATTTGTTTCTCTAATAGAGTTCATGCATTGTGTTTAAGTTAGGGTAGTTGCTTTATACTATTGACTGGAATTGTTTTCTTCTTGTTTCAGGTTCTAGTTGAGAAAATGGGCCTCCCTGAAGGATCTAGTGATTACAAATCGACAAGTAGTGGTGACATTTTACGTATGTTAAAACATGATATGCATTCCTTTTTCTTTGACCATATTTTCCTTGGTATTAAAAACCTTTGAAGCTAGAAATTTAACATGCTTGGTTTTTTGTTTTATGTTTCTTAAGGTTGTTGCCGAAAGTGGAATGAAGATGAATGTCGAATTGGAACTCTTGAGTTTGATCGTGATAGGAAGTCCATGGGTGTAATTGTCAACTCCCCTGCTGGGAAAAAATCATTGTTGGTGAAGGTACTCCACCCCTCCCTTATTCTTTCCTCTTCTTGAGTGAGCTACAGTGATAAGAAATTCCACTTATTTCTAGATATAGAAGTCCCATTTGCGTTCCATCTATTAATTTATACGTGCTTTTAATTTGCTAAGATCAAATAATCCAAGGTTTTGAATATTCATTTCTCTTCATGGTTATGATAACAACCAGAGAATATTGAAGGCTTTTGTGTCAGGTTACAAACTTATGGGATTTATAGGTTTTTTTGAAAAAGCAAAAATTATGATGTTGAAGGATGGTAATGTTGCTCAAGATCATGACCACAATGGTGCTCTTGTGATGCCACAAAAGTTAATTTTAATAGTCTATTAACCCATGACTTTAATCCTATCAGCTGTCCCAGTTTCTTAGTTGTCATTTATGGAATTTGTGGTTTTATTCATCCTTTTCTATATTATTTGATTTTGTGCCTTCTTGTGAAAGCAAGTTAGAAACTAATAGTCCTGTAGATCATAAAAGCTAATAGTGCTAAACCACATTGATGTTGCATTTGCTTTTTGTTTCTTCTGGATCTTTGAGCTGTGTTCAATTTGGTGTTAGTTGTACAAAATTGTATGGAGTTCTAACATGAAGTGCTGATGTGTCAGGGTGCTGTGGAGAATGTATTGGAGAGGAGCACCAAGATGCAGTTGCTTGATGGTTCTGTTGTAGCACTAGATCAGAATTCAAGGAATCTCATCTTAGATTCGCTTCATGAAATGTCAACAGGTGCATTGCGATGCTTGGGTTTTGCATACAAAGATGAGCTCTCTAAATTTGAAACCTATGATGGTAATGAAGATCATCCAGCTCATGCGCTTTTACTCAATCCATCCAACTATGCATCAATTGAGAGCGGACTTACTTTTGTTGGCTTGGTTGGACTGAGGGTGAGCTAATATATCTAGGATCTATATCATCACTTAGTGCTAATTTGATAATATTTATGTGCTGACTGTGCTTAATTACCTCTCTAAATCTTCACAGGATCCTCCTCGTAATGAGGTTTATGATGCAATTGAGGACTGCAGAGCAGCTGGAATTCGGGTTATGGTTATTACAGGAGATAATAAAAACACAGCAGAAGCTATATGTCGTGAAATAGGTGTATTTGAACCTAATGAAGACATTAGTTCGAAAATTTTGACTGGTAAAGAGTTCATGGAGGTGCGTGATAAGAAATCCCATCTAAGACAAAGTGGCGGGCTTTTGTTTTCTAGGGCTGAACCAAGGCACAAGCAAGAGATAGTGAGGCTGCTCAAAGAAGATGGGGAAGTGGTTGCCATGACCGGGGACGGTGTGAATGACGCTCCTGCTCTGAAACTGGCAGATATTGGGATTGCCATGGGCATTGCTGGAACAGAGGTAATTTTCATTTGTTTTTACTACATCATGTTATATTTACTTTCTAAAGTACACCTTATTTGAGTGAAATAGATATTTCATAGGAAGGTAACTCGTTGTCTCTTGGAAAAGGAATTCCGGAGATTTACGTAAGGTCTCAAAGTAGAGGTGTCTGAAAATCTCATTTTTAACTGGATAGGTGATATTATATTTCAGTTGATCAGAAATGGTACTAGCTATGTAGCAGGACGGACTTTGCCTGTTCCCAAGTGGCTTGGTTAGGGACTTTGAGGGAATGATTGTTGTTAATGGTCCCTCTGTTTATAAAGTCCTACTCTACATCATAGTTTGAACTTATTATTATTTATTTTTCATTTCATTGATTCTCATCATTTTTATTTACAGGTTGCAAAGGAAGCGTCTGACATGGTGTTGGCAGATGACAATTTTAGTACAATTGTTACTGCTGTTGGTGAGGGCAGATCCATTTACAACAATATGAAGGCTTTTATCAGGTTTGTTTGTTCATTTTTTCCACTCCTAAAATAATATCCTAAAATTGCATGTTTTTGTTATGCAACATAATGGACGTTTTGCCGTGGGTATGTTTTGTGAAAATGATATCAAAAACTGACCACAGTAATAAAAATTAGTAGTAGTTTATGGAAAATTACGCCGATATCATGTTTATTTAGGCTTAATGGAGTGGCCATTATTTTTGGGATAAAAACCTTGGTTTCTTGATGTGTAATTTGTATTATTAGTTGTCAAAGCTTATAGAGCTGACATGTTTTTTTTCAAAAAATCATATGATGTTATGTGGCTCAAAGATTCTATGGAAAGAAGTTAACCTTATAATACTCAGCTAAGTGATCCTGTATCAAAACTTGGTTGATTTGAGCTACTGACTGGTAGAAAGACTGCAACGTTTAGATGATGTTTACAGCGTCCAGCTTTGTAAGTCTACAAAGACTAGCAATATTATGTCATTTCCATCATCCGTAGGCACTTTGAAAGGATCGTGTGCCTGATTTAAATAATTAACCTTGATTTTTTTGCTTCTTGGAATTCCTTCCTAGATACTTATGGGGTTATGTTAATTGATTTTAAACATCTGCTTCAGGTACATGATATCTTCAAATATTGGTGAGGTTGCCTCTATATTCTTAACAGCGGCTTTAGGTATTCCTGAGGGCCTGATACCTGTCCAGCTACTGTGGGTCAATCTTGTTACAGATGGACCACCTGCAACAGCATTGGGATTTAATCCTCCAGATAAAGACATAATGAAGAAGGCCCCTCGTAGAAGCAATGACTCACTCATTACTGCCTGGATCTTATTCCGCTATCTGGTATCTTGTCTTCGTTCATTTTCTTGCATATTTTAAGTGATTTAACTTTCACAGTAGAATATTGCTTAATCTCCACTGGGTACGTTCTTTAAACTTTACTTGAATATATAACTTATCCACTTCACTACTCTTGACAGGTTATTGGGATGTATGTTGGGATGGCAACTGTTGGTATTTTCATCATTTGGTATACACATGGTTCTTTCTTGGGCATCAACCTCGTTGGTGATGGTCACACCCTTGTTACATACTCACAGCTTGCCAACTGGGGCCAGTGCTCATCCTGGGGAAATTTTACTGTTTCACCCTTCTCAGCTGGGAATCAGGTCTTCACCTTTGATAATAACCATTGTGATTATTTCCATGGCGGCAAAGTAAAAGCAATGACACTCTCTCTTTCTGTGTTGGTCGCCATTGAGATGTTTAACTCCCTCAATGCCCTTTCGGAGGATGGAAGCCTATTGACAATGCCCCCATGGGTCAACCCTTGGCTCCTTTTGGCAATGTCTGTATCATTTGGCCTGCACTTCTTGATCTTATATGTGCCATTCCTTGCTCAAGTTTTTGGCATTGTGCCTCTAAGCTTTAACGAATGGCTCTTGGTTTTGGTCATTGCATTCCCCGTGATTCTGATTGATGAAGTTCTAAAGTTGGTCGGGAGATGTACAAGTGGATCTCAAACTTCAAGAAGGAAATCTTCAAAGCAGAAATCAGAGTGAGACAACCTGCAACTAATTCATGGAGAGGTTGATCAATGTTGTTGACGCTGCCTTCCATTGGTTGGTATTTACAGAAATGGCCCTGCCCTGCCACACATTGCTTGAATCATATTTTTTGGTTCCATCTACAACCCCTTTACCAATTTACAATGAGGGATAGTATGGACCGCGAAATACTACCTTTGGCTGTTCCTTTTTGCCTCTCCAATTTAGTTTACCAATTTATATATTTTGTTAGAACTACATATATTACTGTTCGGAAATGCCATGAAAGTATCCTGCTTATTATTTTTTTCCAATGTCGTTCTGATGGATGCATCTGGTAGTATAGGATATTAAGGTTGTTTCTGCAGTCTCTGTGCATTGCATGTTTACAACTACAAAATCATATATGCGCCTCATAATCCTGAATAGAATGTAAAATCACTTACAGAATTTGCCCAGAATTTGGAAGATCGAATTGTGTAATATATGAAAGATCGCGGACAGTTGATGTTATAAAATTTTGATCTTACAGGGATGTGAACATATGCAACTGTTTAAGATTGTAATTCAGACAGGAAAGACCGAACTTCTTATTATTCTTGCCCATGCTTGGATGTTGATGTTGATGTTGATGTTCAGCACGTATATATTTTATCAACATCAATGTCAATATCTTCTTTCCATTTCGGGTGGGAAAAGGGCTCGATTGAGCTTAGAAATAGGCTAATGAGAACAAGGTAGCTTTATTATTAGATATGAAAACGTTGAATTAGACAAGAAAATTGTTAATATGGTAAATCAATGCTTTTCAAGAAACCTATGTTCATTGGGTGACATTAGAAAGAAACAAAGACAGCTGTGCCTGCAATACATATAAAATAATTGTGATACTCATATACAGACAGATAACAACAATCCTCGCTCGTGAGTTTTCTTACCTACTAGAACAATGAGTAACTTTGTCCAACCTAATTATCAAACCAATTAACCTTCCAATGGGGTTATAATTTTCCACTCATGAATTGTGATTGTGCTCACATTTTTTGTTTTTGGGTTATTTTGTTTTCGGGGATTTTAAAATGTGAGAATACATTTTGATGATTGGTACATGATCCATATTTGTAATGTATTTAAAATTAGGACCACCCATGACACAGCTAAATTGGTCGAGCAAACATTCATCGAATAACTTAATGCCTTTAATTTATGTGTCAATAATTCTAAAATCAAATTCTCCAAGAAATGGACTTATTCTGATCAATGTTCCACCAGGAAAAAAGATATGCGAAGGCTAATGTTATGTTAATTCATAAATTCAATATTCTTTTTAAGACTTGCTATTGTCAATCCACAGAAAATGTAACATTAACAGAATATTGAGGACTCCATGGCATAAAATTTGATGAGCTCTACCAGAAATTACAAAGAAGACGCATTCTCAGGAAACAGATGATAAACAAAATTCCATCTGCCCTTATCAATGTATTTTCATTAGGGTTTTACAGCTTTTACAAGTTGGTATTCTTGCAATACAGTGTTAGGTGGGATAAAAAATACCACATTATTCACAGACTCATTTAATAAAATTCTCACACATCCATCTACGATTTGAAATTAATTAATTATGGCATAATTTAATTAAATAATCCCATTAAAACTATCCTATCACTTTTTGACTGCACTCGAAATGCGAATAAAAGAAAGCTATTTCAAATGGATACTAGCTGAAGTTGAAGGCATTTGCACAAATGCATGCATGCGTGAGCATTTGAAGGGTGGTCAAAAAGCATTGTATAATTATATACTTCTATGCCAAGGAATATATGCATTTTGTTTGTTTTCCTTCGTACAATTGAGGAACTGATTGATAAGTGATTTGTAGGATAACGTACACCAGCCAACTTTTCTTAAAGAAGACTTTTTTCTATCAATTATTATCTGTTCCAAAATTGAGACAGATCATAGAGTTTCTTATTTTCAGAAGCAAAGGCTTTTCCTTGAAACACTTAACGATTTCGTGTATGTCGTATCTAGTTCCTTTGACAGTCTCGTATATAAAAACAGTTCCTTACGAAAGTTTTATGGTGCGACAAGGTAAGATTTTTCCATTAATTGACTACCTTCTTCAATCGAAGTCATAAGAACCCTAGTCATTAATTATGACACTTCCACATACAGTCCACCCGTGAAGGTTTTAGGTTCAACAAATATTTTTGACTGCATGCATGCGTATAAGCCAGGATTCTTTCTCTTTCATTCTCTAAACTTTTCTTAGAAAATTTCAGCAGTCAGTCTACGGCAGAGGAACACCCACTTTCCCATTTCATTTCATAGTAGATATAACATCCATACCTACCATTTACAATATATAATTCAATCCTCCATAAAATATTGCAGATATAAAAAAGAAGACAACCTTAAGCTATTTAAAATTTCAAATAGAAAAAGCCATGAGAGTCAAAATTAAGTTTCGCGAAGGAAAGAAGACGTGTGGACAACGGATTAGGAAGTGTAGGTCGCCACTGATGACTATTAATTAGTCTAATAATTATAGATCTATGTTTCCTTTTTGTCCAATTATTTATGAAAATGCACGGATGTTCATAAACACATTAAAGCTGAGATCAGTCATATTCTTAAAAACAATTGCAACTACAGCTTTGGAATTAGAAGGAAGAAAACAATGTGAAAACTAGGATTTGTTTGAAATATCACCAAACATTTTTCTTGAAAAATAATGGGTAGTAAATAGTTATACAATTAAGGAATGGTCCCTTGCTTATTGTCAGTTGCCTTTGCTGGTGAAGAATTAAATATAAATACCATATAAGCAGACCACTCTCGTCCATTGAAATCCTGCCTTCAATTTTCCCTTTCCATGTTAGGCTGTTTCCAGCAATTTGAAAACCACAATACAAGAAATTCATTAATGTCATTATATATGAATGTTCCCTTTCATTCAATTAGAATGAAATTATAGGTTGATATATATATATATATATGTATATTCATTTTAATTTTCTTTTAAAGAAATTAGAACTAACAACTCTTTAAACATAGGGTTGTTTAAAGATAATTTTTATTTTATCAATTTTAATACATTCGTTCATTATGAAATTATTTATGCTTCGTGTACAGAATATTAAACCACTTAAATATTATTTTCAAGTTTAATTATAATTTTGAGTGACAATTCAACATAATATTCTCACAATCTTGTATTATAATTCATGCATATATTAAAATTTAAAATATATTTAAAGTCACATAACAAATTCATTAAATAAGAAAACATGACGGGCAAAAATGGACTCTATATCTGGAATCCAGAGTTGCCTTCTCTGTTCTGTAAAGAGAAAATGCATAAAACCAGAAATCAATTTGCACAACTCTTCTCACCTACTAGTACTACTTCATACATCTATACACTACGCAATAAGTTAGATACTTTCAATCACCAAACATACTGACCATCTCTCTGTTCTTTCTATCATTTCTTCTATAAATTTCTTACATTTAGAGCTTTGCAACTAATCACCACCAACAAAAAATACACACCCATGTCTCGTTTTGGAGGCTCAAACATGCCGCAGGTCAAGCCTGCTGCCGGCGACAACCTCTCAGCCTTCTACCAGAACCAGCCTCTAGAGCTCCAAAATTACCCGAGAAGAGCAAAACCCTCGGTCTCTCCCACTCTCGCTGAGCTTTTGAAGATTGTAGAAGATGTAAATACGTCAGGCGGCAACACTCCAATTGATCATCGAGTCCTGGAGCTCGGCTATGCCGGTAGTTCTGTGCCAACATCTTACCCTTTTGTTCTTTCTTTTAAAAACTTAACTTACAGTGTCAAAGTTCGTCAGAAACTCTCGTTTCCGTTTAGTGGAAAGGGTTCGTTGGATGCCCCGGAGAAGGCGTTACTGAATGATATATCTGGTGAAGCGAGGGAAGGTGAAATCATGGCCGTTCTTGGCGCTAGTGGGTCCGGGAAATCTACGTTAATTGATGCTCTTGCGGACAGGATTTCGAAAGAGAGCTTGAAAGGATCTGTGACTTTGAATGGTGAAGTTTTGGAGTCCAGACTTTTGAAAGTGATTTCTGCTTATGTCATGCAAGATGATCTTCTGTTCCCTATGCTAACTGTAGAAGAGACACTCATGTTTTCCGCTGAGTTTAGGCTTCCTCGCTCACTTTCAAAGAGGAAGAAGAAGGCGAGAGTTCAAGCTTTGATCGATCAGCTGGGCCTGAGAAACGCTGCAAAGACAGTGATTGGTGATGAGGGACACAGAGGAGTCTCTGGAGGAGAACGCAGAAGAGTTTCTATTGGAATCGATATAATTCACGATCCAATACTCTTGTTTCTCGATGAACCAACTTCTGGTCTTGACTCAACCAGCGCTTTTATGGTTGTCAAAGTCTTGCAGCGAATTGCACACAGTGGAAGCATCGTTATTATGTCTATTCACCAACCAAGTTACAGAATTTTAAGCTTACTCGATCGCTTGTTATTTCTTTCACATGGAAACACTGTCTATGGCGGTTCACCTGCAAATCTTCCAGAATTCTTTTCTCAGTTTGGTCATCCGATTCCAGAGAACGAAAACCGAACTGAGTTTGCTCTTGATCTGATTCGCGAACTTGAAGAAACTCCCGGTGGAACCAAAAACTTAGTGGAGTTCAACAAGTCATGGCAGAACGCAAAGAATCCAAGAAATCACCAGTTCAATAAACCAAGTCTTTCACTGAAAGTAGCCATAAGCGAGAGCGTTTCAAGAGGTAAACTTGTCTCTGGCGCCACCAGTACTCCTGACGCCAACTTAACATCTTCAGTTCCAACATTTGCCAATCCAATGTGGCTTGAAATGTTAGTTATTGCAAAACGATCGCTTACAAACTCGAGAAGAATGCCTGAATTGTTCGGAATTCGCTTGGGAGCCGTTCTTGTTACTGGGATTATTTTGGCCACAATTTATTGGAATCTAGATAATTCACCGAAAGGTGTCCTAGAACGCGTAGGATTCTTTGCTTTCGCTATGTCCACAACTTTCTACACCTGTGCAGAAGCCATCCCCGTTTTCCTTCAAGAAAGATACATTTTCATGAGAGAAACTGCTTACAATGCTTATAGACGTTCTTCCTACGTTCTAGCTCACTCCATTATGTCAATTCCTTCTTTAATTGTCCTCTCTTTTACCTTTGCTGCCACAACCTTCTGGGCAGTCGGGCTTGCCGGCGGCCTCTCAGGCTTCCTCTTCTTCTTCTTCACAATCTTGGCCTCATTCTGGGCCGGAAGTTCATTCGTTACATTTCTTTCCGGCATTGTCTCTCATGTCATGCTAGGCTTCACAGTAGTCGTTGCTATTTTAGCCTACTTTCTCCTCTTCAGTGGCTTCTTCATTTCTCGAGACAGAATTCCTCTATACTGGATTTGGTTTCACTATATTTCTCTAGTGAAATATCCATACGAAGGAGTTCTGCAAAACGAATTCGCCGATTCTGCAAAATGCTTCGTCCGGGGCGTGCAAATGTTCGATAACACTCCACTCGGCGCCGTGCCCGAGGCTTTGAAGTTGAAGTTGTTGAAAAGCATGAGCAGCGCTTTGGGCATGAACATTACAAGCTCGACTTGTGTGACTACTGGCAGGGACATTCTGGTGCAACAGGGAATCACGGACATTAGCAAATGGAACTGCTTATGGATTACTGTTGCGTGGGGATTTTTCTTTAGAATTCTGTTTTATTTTACACTGTTGTTTGGAAGCAAAAACAGGAGAAGCTGATTGATTGAATAAGAGTAAATCATGAATATTATTACTATTGATTGTTGTTCAGGGATCGTAACAACAATATTGGAAGTATGTCAGTAAATGTTTGCAGAGGTTTATTTTCTTTTTTATTAATAAGATGAATTTATTTAATTTTCTAATTATAAGTTGGGGTGGTGAGTGCTAGTGATTGGCTTCTCTGTAAGATTTTAAAGTAAAGTTACTACTTTTTTTTTTGTTTTGCCTTATGTTTCTTTCCTCGGTCACTAAACATCAATTTCATAGAATTTTAGAATCTACTAACAAAATAAAATACTGTGAGCCTGTATCGGCAATAGGCAATCTGCACACCAAGTTAGGCCCGTTGTAGACTGAAAGTGGTGGAAGGGCCAGTAATAAACTGAGCTTATATTATAGGTACAAATTTCTATATGTGCAAGGATAAAGCAAAGGGGCCCAAATATTTAATTTATTAAATTTATATAATTAGTAGATAAGTTGTAATTTATGTCCACCCCAACTACTTTAACAATTTAAAAAAAAAATGTTTGTTTTCAATTTTAATGCCCAACCACTATGTGTCATGATGAAAATTTTAATAATTTTTTTTTCAAAATTTTAAATTAATTTATTTTAGAAGACTTGTATTTCTTAGTTTATAAAATATAAATTAATTTATCTTTTTTTTTTTTTACTTTAATAGGATATAAATAATATATATTTAATTTTTCTCACTTATATTTAGTTTTCCTTGTACTTTTGGGATTAAAAGTACTATAAATAGATTTGCTGCTCATAACTCTTTCACAAACTTTTACTTATACTTTTCAATTCTTTATTTTCGAAATTGTTTTTTCGGGAAATATTGTCATGCTCTTAAATTTTTACTCATCTTAAATGAGTAATTAATTTTTCTTATTCCTATTTTTGTAAATGTTTTCAAGTAAATTTTGTCCTAATAGTTTTACTTGAATTGTTATGTTTTTTTAAAGATCATGCGTTTATTAAAAGTAAATATTTGTTTAATCAAATACATAATAAAAAATATATATTTTTTAAAAATCTTATAGAATATATATATATATATATATATTGTTGTAAGTTATAATGTCAGAACCTAATTAAGAAAAACTCTCTTTCTATTTTTAAGAAAGTAGATAACCAATAAACAAGAGAGGTGCATTTTTTTTTTTGGTGAAATTAACATACATACATTCGAGTTAAGGATCTATCGAAAAGTTTATGTAATATAATTATTGTGTTGTTTCCATACACACATACATACACACATACATAGACACACACAACACATATACACGCACACATACATACACTCACGCACGCATACACACACGCATGCATACATGAACACACACATACATACATATACTATATATATGTACATATATGTACATATGTATACATATACATACATATATATAGGTATATATATATATGTACATATACATATAAACATATATATGTATATGTGTATATGTACTTATATATGTATATGTCTATGTGTATATGTACATATATATATGTATGTATATGTGTATATATGTACACATATACATACATATACGTATATATATAGAGAGAGATTTACCCATAATTTTCAATAATAAGAGAAATTTACCCATAATTTTGTAGGAAAATATGAGCCTAACACGACCCGACCAGTGAGGTGATTAGTTTAAGGGATTATATTAAAACTTACGATATTAAAACAAAAAATTTAGCACACTAAAAAATCAACTTTTGAATCCCTATCTATAATTCATTTATTCAAATTGACAAAATAATGTTTTTTCATTGACATGTGTTTTAAATTCTCACTAGAGTAAATAAAAATTAACGTGAGTTAAAAATAAAAAATTACACGTAATCTTAGTTTTGTAATAAAATTGAATTTATGATTAATTTTAATTAGCAAAACACAATAATACAAAATATGTGGAGAAAATAATGTCGAATAAAATAACTAATAGGTTCATGAAATGAAAAGAATCAAACATTCAACCAACAAAAATTAATTCTGGTTCATACAATTAGCAAAACTAGTTAAGGTACTTCAATATAATTAGAAACTATAAATAGTGTCATTGAAGCTTTTTATTTGTTTATCTTTTTATAAATTCATCACGATCAATATAATAAATTTTTTTGACAATTTATTCTCTCTAGTTCTTTATCATTTTATCCCATCTTCTCTCAATTTTTTTTTTACAACCAAACAACGGTTAAATTCAAAAGAATAATTGTAATTACTTTGTGATTATGGTCCATATCAAATTAAAATTGGGATAATTTTTTCTCTTTTAAATTTCACTCATTTGGACAATAGTTCATACACTTTAGTGTCATATATCCTCTAAAATTTAAACTATTTAATAGGATTAATTACAATCATATCTCATAAATTAATGTCAATACATTTTAGTTTATATATTATTAAAACATAACACATATATCCTAAACTTTATAAGATATTCAAAAATATTCTAATACAAAAATAGTATTATTTTATTAAAAAAATTAAAATTAAATAAATTGATGCTATAAAATTATTTTATAACTTATAACAAGTAAGTTAAATAAAACTTTCTTATTTGTTTTTATTTATGTTCAATTAGACATAACTATTCTATGGCCAAAACATCTTGTTATTTTTATAATTTGTCTTTTGAATGCAACTAGAGAAAAACTTCATGAGTATTAAAAAAGTTATTTTTATTTCTACGGATAAAAAATTTCAAATTTTGGGACTTTAGGATTAAAACTATTTAATTTTTTTCTTCAAAAGGTTAAATTATTACCTAAAATTCCTTTATTTTATAAGTTTACTTCATTTCTTTTGTAATATAAACTTAAAAAAATTGTTTATAACATAATAACACAAAATTTTCTATTCACAACCAAACAATTTCTTTATTTATTTATTAAAATCTTATTTATAAAAGTTTTGGTAATAGAAAATTTATTTAAACCTCTACTTATAAAAATAACACCAAATATACCCTTTAAGAATTTAAAAAAAATTTAAATTGATCCACGAAATAAAATTATTTTGTAACTTATATGTCACACTTTGATCTTGGATCCACCTATGACAATCGTCACAAACTCTCATAATATATTTTGTATTTTTAAAATATATTAAGAGAATCTATAAAACTTAACTTTTAATCATTAAATCCTGTCAGTTATCATAACCTAAAAACAGTTTATAAAACAATTTTTCCATCCACGGTATCATTATTAAATAATTGATCATTTATGATATATTTATCTACAATACATAAACAATAATTATAAAATCTTTATGAAACTCATTTTGGTTTGGGTTAAACAAACATAAGAACTTACATTAATATTTAGTTTATAAGTACTTTACAAAACTAATATAAATACATATTTAGTGGAAACAAAATGCATTTGTGAGTTCAGGGAAAATTTACATGGAATGTCGAAGACCTTTCAACACCTACCGCTAATCCACATAATTTGAAAGTTGTAAGGGTGATGAGTGAGTATACGAATATAATCAGTAAGTAAATAAACTACTTACATATATATATATGCACACGCATTTTCAAATTATGATATTGAGATTACTCTTCAACTTATACACAAATATATATATATATATATATGTGTGTGTGTGTGTGTGTGTGTGTGTATGTGTGTGTGTGGTGTGTGTGTATTCGTTTAATCATATAATTGTAAAATAGTTCATAGGTTTGTATTTAGTTTAAAACAACTAAACCAAGTTGGTTATACTTTCTTAACCGCTATCTTGACAGAGGCAACGTCGAAATCATCAGTGAGTCTTTCGTGCATAAAACTATATGCATTGAATTCTTTATAAAACATAAAACTAATAATTGTATGCATTTCTGTAAGTTCATTTATTTCATGCTCGGTAAAATCATTTATTTTTTTAAAGTATGCATTTATAAAAATAATTGTCCGTCTTACTGACGTTTACCCCGAGTAGTCACTTGATGACACGGGTGATTGTCTTCATAATTCGTCAAATTCAAGATATCCCTATCAAGCCGTTAAGACTTTCCATAGGGTATCTATAACTGCACATATTTGCATAGCACATAGTGGGCTTGCTATGATATTTCTCCCTTATACTAGTTCCACTACGACTTTACTCACTTATGCAGCTTCTCAATAGGTTCATTCATAGGCTACCTCTTTATAGTTATAATCAATAAACAGGCATATTTGTCATAAAACAGTATTCGGCCTACTGACCACATCACCAATATACATGCATAATCAAATTATTTTCAAATAATGAATTTAAAATATATAAATTAAGTTTGGCCTCCTTGACCATTTCAGCATGTATATTAAACACATTTTTAATAACAGACCAAATTAAATGTTTATCCTAATATCATATCAAACATATACAAATAATTTCATTTCAAATTTTACTTTAATCAGAAAACAACTTGTTTAACACTCAAGCATACATATACATATAACACGCATATATTTACATATTCATGTATGTATAAATTTTCTCACTCAAGGATAGGGTAACCACTCCCACTAACGAACCTCATGTCTAACTTAATCATTCTCTTGGATTTTAATAGTCTAATACCACAAATACATAAATTATGTATTCTATTATTTAATTAATCAACATAAATATTTTAAATGCAATATTCATAGAATAATGTGTCTAAAATTTTTTAATTTTACTCATATCACCAAGTTTAACTAATTAAGATCATTTACCGATTTCTAACAATAAAATTTTATGACTAACTTATTCTAATTTGCATTTTCGTCTACCCCAAATTTACACATTTTTGTTTAAGCAACCAAATATAGTTTAGATCAAAATTATTTTAGCAAACAATTACTATTTAGATCAAAATTAATATAACAAATAGTCATTATTCAGATCAAAGTACTGTAGCAACAAAACTCTTCAGATTAAAGTTATTGTAGTAACTTTAAATTTACAGTAGCACATTCAAAATTACAATAACACTCGAGAGAAAATACTCCAATTCCTTTCAATCAATGCAAAATCAATTCAATACTATATTTCCTACACCAATTTAACACATTTTAACATTTCTATACAAAATTAAGTGTAAATCTCTCGAATGAAAGTAACCCAAAATTTAATTTATGGTTAAAATTTAAAAATCAAGTTTTTAATAGGTTAATAAGCTTACCGGCAACTGGTAGTAACTCGTAAAAACCTTTAATTGCTAATTAAATAGAAAAATTTACGAATTTTTTTCGAATTTAAAATTTCCTCTTTGTTATTTTCTTGCAGGTTCTAGACCAAAATAGTATCAAATTGAAGAGAAAGTGATGGTTAATCGCTTGACAACTGAAATTTGAGAGAAAACCGGTAGAATTTGAAGCGATTTGGTAGAAAATCGAGAGAAAGGAATAGAATGGTTCTGTTTAAAGAAAAAAGATAAGTACAATGAATGCAGTTGAAAATCGCCAAATTCATTTATTTTGATAAGCAAAATTTCAAAGAGACCTTTATTCTTTATAAATTTATGAAAATAGTTTGAAACTTTAAAAAATTTCATTTTTAGTCCTGATAAAACTCAAATTTTATTTTTCAATTCTTGCTAATTAGTCCAAAATTAATTATTTTAATTTTCTTTTACTTAGATCCTTTATCTAACTTAAAATACTTTGATTATCTAGAAAGTCTACCCTAATGAATTTAAATTTCAAAAGAAAGAAAATAACCGAAATTACCCATTGATTTGAAGGACGTGGTTCACAATCCTACTCCCTTAAGGAAATTTTGTCCTCAAAATTCTACGAACTTTATTATTGAAATAAATAGGGTTATTTCTCTTGTATAAGATTATCGGTATTCGATTTCTTTTATTCTGCATTGGTGTTTTGCCACAAGACTCTAACCAACATCATTCTTCTAGTTTAAATTTTCATATAACATACTCAATTCAAAATAGGCCAATCATAAGGATTATAGAATAAACCTCAAAAATACCTCGTATCATTACTTTTAGCAAATATTATTTGTTAAAAGTTATATTTAATTAGTGTTTCTAACTATTAAAATATGGCATCGATTCATTATCATTACATCAACCATGCTAAGAACACCATTCACATCTCCATCAATAGCTACATACTTCATAGCTCACCTAGGACATAATTTAAGAGCAATAGTCTCAATAGTCATTTTGAAATTTCTATTTGAACTTAACCTCAAATCATGATCTTGATACGAGAGTTTGATTTTACTTTTTACAAAGAAATATAAAAAAATCTATAAATGTGCTTGCGAAATAAGGATACGCTTCAGCCATAAACCCTTGTGTATAAATTGACTACCAACAATTGCAATATCATGATCATTTAGCCTCATGCTCATCTTAATACCTTTGTACACTTTCATATAAATATTGACTTTTTGTGCTTAAGTAAGTAGACCCAAAATAATATTGGTTCCAATCATCAAATGCAAAGATATAACAACTTAAGATGGCTAAGTTCCCTGTATACAGTCGACACCTCCCAATTTATAATTTATAAATTTCTATCACTTAAGCACCCAATTGTAATTTTAAGACACACTGCTTTGTTACGCCAGCACAATAATATTGAGTTTGGGTGTTAAAAGACACATAAATTAAAACTAAAAATAGATTATCATTTTAAATGTGAATTCATAATATTGATTAAAATTCTTATAAAAACTTCTAGTAATCTCTGACACAAGTACTAATTATAATGTAGCCAATATATAAACATTAAGGAACTAAAAATGTATAAAAACTCAATAGATTCCTATAACGAGTCTTCATAATCATTCTTAAGACTAGCCTAGTATACCCTTAATATAAATCAACTTACAATTTATTGACATCTTCCCAAGAAAATTTCGACATAGTTTCCCCTATAATTTGGACAAAACCAATTTGTAATTTAACATAAAACACTTCAAAAATTTTTTAATGTTCAAATATACTCTAAAACTCATATACTTGAAAACAATCTCATAAATCTCTATAAATACACATACATATATCAATGAAATTAATTCAAGTCACCATAAATAACTTAAAAATTATCCAATTGCAAAACCACATCGACCAATGTCAATACACTACATAATAATCAAATAATTATTCTCCAAGAGGGTCCCAAAAATATTTTAAGATTGCATCAATAAAAGAATTTAGTGACATCATTATATAATCCAATTTTTGAATAATTACCATGACTTACATGAAAACATGATATCAACTAAAACTTCAATTCTTTATTATTTTAATTAACACATCATATAGGTTTATACCAAATCTTGGACAATTTTAGTAAAACCGTATAGAGTCATAATACTAAAATTTGATTTTACTCATAATTCGCATATTATAAAATATCACACAAAGAAAACATATATATTTATCAATCTTTTACCAAACTAATACCCATGAATAATAAACTTATCATACTATAAAACTCATACAAACAAAACAAATAACAACTAATCATAATCTCATCGTACGCATATACAGAGTTGCCCCAAAATGGTAAAGCACCCAAACACATGGCGCAAAATCTTACCTTAGATAGATTCACTGATATATCATCCTTAGAAATATCGTGCTCTTAGAACTCGACTTCTAACATCTAGTAATCACATAATCACCACTCGAATGAATTGTAAAAATTGGAAGAATGTTTAGGACTAGATTACTACAGAAGTCTATCTCATTCTCTTTTCTATGTTTTTACTGATACATCCCTCAACTATAATTCATTAATTTTAAATCCTTTTCTATTCTATATGCAATTTAAAAACTTGACTCATTTGATGATCATGTTCAGTCCCACCTCAAACTTGGCGCAAAGAGTCTCCTCATTAGCGAACTCAATTTTTTCACGAATAAATCTTAATATTCTTAGTAGAGGTTTCTATTAACTCTGATTTTTTCTAGCTTCCTTTTACTGATTTTACCCCTAACATAAAGGTGTTTTACACTTTTTACCGTATAAGACTTCGTATGGAGCTATACCAATGCCAACTCAATAACTGTTATTATATGCAAATTTAATAAAAAAAATACACGCTTATCTCTACCACCTTGAAACTTTATAATGCATGCCCACAATATATCTTGGCTAAGCTACTATCTTGCATCTGCCTTTCCCTGATCTAATCCACCAACGTGGATCTTCCAACAAAATTAGCCACTAAGGCTTTAACATCATCACAACTTAATGCTACACCTAAAGCTTTCAATTCTACCAACAAGCGCATATATGTTGCTTAGACAAAAACTACTGTAATAGAAGATTTTCTACTTTAAAATATCTGTTACTACATTAACTTTCCTAAATGGTCCTCAATAACCAAGTCAACTATAATTCAATTCTGGCTGACATATTCTGCCATCAAGTAACAACATTATCCTACAACAACTATACAATCACTTTTCACTTATCCTCATATGCAAAAGCGCTTTTCTACAGATATGGGTATTTCAATACGTTATAAAGGCTGTCTACATTTCCAGTAGCACGTTAGCTGGCATTTCCATCCCAAGCTATAGAAATGGAGTTGGTCATTTCGATTAAGAAAATTGGGGTATATGTGAAGAATCTGCCGGCTCCTCTTTAGGTAACGGTACTTTACGGGGTTTACCCATTCCTCTTCTCGTATGCAAAGCAAGTATGCCTCTTTACTTACTACGAAAATAAATGAAGTTCGATCATATATGCTTCACAATAACATACATTTATTTACGACTTAACTCACTTAATATTTATTAGATAATTAAAAAAAAATTAAAACTCTGTTATACTCATTTTAAAATATCAAACTGTTTTCAAAATATTTGAAAACTTTTTTTTTAAACTATATGCTCTGTTATCAATAAAATTGTCACGTCTCGATTCTGGAATCCACCTATGACAATTGCCATAGACCCTTATGATACACTTTTTATTCCCATAATGTATCAAGAAAACTTGTAATATTTTACTTTCAATTATTAAATCCTGTCAATTATCAAAACCTGAAAAATAGTTTATAAAATAATTTTTCCATCAATGAGATCATTATCAAAGAATTGATCATTCATGAACAATTTATTCACAACACATAAACAATAATTATAAAATCATTATGGAACTCATTTTGGTTTGGGTTGAATAAACATAAGAACTTATATAAACATTTAGTTTATAAATACTTTACAAAACCCATATAAATACATATTTAGTAGAAACAAAATACATTTATGAGTTCAGGGAAAACCTACACAGAGTGTTAAAAACCTTGGAACAGCTACCACTAATCTAAATAACCAAAAAACTATAATGGTGAGAGGTGAACATACAAATATACTCAGTGAGTAAATAAAGTACACACACACACATATATATACATATATGCACACGCATTTTTAAATCATGATATTGGGATACTTTTCAACTTATACACAAATATATATATATATATATATCTATGTGTGTTCCTTTAAATCAAATAACATAAAACATTCATAAGTCTGCATTTAGTTTAAAATAATTAAATTGGGCTAGCTATACTTTCTCAACCGTTACCTTAGTCGAGACAATGTTGAAACTATCAGTGAGTCTTTCATATATAAAACTATATGTAATAAATTTTTTTTATAAAACATAAAACTATTTTTTCGTATTCGGTAAAATCATTTATTTTTTTAAATCATGTATTTATAAAGTAACCGTCCGTTTCACAGATGTTAACTCTGAGTAGTCTCTTAGTGATACGATGACTGTTCTCGTAATCCATCAAATCAAGATATCCTTATCAAGCTGCTAGGACTTTTCATAGGGTATCTATAACCGCACATACGTGCACGACACACAATAGACTTGTCATGACCTTTCTCCTTTATACTTGCCACACTACGGCTCAACTTACCTATGCGACATTTTTATAGGTTCGTCCATAAACTACTTCTCTGTACCTATAATCAATAAACAGGCTTATTTGCCATAAAACAGTATCCGGCCCACTGGCCATATCACCAATATACATGCATAATCAAATCATTTTTAAATAATAATTTTAAAACATATCAATCAAGTTTGGCTTCCCCAACTATTTGAGCAAGTATATTAAACACATTTTTAACAATAGACCAAATTAAACATTTATCACAATATCATATCAAATATATACAAACAATTTTATTTCAAATTTTACTTTAATTAGAAAACAACTTGTTTAACACTTAAGCATACATATAAATATTATACGCATATATTTATATATTTATGTATGTATAAATTTACTCAATCAAAGGGAGGGTAACCACTCCCACTAACGATCTTCGGGCTTAACTTGATCTTTCTCTTGGATTGTTATAGCATAATACCACAAATACATAAATTATGTATTCTACGATTTAATTAATTAACATAAATATTTTAAATGCAATATTTTTGGAATAACGTGTCTAAAATTTCTTAGTTTTACACATATCACTAAGTTTAACTAAGGTCATTTACTCAATTTTTAACAATGAAATTTAATAGCTAACTTATTCTAATTTACATTTTCGTCTACCCCAAATTTATACATTTTCATCTAAGCAACCAAATACAGTTTACATCAAAGTTACTATAACAAACAGTTATTGTTTAAATCGAAATTAATGTAGCAAAAAATCATTGTTTAGATCGAAATTAACGTATCAAATAGTCACTGTTCAAACCAAAATGTTGTAGTAATAGTACTGTTCAGATTGAAGTCATTGTAGCAAATTCAAAATTACTGTAGTATCCGAGAGAAAATACTTAAATTTCTTCCAACTAACACTTTAATCAATACAAAATCAACCTAATGTTACATTTTCTACTACAATTCAACACAATCTAATATTTTATATACAAAATCAAATATAAATTTCTTGGATGAATAATAACTTAGAACTTAATTAATGCTTAAAATCTAAAAATCAAGTTTCTAACGAATTAATTAACTTATCGGCAACTGGTAGTAGCTTGTAGAAACCTTTAATTACTGATTAAATAGGAAAATTGACGAATTTTCTTTGAATTCAAATTTTTCTCTTTGTTATTTTCTTGCCAGTTTTAAACTAAAATAGTATCAAATTGAAAAAGAAGTGATGGTTAATCACTTGACAACTGAAATTTAAGAGAAAATCGGCTAAATTTGAAGCAATTTGGATAAAAATCAATAGAGAGAGAGAAAACAGTTCTGTATAGAGACAAAAGGGAATCACAATGAATGAGGGTAAGAATAAAATTCATTTATTTTGATAAGTAAAATTTCAATGAAACCCTAATTTTTTATAAAATTTTGAAAATAACTCGAAATTTTTAAAATTTTTATTTTTAGTCCTTATAAAACCTAAAATTTATTTCCCGATTCTTGCCATTTAGTTCAAAATCAATTATTTTAATTTTTTATTTTGAATCCTTTATCTAATTTAAAATATTTTTATTTTCTCGAAAATCTAACTCTATGAATTAAATTCCAAAAAAAAAAAATCGAAATTACCTATTGATCCGAATAACGTGGTTCACGTTATAATTATTAGTCAAATAAAATATTAAATATTATTTTATTTATTTCAAAAACTTTGAAAATTAAATAAATTATTGGATAAAAATATTTTAATAATTAATTAGAATATAAAAAAAACGAAATAGACTCATGGGTTAAGAATGGTAGAAATTTGTAACAATGGATAGAAATTTAATATAATTTTTTTTACAAATTAAAAAATTAAATAGATAGCTAAATAAAATTATTTTATAACTTGAAACAGAAAAGTTTTCAATGATTAATAAATGGAATTAAAGAGCTCCAATTTAGTTAAAAAAGATTGTTGTAAAATTAAGAATTTTGAATTGGAGCTGAATTATATAAACTTATCGGCTACTCACTCAATTCATCGAACAGATATTAATTAGGGAGAAAATCCCATTTTTGATACCAAACAAGAACCTTGCCTGCCGTATATCATCCACAATCTCGTACCTCAATCCATGGCCTTGCCTCGTATATTTTTTAATCTCACAGTAAATCGTTTTTGTTAATGATTAATCTTAGTGGGCAAACTCTAATGCAAATTTTGATAGAGTAATGATTCTTGTAAATGATTATTAAAAAGTCTGGACAGTACACAACACAATGACAGCTTAGACTGTACTGTATTAAAGATTTTGTGTGTATAAAATTACTTTATATGCAATATTTGGTGAATTTTTAACTTTGAATTGCAATAAAGAAAACAAATATTATTTTACTAGACTTAGACGCACCTCAGTTTGGACTCCGGAATTTGCAAAGTTTATTTTTTGTTAACAAAATAATATTTTAAGAATAATAATTATATAAAATTTAATTAGTGTTATTCTATTACTAAATATTATTATTAATATTTCTAAAATCCAAAAGCATCAGCTATTGTCTACCAACTGATACCATTGGCCATCATCCGCCGCCGACTATTATCCTTGGTTTGGTTGACATCTTCGTTAATTCATCTATGCATAGCCATTTGATAAAACAAGCATTCCACCGATAACTAAATAAAAAATTTAATTAATGCAAATAACTAATAAAAAATATTAAAATATAAACTTAACACACACACACACTATACTACAAATACTACTAATATATTAAATTTAATGTACTATAATTTAATTAAATATATTATAATAGAATTTCAATCTATTCTTTTTTAATACAGTCGCTATCAGATATACACAATATCAAGAATTCTGCATAAAGAAAAAATTTCATGTGGCAAAACATATATATTAAATCTTAATTATGACCATTTGACCAAATATTTTGCGTGCTTGTTCGAGTCAATTTTCTCTTCTGCTGCTGCTACATGCTTGATGTTTCAAACCTGTAAGAGGCAATTTGTTTTGATTAATTTGAAGTCGAGTTTAGTTGTGATCTTTCGAAATCTAATACAATCCATATAAATCGTTATATCAAAGACTAGTTAATTGATGATTATGTAGATTCGTGGTACATGACATTCATTATTTAATTTTAATCATTAATACAATTTTAGATAATGAGTGCAACTAAGTATTATTAATGTTCAATCAAATCTTTATACAAATGAGTGCATAGTTGTCTCTTTAAGCTTAATTTATAATGTTAATATTCAAAATTCCTGATATCTTGTTATTCCGTAGGACAAGGGATCATTTTTTTTTCTTTTTAATGTCAGTGTAACCACAAGAATGTAATGGCATTCTTTTCCTACCTACAGGCATGTTTTAATTGGCAGAAAAGAGAACGAAAAACGAGAAAAATGCAGGAATAGAATATATGTTTAGAAGACTATTATTTTGTCCTTGTATTTCTTATATAAGTATGCACGTATCTTCTTGTGATTAATCTACCAATAAGAAATGTTCCTACACTTGGATTCATTTTCCAAAGCCATTCAAATCCCTCAATCGTTCTCCAATGGTGGAACCAAACATGTCACCGGCATCAACAATCGCCAACGGAAACAGATTCACACACAGTCTCACGCTCAGAGATCTTGAAGATGAGCAAAATGATTCCTCTGTCAAGGAAGTTATAGCTCAACATCAGGTCATTGACCTGACCAATGCTTCCACCGCTAGGGTAACAGCTTACCCATTCGTTTTGTCATTTAACAACTTATCATACAGTGTCAACGTCCGAAAAAGATTGGTGCTTCCATTTCTTGGGAATGTCAATCTTGGCTCACAAGGAAATAGAAACACCAAACTTTTAATAGATGATATTTCTGGTAAAGCACGAGAAGGTGAAATAATGGCTATCGTTGGTGCTAGTGGGGCTGGTAAAACAACTTTGATTGACGCTCTTGCTGGACGCATAGAGAAAGAGAGTTTGAAAGGGTCTGTGACTTTGAATGGAGAAGTTTTGGAGTCACGGCTTTTGAAGATTTTATCTGCTTATGTAATGCAAGATGATCTTTTGTTTCCTATGTTAACAGTAGAAGAGACGCTCATGTTCTCAGCTGAGTTTAGGCTTCCTCGCTCTTTCTCCAAGCAAAAAAGACAAGCAAGAGTTCAAGACCTTATCGATCAACTTGGACTGCGAAGCGCAGCAAAGACTATGATCGGCGATGAACGTCATAGGGGCGTATCTGGAGGAGAACGCAGGCGCGTTTCTATTGGAATCGATATAATTCATGATCCAATTCTCTTGTTCCTCGATGAACCCACGTCGGGGCTTGATTCCACAAGCGCATTTATGGTCGTTAAGGTCTTGCAGCGGATTGCTAAGAGCGGAAGCATTGTGATCATGTCCATACACCAACCAAGTTACAGAATCTTATGCTTACTAGACCATTTGATCTTTCTCTCACATGGACAGACTGTGTACAGAGAAACCCCAGGTACTCTTTCACAATTCCTTGCGGAGTTTGGACGTCCAATACCTGAAAAAGAGAACCAAAGTGAGTTTGCTCTTGATTTAATCCGTGAACTTGAAGACACTCCTGGTGGAATCAGCAGCTTGGTTGAATTCAATAAGCAATGGCAGACCATGAAGAATCCAAATAAGGCATGTGATGAAACCAGTGTTCAACTTAAAGATGCAATCAGTGCAAGCATTGACAAAGGAAAACTAGTTTCTTCTGGTACAGCCTCAAATGATTCAGACCTAATATCTTCAGTTCAAACTTTTGTCAATCCTTTTTGGATTGAAATCATTGTCATTTCCAGAAGATTGTTCACAAACTCAAGAAGAATGCCTGAACAATTTGCAGTTCGCTTAGGTATAATTCTTGTGACTGGATTTATCTTGGCCTCCCTTTATTGGCAACTTGATGATTCTCCAGAAGGCACGGAAGAACGATTAGGGTTCTTGGCTTTTGCGTTGACCACCACTTTATTCAGTTGTACAAGAGAAATCCCTGCATTTCTTGAAGAACGAAACATTTTCATAAGAGAAACTGATTATAATGCTTATCGCCACTCGTCCTATGTACTTGCTCAAAGTTTGGTCTCTATCCCTTCAATGATCATCCTCTCTTTCGTCTTTGCGGCAACAGTCTTTTGGGCTGTTGGTCTTGCTGGCGGATTTTCTGGGTTCTTCTTTTTCATCATCACAATCTTTGCCACATTTTGGTCAGGTAGTTCATTTACTGCACTTATTGCCGGACTCTTCCCTAATTTCTTGTTAGCTATTACCATTGTTATTGCTATTTTGAGTTACTTTCTTCTTTTCTGTGGATTCTACATTCCTCGAGATCAAATACCTTCATATTGGATTTGGTTTCACTACATTTCTCTTGTTAAGTATCCATTTCAAGGTGTTCTACAAAATGAGTATAGAGATTCCACAAAATGCTTTCAGACGGGGATGCAGATTTTTGATCATACGCCATTTTCTGGTCTCTCATCGTCCATGAAAATCAAGATATTAGAAAGCATGAACACTGCCATGGGCACCAACATTACTAGCTCAACCTGTCTAAATACCGGGAGGAAAATACTAGAGCAGAAAGGAGTAACAGACATCAGCAAATGGAATTGCATTTTCATCATTGTTGCTTTTGGGTTTCTCTTTAGGATTCTGTTTTACTTTGCATTATTATTTGGGAGGAAGAATAACAGAAGATGAAAATATTGTTCGTTATGTCGGGGTGGAAAGCAATTATCATTTAATCTTGTCGTTGGTTTAAATCCATTTCACTGTCCTTTCATATATTCCTATCTCATCTTTTTTTACAATGTTATATTTGTCTATACCTGTAGCAGATATATGCAATTCTTTAATTCTTTGAAGTGGTGTGGTTAGTAGATGGTAAAAATAAATAATTTATTTTACGAAACTACCCCTCTTCAATTAAAGCTAATTTGAGTATTGAATGTTATGAAATTTGATGGCTAACACTACCATTAAACAATCTCTTAGAGACACATAAAAATATCACGACAAAAAAATGAAGACTTAGCATATAATATTTCTTGTATAATTTTATTGAATTCATTTAAATGTCATTCAGATTTAATGGCTTTGGAGATAGCCGATATATAGCTTGGCTCCCAAAATTTGGCTCAAAATTTATGACTTACTATTTATTTTTTTTGCTCAACATTAACACTTTAAGAACTCGCCCAGAGTATTATAAAACTCAAGGTTGCCCTCTTCAGATCCCACCTCCACAAAGAGACTATTTATTTAAGCTCTTGAGCAAACATATACGCATTATCATTTTATGATGGCAAATCAACTTTCGATGATTATCATTCTCTAAAGTCAGGTTAAAAGGAGTCACCTACAATATCAATTGTCGATGAACATAACATTTTCTCAAGTAATGAACCTGTGGCTCAGCATCAGCTCATCAATTTGAACCGTGCTTTCTCATTTGTTCTTTCCTTTAACAACTTATCATACAACATAAAAATTGGTCATAAATTAGCACTTCCATTTTGTAGGAAGGCAGTCTTGACTCACAAGATATGAATGCCGAAATTTTACTAAACGATATTTCTTGGCAAGCACGAGAAGGTGAACTAATGGCGATTCTTGGTGCAAGCAGAGTAGGTAAATCAACTTTGATTGGCGCTCTTGTCACCCGTATAGAGAAAGGGAGCATTAAGGGAACTGTGACTTGAAAGGAGAAGAATTGGGGTGCAGGCTATTAAAGATTATTTTTGCTTATGTAACGCAAGATGATCTATTGTTTCCTATGTTAACTATGGAAGAAACACTCATGTTCGCCACAAAGTTTAGACTTCATTGCTCCGTCTCCAAGGCAAAGAAACAAGCTAGAGTTCAAGCTCTGAGTGATCAACTCGGACTACGAAGAGCAGCAAAGACTTTTATCGGTGATGAACGACATAGAGGAGTATCAAGAGGTGAACACAGGCGCGTTTCAATTGGAATCAACATAATTCATAATCCCAATTCTCTTGTTCCTCGATGAATCCACATCAAGGTTTGATTCAACAACCACATTTACTGTTGTTAACGTTTTGCAGCGAATTGCAAATAGTGGAAGCATCGTGACAGTTAGAATTAAGATCTAAGCTGTTTGTTTGCAGTCAATGAAAGAAACTTTGAAGAGAAAGAAAAGAAATGCTAAACCAAGTGTTTCAAAATTTTATTCAATGAAAACAGAATGAATATACAAGGGTAGTATATATACTAGCTTAATTAAGAACAATCTAGAAGAACTAATAACAAATCTAACAAACTATAACCAAAGCTAACAGACTCTAATTGATTCTGCCAACTCATTATTTTCCAGCTCATCAAACTAACTGAAGCTTAATCAACTTATAGTAGTTTCATCTCAGTAGAGCAGCTCGAAATCCAGCTTGAGGCATATATCATTTCATCCCCCCTCATGCTCAAGTTCTTCGAGGTCTAGAAAGAACTTAAAGTTTGTCCTTAAGATAAGAAAATTGGGAGAAGGTTTAAGGACTTTGTAAGAATGCCTGCAACCTGGTGCTCACTTGGAACATATTGAACCTCTAAATTCTTATGAAGAATTTTGTCTCTAATATAGTGAATATCAAGCTCAACGTGTTTGGTTTGAGCATGGAAGATAAGATTTTGGGTCAATGTAGCAACACCTCGATTATCACACTAGAGAATTAGCACAACAGAAGACTTGATTCGAAGTTCACTCAATAAGTATAACAACCATGTAACATCAAAGCAAGCTACAATTAGGGCCCTGTATTTAGATTCTGTATTAGATCTGGAAGCAACATATTGTTTCTTGGAGACCAGGAAACCAAGTTGCCTCTAAAGAATACAACATAACCTCCTACATATTTTCTATCATCCAAATCACATGCCCAATCAACATCTAAAAAGGCAACAGTATCAAGCTTACTAGTAGGAACAAACTGAAGACCATAAGATGAAATGACTTGTAGGTATCGAATAAGTCTTTTACGAGTTACCAATGTTTAACTATTAAAGAAGTTAAGAATTGGCTAAGTTTGATTATTGAGAAGGTTATCTCAAGTTTGTTAAAGTGATATACTAAAGCCCTTTTGTTATGCTTTGATAGAAAGAAATATTCTCAAAGGCATCCCTATCATTTTTAGTCAGCTCTGAGCCAATAGCTATAAGAGTAGGACAACCTTTACAATCCTCCATGTTAGCCAAGATAAGAGCTCTTGAATGTACTTAGTTTGAGAGAGGAGAACACACTTAGCAATATGTGTAACTTCAATGCCAAGAAAGAAACCAATATTGCCAAGATCTTTAAAGGTAAATTGTTGTCCAAGCTGAAGAATAAATGCCTCAGTCAAAGAATGGTGGAGACTAGTGATAAGAATATCATCAACATAAATCAAAGTTAGAAGCACATAAGCAGTGTTGTGTTTAATGAAGAGAGAAGTGTCAGCTTTAGAGTTCTGAAAATCCCATTGAAGCAAATTATTTCTGAGCTTGTTTAAGGCTATAAAGAACCTTATTCAATCTACACAAATGCTGATGATGTTGTTGATTAATGAAGCACTTTGGTTGATGTATCTCATTCAAATTGCCATTGAGAAAGACATTATTAATGTCAATTTGCCTAATAAACAGTCCAAGAACAATAGCAAGATTGAGAACAACTTTGATTGTAGAGGCTCCTTGACAACAAGGCTAAAAGTATAAAAGAAGTCAATGCCTGGATTCTGGTGAAAGCCCTTGATTTTCTTGATTATCTCTTTCTCTGTTGTCGAAGTAATTATTTCCAACATTGTAAGTCTGTTGTCCAACTCTCTTTTTTTGAAAATTCACAGCAAAATTTCCCTGTGTAATGGAAGCATTACTTGAATTCTGTTGTTGAATTCTGCATTCATGAGTTAAAAAATTGAGTAAACTTCATAGACACTCAATGTTTTACTTCTAGTAGTAATATTAATTACAACTACATCATAATCATATCCTAATTCACTAAGCAGATAAATAATGAAATCATCATCACTCAGTGGTGCTCCATCAGTTGTCAAGTGATTTGATATGTTCTTCTTTTCATAAAATATTCTTTCTTAGTTGTTTGTAACTGAAATTGAAGTAGAAGAGTCTGTGCTTTAGGCTGAGAGCCAAATTGTTTGGAGAGTGTCTTTTCCAAAGTGTGTAATTTGGATTTTCAACAATTAAACCTTCACTTACTCTAGATCTAAACTGTGGAGGATAATTGTGATCATCTTTTATGAAGCTTTCCGGTCCATTTTCTCTGATTGAAGGCAAAACCTGAGATTTTCTGGCAAGAATGTTTGTTCCATCTAGCTTGATATGAACAACAAATAAGAAAGATGTATTTTTGCTCTGATACTAAGTTAGAATTAAGATCTAAGTTGTTTGTTTGCAGAGAAAATGAAAGAAACTTCGAAGAGAAAGAAAAGAAATGTTAAACTGAGAGTTTCAAAATTTTATCCAATGAAAACAGAATGAATAAACAAGGGTAGTATATATATTAGCTTAAGAACAATCCAAAAGATCTAATGACAAATCTAACAAACTTTTGGCTAACTAAAATAAATACGGCTTGCTTTATTCTTTTGATTAGCAAACTATAACCAAAGCTAACAGACTCTAACTGATTCCGCCAACTTATCATTTTCCAGCTCATCAAACTAATTGAAGCTTAATCAACTTGTAGCACTTCCAACTCGGTAGAGCAGCTCGAAATCCAGCTTGAAGCATATATCCTTCAGTGACCATGTCCATACACCAGCCAAGTTACAGAATTTTGAGATTACTAGACCGCTTGATCTTTATCTAGAATGGCCAAACTGTGTACAACGAAACACCGGGTAATCTTTCACAATTCTTTGCGAAGTTTGGGCATCCGATACCTGAGAACTAGAACCAATATGAGTATTCTCTTGATTAATTCATGAACTCGAAGAAAGTACTTCCCATGGTATCGCTAGATTAGTTGAGTTCAATAAGTCATGGCTGATCACAAAGAATGCAAATGAATTCCGCGATAAAACTTATGATGTTCCACTTAAAGATACAACCAGGGCAAAGCATTTATAAAGGGAAACAAGTGTATGCTGATGCAGCCACTAGTGATTCAGGCTTAACATCATCATTTTAAACTTCTGCCAATCCCATTTGGATTGAGATGATAGTTATTTCCAATAGATTGATTACAAACTCGAGAAGAATGCCTGAATTATTCGGAGTTCGCTTAGGTACAGTTCTCGTCACTAGATTTATCTTGTCCACGCTGTATTGGCAACTCAATGACTCCCCAAAAGGCACACAATAAAGAATAGAGTTTTTCGCATTTTCCATTACCACCATATTCTACATTTGTGCAAGAGAAATCCCAGCATTTCTTCAAGAGCGAAACATTTTAATAAGCTTCTTACAATGCTTACCCTCACTCATTTTATGTACTTGCTCATTCACTAGTCTCTGTTCCTTCCCTGATTATCCTCTCTTACCATTGCCATAATCACCTTTTGGGCTGTTGGTCTTGGTGCGGCTTCAAAGGGTTTGTCTTCTACTTCTTGACAATCTTTGCATTCATGGCATTTATTGTCGGGGTTTATTGGTTTTACCGTTGTTGCAATTTTAGGTTATTTTCTTCTCTTTTGTTTATAAATGAGATGAATTTATCTAATTTTGTATGAAGAAAAAAATTCATGCGGCAAAACATGTATATTAAATCTTAATTATGATCCAATTCTCTTGTTCCTCGATGAACCCACATTGGGGCTTGATCCGACAAGCACATATGTGGTTGCTAAGGTCTTGCAGACGATTGCAAAGAGTGGAAGCATTGTGATCATGTCCATACACCAGTCATATAACATAATTTTGAGCTTACTAGACCGTTTTATCTTTCTGTCAAATGGACAAACTATGTGCAACGAAACACCAAATAATCTTCCACAATTCTTTGCGGAATTTGGACATCCAATAACTGAAACGAGAACCAATCTGAATTTGCTCTTAATTTAATTGGTGAACTTGAAGAAGCTCTGGTGGAATAGGCAGATTAGTTGAATTCAATACGTCATGGCAGACCTTGCAGAATTCAGATAAGGCCCGCCATGAACGTAGTGTTCAACTTAAAGATGCAATCAAGGCAAGCATTTCCCAAGGAAAACTAGTCTTTGCCGGAACAGCCATAAATGTTTCAAACTTAACATCTTCAGTTCAAACCTTTGACAATCCTTTTTGGATTGAAATAATGGTTCTTTCCAAAAGATTGATTATAAACTCAAGGAGAATGCCTGAACTATTTGCAGCTTGCTTATTTACAATTTTTAAGACTGGATTGATCTTAGGCATCCTTAATTGCCAACTTGATGATTCTCCAAAAGGCACCAAAGATCTATCATGATTCTTGCTTTTGGTATTTTCACCATTTTTTACACTCATAATTTAGATGAATTATACTTGATATTTAACTAAGTTTTCGAGAGTGTATGAATGTATAATCGCATTTTTTATGTGATTTTTAATTTTAAAAGAATCGGCGCTTGAAGATGATTTGGAGTAAAAACAAGTTACAAAATGACAGAATATCAAAAAGACAACATTAAAGTTTGGAAACGATATCATTTTTGCTCTAAAATGAGAAAATGCAAAGGGCAAACAGAAGCTTCAAGGTTGTGGCTCCAAGTCTCCATGGCCGCGGCTCCAAACAAGAAGAAAAAGGTAAAAATAAAAACTCTAAGGATGCGGCTCTGGAAGCCAAGGCCGTAGTGCCAGGGTCATTAGGGTTGGGCATCGCGGAGCCATGAAATCAGGAAGCGACACGTCAACGTAGATAATTTTGGTTTGTTTGCCCTACTTTCTTTTAAAATGGAGGAAAACATCACATTCAAGGGAGGGATATTAGGGACGGAAAGTAGAAGAAAGAGAGAGCCACCAAAGGAAAAAGTAGAGAGAAGATAGAAGAAACTCATCAATATGAAACTTGAATTTGGGGAGAAAGTCATCTATCAATTGGGAAGAATTGAGTTTTTTTTTCTTTATTTTTAAAAATTTTTCCATTGAGATGTTGAATTTAATCATGATAGTTTTATTTTATTACATTATAAACTAAGTTTTATATTCCAGGGTTATGATGTAGCCAAATCAAGATGTTTTGATATTTGTCTATTTGAATTAATTAGAGTTTTGATTATTGGTTGATTGTTCTTCATTGTTTTTAATGCTTTAAGTAATTGACCACTATTTAGATGTTTTGATTACATATTGATGTCCTAAAAAAGATATTTATATTTGTGATCTTGTGATGAATGCCATTAAGTATATGTAAGATAGAAATATACTTGCATGCTTAGTGTAGTTAATGCATTGAATACATGGATTTAATGAATTTTTTATTATCCTAATTTGCTTAGGAATATAATGAATTGATAAATCGAAGATATTTTTAATATAACCCTAAAAATGGCTAATGAATGTTTATAGAATTCTCGATTATCAATTATAGTCTTAAACTCAGATAATAAGAATAGGTAGCACTAATTCAAATTGATTTAGATAAAATTATATGCCTTAGAACTCTCATCTTTATTGATTTTGTTCTTTATCTTTCTTTACTTTAACTTAGTTGTTCATTATTATTTTTTTTAGCATATGTTGTCTCTTTATTCAACTCATTTAGATAAATTTAGAATAATTTAACTCAATAGTTAGATCGAAAATTCTCAATCTTCGTGGGAACGATACTCACTCATCATTTTATTACTTATTTGCAATAGTGTGCACTTGCGTTTACATAATTTTCACAACAATGTTCTATGTCTGTTCATGAAAAATCTCTCTACGTATTCAATAATGCATTTTTACTTAAGAGAAACTACTTACAATATTAAACATCTCGCATCTTATTTACTCACTGATTTTTTTTTTTTTTTTGTATCTTTGACTTTATATGGTAAATTGTATGTTGTAGTTTCCTTTTGTTTTATACCCTTCGCCCACGACACCTTCCCATTTTTCCCTCGCGCCAACGATATATTTTTTGTCTCATCCGTGACTGAGAAAATGTTAGTGGAATTGACTGCAAACAGTGAAGAGAACTTGATGGCCCTAACATATTCTCTTGACACCTTAAAAATATGCTTCTTTGACTTGGTACATAACCCACATTTACCGTTGCATTGGTATCCTTGTCGCAATAGTTCCTACTGGTGGTCTTGATTATATTGGCAAGAAGGTCAAGTATGTCAGCGCTTTTGCCTTTCATGCATATATGACTATCAAAATAATCATGTGTGTAGTCTTTATTATACCAACATGGAGAGTATCATCCATGAATTGCAAGATTTTCATAATGTCTTGGTGAAGGGATATACTCTATATGAGTTATGTGCAGAGGTAGAGAATAATGTTTACCATGGCTGAATTGATTGCTCCCTTAAGAAGAATTAAATGGTTGTATGTAGACTTTTGAATTGTCAAGCTGCAAGGGAGGAGTGCAAGACACTCTACGAGCATCAATAGCTATACACTCCTTGGTGATGTATAAAGGATTAAATTGTCTAGACTCTATAATCACAATACTGTTTACAAAAGCAAATATATAAAAGTCATCTACAATATCCATGTGTATAATGGACCTTGTATCGACATTTCTAAAACTTATTTTGATATTAATAGTAAATTTTGATGGATCAACATGAGTGTAGTCATGTGTCATGCTTAATAATTGTTGATAGTTGATATTCTTTGGAATTACTATGAGTCAGGCCATTCCACTAATGTATTTCTCCAAATTGTCTAATGATGTAACCCATAAACCTTCATGGCGAATAGCAACTGTCAAAAACTCGGTTATACATGTGTGAAAATAATAATTTTTTTTTTATGAATTTGAATTATTTAAACAGTAATACATAAAGATAATATAATTTTTTAAATCAAAAAAATAAAACGGTTCATAGAAAAAAAAACTCCTCTTGGCCCACGAGCATGCAATGTCATATACACTCAAAACAAATTGGGCGCTCGTCGACCTTCCAATTCTAATTTTCACTATTTTGGAATTTTTTTAGCTAATTTTTCTAGGGGTTTCATGACCAAAATTTAACAAATTAATGTTATATGCAATCAAAATAGATTCTAATATTAATCATAAAAAATTCTAATATCAATCATACATATATTGATATTAAAATTAATCCAAAATCAGCAAGAAAATAAGCACAAAAATTCACTTCTTTGTGTTTATATGTTCATCTAAAACGTTGGTAAACGCCGGAATCTTTCCACCGTCTATTTGTACGAAATATTGAAAATTTTGAGAGAATGAAACTTGTAAAGTGATGAAAGTGTGTGTATTTTTGTTTGGAGTTTGCTTTAAGTGAAGTGGTCGGTGAGAGCAAAATTATTCAAAAATATTACGACTGGTCCATTTGGTAAAATTATTTTAAAATTGATTATTTATATAAATATGGTTAAAAATAAGGTTATTTTAAAATTTTTTCCAACATTCTTCTTATTTTTTTATCAAGAAAATTTTGAACTTTAAGAATTTTTGGTTGATAAGCATTTCTATTATTGTTTCTTAAGAATTTATCATTCAACCAGTTAATGCTTGAAAAACAAATTCGAATAAATATTATAAAAGAACAATTATTCAAGTATTAATTTTTTAGAGTTAAATACAAAAGAACAATTACAAAAATTACTTCACTAGCCTATTAGGTAATTAAGTGAAATCCAATTTTATTATTTTCGCATGTTCTTGTTTTCACAATTATTAAAAGAAATGAACACCCCCTGCCCACTTCCTTTTTTAAAAAATAAATATTGAAACACTGAGCTAAAAAAAATGAAAAAAATTTTAAAGCTAGGAAATAATAAAGATAAAAGAAAAAAACTTAAGAATAAAGCAAATATTTTGGGTACCCATTTTCACTTTTCAGTGAGCCATGGTGTCTTGATTTGGGTAATAGAGTTAGATTTTGGGTTTGGTAGATTTGAATTTGTGGAGAGAGAGTAAGAGATTGAGACATGGGTTCATTAAAAAAAAAAAAATTATTTTGAAGATAATTGGAAAAGATTAAAATAATGAAAAAAAAATGACATGAGGTTTGATTTTTGGAGAGAAAAATAATGAAGAAAATAAAAGAAAATGGCACGGGGTTTGATTTTGCTGAAAAAAAATGGAAAAAAATTGAAGAAAATGGCATGGAGTTTGATTTTGAAGAGAGGATTGAAGAAAATTAAAAAAAAATGGCATGGGATTTGATTTTAGAGAAAGAAAGAATGAAGACAATTGAAGACAATGACATGGGAGGAATTAAAATGTAATTTTTTGAGATAACGTGCGTTATAGTTATGGTAGAAGATTTTAAATTATTTTTAAAAAATTAGAGAAAAGTTGGAGATTAAGCTATAATACAAGGAAGAAACAGTGAGTATCCCCCCTAAAACTTATTCCGTAAATATCGACGAGAAATACGGTTCATCTTTATCATATGATCCTTGTGCTTTATAACATGTCATTTTCCCGTTGCACAAGTAATTTTTGACAAATTATAAACGACAAGAAGCAAATGGCTGTATTGTATACAAATAATGGAGATCGTGATCCTCGATTGAATATTTAATAGGTGAATAATGCGTTTCGGTGATACATTACTTGTTATATTAAAGTTTACGATATTTTTATGGTTATCCCTAACATTTGACTTAATATTAAAAGCACCCGCAACTTTTAATATCTAATTCAAAAGAAAAAATTATGACAAATAGATAATTTCCAAATTTTGGCGACATTTGAGATTAATTTAAAATTTGATGAGCATTATTGATATTAGGTAAAACTTTAGGATACTCATAAAATTTCAGTAATATGATTCTCATGATTTAAAAAAATTCATTATCTTTTTATATGAATAACTTTTGATGGATTATACACGACATATGCTTTTTTATATATATTCTAATTTCATTAGTTAATGTATCGTGATCCTCGATAAAATTATATCAATAATGTTGTTGCGTGATACAAGACATGCTTTAGTAAAGTTTTAAGTATTTCTTGGACCATCTTTTTCTATCTTAGATTGACGGGTGCTAATTCTCTCTGTAAAATTTTTACACTCCTACGAGCAACCATATTTTCAAAAGGCAAATCCAAACATGTCACCTACACAATCAATTGCCGACGAAAACCCACCCATGTTCTTCAGTCATACACAAAACATAGAGATCCAAAAACACAGTCCAAGTGCAAAATTCAGAGACTCTGATATAATGCTCAGAGATTTCGAAGGCGAACAAAGCATTTCCTCTGGTATTAGAGCTGTGGCCAGGCATCAGGTCATCGACCTGAACCATGCTTCCAGTGATGTAGCTACTGCTTACCCATTTATTCTTTCGTTTAAAAACTTGTCATACAGTGTCAAACTTAGCAAAAAATTAGCGCTTTCATTTTTTGGGATGGGCAATCTTGGCTCACAAGAGATGGATACCAAACTTTTACTAGATGATATTTCCGGCGAAGCAAGAGCAGGTGAAATAATGGCGGTTCTTGGCGCAAGTGGAGCCGGTAAATCAACTTTGATTGACGCTCTAGCTGGCCGCATTGACAAAGAGAGTTTGAAAGGGTCTGTGAATTTGAATGGAGACGTTTTGGAGTCACGGCTTTTGAAGATCATATCTGCTTATGTAATGCAAGATGATCTTTTGTTTCCTATGTTAACCGTTGAAGAGACGCTCATGTTTGCCGCAAAGTTTAGGCTTCCTCACTCTGTCACTAAGAGCAAGAAACAATCCAGAGTTCAAGCTCTAATTGATCAACTTGGACTGCGAAGTGCAGCGAAGACTTTTATTGGTGATGAACGACATAGAGGCGTATCTGGAGGCGAACGCAGGCGCGTTTCAATTGGAATTGATATAATTCATGATCCAATTCTCTTGTTCCTTGATGAACCAACATCGGGGCTTGATTCAACAAGCGCATTTATGGTTGTTAACGTTTTGCAGCGGATTGCAAATAGTGGAAGCATCGTGATCATGTCCATACACCAGCCAAGTTACAGAATTTTGGGCTTACTAGACCGCTTGATCTTTCTCTCACATGGGCAGACCGTATTCTACGAAACACCGGGAAATCTTTCACAATTCTTTGCGGACTTTGGGCATCCAATACCAGAGAACGAGAACCAATCTGAGTTTGCTCTTGATTTAATTCGTGAGCTTGAAGAAACTCCCGATGGAATCACTGGCTTAGTTGAATTTAATAAGTCATGGCAGACGACAAAGAATGCAAACACACTCCACGATAAAACCAACATTCCACTTAAAGACGCCATCAGGTCAAGCATTTCCAAAGGAAAACTAGTGTCTGCTGCTGCTGGTACAGCCATAAATGAATCAAACTTGGCATCATCAGTTCAGAATTTTGCCAATCCTTTTTGGATTGAGATGATAATTATTTCCAAAAGATTGCTAACAAACTCGAGAAGAATGCCTGAATTATTTGGACTTCGCTTAGGTACAGTTCTTGTTACTGGGATTATCTTGGCCACCCTATATTGGCAACTCGATGATTCCCCGAAAGGCATACAAAAACGTTTAGGGTTTTTTGCTTTTGGTATGACCACCATATTCTACATTTGTGCAAGAGAAATCCCAGCATTTCTTCAAGAGCGAAACATATTCATCAGAGAAACCGCTTACAATGCTTACCGCCGTTCATCCTATGTACTTGCCCATTCTCTAGTTTCCATTCCTCCCATTATTATCCTCTCTCTTGTCTTCGCCGCAACAACCTTCTGGGCTGTTGGTCTTGCTGGTGGGTTCTCTGGGTTCTTCTTTTTCTTCCTCGCAATCTTTGCTTCATTTTGGGCAGGAAGTTCATTCATGGCATTTATTGCCGGACTCGTCTCTCATATAATTATTGGTTTTACAATTGTGGTTGCAATTTTAGGTTATTTTCTTCTCTTTTGTGGCTTCTACATTTCTCGTGATGAAATACCTACGTATTGGATATGGTTTCACTACATTTCACTTGTGAAATATCCATTTCAAGGTGTTCTGCAAAATGAATTTGGCACTCCTACGAAATGCTTTGTTAGCGGGGTGCAGGTTTTTGATGATACACCATTCGTTGATGTCCCAATTTCTACGAAGATCAAATTATTAGAAAGCATGAGCAGTGTGTTAGGCAACAACATGACGAGCTCAACATGTCTTACTACTGGGATGAAAATACTAGAGCAGAAAGGGGCAACGGATATCAGCAAATGGAAATGTTTCTGGATCACTATTGCATTTGGCTTCCTCTTTAGGTTTTTGTTTTACTTCACTTTGTTGTTTGGGAGCAAGAACAAGAGGAGGTGAAAAGATTGTTAATCTGTGACAAGGGATTCTATTGTCGTCTTTAATTTAAGATTTTAAGTTGAAATTATTTTTTTTTTCTGTGGCTTTGTATCATGGATTGACTGTTGTAACTTCTTTTTCTCTGTGTACCACCAAGAATTAATAAGATGCTTGACGATTCTAAATGATCTCAGTTTGAGTGTTGCAGAACTAAACATTTTTTAGGGACTGAAAATTTACAAAAGAACTTGAATAATATAACTATGAATGATGATATGGCAGCGACGGCCCACCGGTTATGACATTGAAGCTTGTGGGTGGCCTGGTTGTTCTGTCCATTGTTCGTTTTTTATTTTTATGATTATTCAGCGTATTACGTGTTTCGGATTTCAGGAAGACTTTCTAAGTTTGAGTATGCAAAAATTAACTCTAAAGATTTTTATTTTTAGCCGTGAAGAAATTATTAGTGGTTATCTTTCACTTTTTAATCTTCTTTTGATTTGCAATCTTTCTTGAGAGAAAAAGCCAGAGATGAATAATTTTATTTAATTTTTAGTGTTCAAAATATTTGAATACAAGACAATGGCATCAACTCTGCTATGCCATGGAGAATTTGTAAAGAAAAAAAAAATATTTGCTTTATTTTTATAACATAACGAAAGAATTCATACATTTATAAGTGTACTAGAGATAAAGAGAGAAAAAATAATAATAATATTTGCAAGTTCATTTTTTGAAGTCAAATTGGATTAGATCAATAAAAATCGAATGTAATATATTCAAATCATTATATTTAAGAGTAGTTAATAGATGGTATATTTGGTGGATACATGACTCGCACTTAGTATTATTAAATATCTAATCAAATCTTTTTATAAATGAGTGCATAGCTGTCTCTCTAAGCTTAATTTACTATTTTAATATTCAAAATTCCTGATATCTTGTTATTCCGTAATACAAGGGATCTTTCTTTGGATACCAAGAATATACCTGATTAGATTGCATGCGTGTGTGTGTATATATATATTAATATTTTAAATTTGAAAATAATTTTATAATAATAATATATTAATGCCATTTTTTTTTTCTTTTTAGTAAGTGTAACCACAAGAATGTAATGACATTACATTCCTACCTAGAATCATGTTTTGACCACAGAAAGAGAATGAAAATCGAGAAAAATGCAGGAATTAAAATAGAAAAGAAAAGAAGCAAGTGGTGTTGCTCAAGTCATGTGGTTGAGGAGTATGCTTGGTGAATTAAAGTACAATCAATAACAACTTACAATGACTCAATTGTATTGTCTAAAAATTTGGTGTTTCACGATCGTAGTAAGCACATTGATAACAAATTTTATTATATTCAAGACTCTATTAGGTCTAATGAGATTAAAATAGAATTTTGTCCTTAAGAAGATCAAGTTGTTGATTTCTTCACAAAATCACTCAAAGTTGATGTGATCCTGAGGTATAAGAAAAGTATAGGCATGATTAATCACGAAGAGCCTGGTTTAAGAGAGGAAATAAAGGATTTAAACCATGCTTTCTGCTTAAGGAACATCGGTTATCCTAATTTATAAATATAAGATGTTCAAATATGAAAGTAATCGGAAATAAATTAGTTTCAAATTTTTGAACATTATTCAATATGGGTGATTTAAAAATAGAATGTTTAGAAAACATCCAAAAATTCAAAATTCTTAATTTAAAAGTCCAAAATAAAGTCATAAAGTGAAACGTGTATTTGTGAACATAGTTTATGCCATTTCTATAATATAAAATTTTATTTCATTTCAAATTATTTTTTTTTCTTATTTTAATCGATTTTAAATCAGATTCTTGTTTTGCCTCATTCAATTAAAATTAGGAGATTAATTTAAAATTATTTTAGTCTTTATTCATCTATAAATAAACTAGCTTTGTTATTATTTTAATTAAGTGAGAAAAATGGGAATAAAATTTTTTTCTTCTTTTCTAAGGGAGTGTATGAATTAGTGTTCTTGATTTACTTTTTTCTATTTTTATTTTCCTACATTCTTCTTGCGATTTGCATCCATTAAACGGGAACATAATTAGATATTCTTTTTTTGAATACTATCTTTTTCACATAATATTAGCAAAGAAAGAAAGAAAATAAAAAAAAGGCAAAAGATTTGGTTGTTCTGATTTAGAGCTAGTAATTTGTGGCAAGCATTGGGTAGTATCTGATTCATATAGGCTCGCTCATTATATATATCATTGCAGTTTTGGGCCATCCCAACTCGGGCCTATTTAATTATTTGATCATTATATAAACACTATTTTTCCGACAAAAAGAATATCTAATATTAGAAGAGCACAGGCGCACTGCAGCAAAACTACTGAATTTAATTATCCCCAAGATAATGCCCAACGGCATAGCTCTGCTCGGTTCCAACACCCTTACCTTAGCGGCACATCGGCCACAGCGTAGAGCTAAGAAGGTGAATAAGTCTCAGACAAAACAAAGCAGCAGCAGCAGGAGTAGTGTCGGCTTTGGTATCGAGAAAAAGGAGCCGTTGTGGGGGTGCGTAGAAGGTTGCGGTGCTTGCTGCAAGCTTGACAAGGGTCCAGCTTTCGCCACTCCTGAAGAAATTTTCGATGACCCTTCTGATATTGAGGTTCGTTTTTGTTTTCAGAAACCTGCAGTCCTGTTTGTGAGTGGTACAGTTTTCTTGCTTTGATTTTAATTTGTAGAACTGCAGCTTTACCGAAGCTTGATAGGTCCAGATGGGTGGTGCATAAACTATGAGAAAAGCACGCGAAAGTGCACAATTTACTCTGGTTAGCCTCATCATTTAGTCATGAAATTGATTTTACAAGCTTTTATTTTCAAACTTTAATAATGTATGGACCTCGTTTCATTTCAGAGCGTCCATATTTTTGTCGAGTGGAACCAGCTGTATTCATGTCATTGTATGGAATTAACAAGAAGAAGTTTAATAAAGAAGCGTGCAGGTATATTTTCTTGTCCAATTTTATAATTCTATGGATGAACTATTGTGGAAATTTAGTTTTGCCTAATCCTGAGTAAGAAAAACATTGGGTAACGATTTTTTTCATGTAAGTCTTGCTTAGACTTGTCTTGCTTGCAGTTGCTGCAGGGAGACCATTAAGGCAATATACGGTTCCCAATCGAAGGAATTAGATAATTTCAACCGCTCAATATGTAGCTCTGATTCTAGATGAATTTGTTTGATTTGAGTGCTGAAAGCTGTTTGGGACTTGGAATGGTGAATACTAGTTTTACTGGAAAAGGGTTTTGCACTGGGAAGATATATGCAACATGCTGATTGTTCATGCTTACCGGACAGGACAACTATAATTCAGCATCCCAGCACGCCAAAGATGCTATTGACGCCTTGCCTCACCGGCAGTTCATTGCAGCTCAATACGTTAATATACAACAGGGCTCATCCAAAATCCGGCTTCTTGTGATGCATATATAAAAGAAAATCCAGATTCAATGCGAATTGTTCAATTCTACAAATACAATGTCACCTTCCCTTGTCACGTTCTTTGTCTACTCTGATGATTTTGTATCAACAAGAGAACACCATGGAGTGCAATCTGATTGTTCTTGCTTAGAAGACGACTTTGTATCAAACGAGACCAATTGTTCAAATATATATATATATATATATATTTCCTGCGTTATGAAGCTCTGTTGCATTCCTTAATCCCATCAATTTTTACTTTCGTATGACCAATTCTAACTCGGTCAGCTTCTAATAATCTCTGCTCAAGTTTAAACATACTAGTTATCTCGCCAAAGCTAATAGAGAGTGATTATAGCTAGCGTGAGAGGCATGTGTAGCCCGATACCACCCCTCGAATTCTGTTAAAACCGTTATCCAAGATCAAAATTAGCCTAGTATTAACCTCACTTGTCACAATACAAGATTCATTCTTTACTCCTCATTCTTGGATCCTGTTATCACTCTGTGAATTCTCTCTCTCTCTTTCTGTTCAATGGAAAATTCACTCTCTGAAAACATAGCTAGTGCCGTGCTACTCCTTTATAAATCTTTCCCACCGTAGAATGTCTTTGCTCAGAAGCCATGGCCACCAGTCTCTCTTCAAGTGGTTTCACCCTCTTCGCTCAGGCACTTCACGCACACAGCCTAATCCCCAACGCCGCCACAGGCCTGACCTACCTTGCTCCACCGGACGACACTCTTATTAACCACCCGCTTGATGCCAACACTGTCCGCGGCCACGTGTCGAAGGCAGGAGCCTTCCATTATCAGTCTTTGCTCAGCATTCCTCCCAACACCACCTTCCCCACTCTTCACAACACCAACCTCGTTGTTGGCACTGATGGTGAAAGGGTTTCTTTCGATGACGTTCTTGTTGTTCTACCCAATGTTTACATTGATGGGTTTTGTGCTGTGCGTGGTGTTGATCGGCCATTGGTGCCAATCCCGTCAACGACGTCATTGTCATCGGTGGATGATCAAAATTTTGCAAAACCAAGAATAGAGAATAAGCCATCTCCAGTGTCGACAAGGCGAGCAAGAGGGACTTTCAAGGAGTATGTTCTACTCATTCGCAGAGTAAATCATCCAATACCTGTTGATAAGAATGAGGAATCTCGCAATCCTTGAAAATTCTAAGTTTTTTTGGTTCAGCTCTTTCTTGCTACTGAATTCTTGATATCTGGTATTGTACTCGTTTAGGTCGTTCTTAGTGCTCGCTAAATCTTTGCTTGATTCAAGCAGTCTTCTACGAATTTTATGGTATCTGTATTTTAGTTGTCAAGATCAAGGTTCTGAAATTGTATGATTAAAATTCTGTACCAATCTGAGAATGTGCTTCATTTTTTCTGCTTCGAGAATGTACTACGTATTCTGATGCTTGAGATTAATAAAGTAGAAATGAAAATCCAGGATATATTTATGGATGTAATTCTGCGGACTTGGTCTGTGTGACTCTGTAGACAGTTTGGAAAAAACCAACAAAATAGTCTTCCTAAGCATAAAATCCTTCCATTAGTCTCAAGGAATTGACAGTGATCGCAAAGCTTTCCAATGCCATCTGGAAACTGGAATCGGTCGTAATTTTTGCCAACAAAACAATTCCATTTGGATTCATACACTTATTTCTGTTTGTCTTGCAATCAATTTATTGATTGCTGGTACTAAAATCCGCCAGTGGGTATGACATTATTCCTATCAGTCATACGAACAAGTTCCTGCTTCTTTTTTATTGAAATCAAGTCTGCACAAATTATCAACATCCTTCGCATTTCCTTAATTACAAGGTTACTTTCATGCATAAAGAGTTCAGAATTGAGTGTCTTCAAATGAAAAATGCAACTGGCAGATGGCTAATGTCTTCTCGCAGTCTAGTGGTTGTGTAAGAAGACCATATCAAATAAGACGATCCCATAATTGTCTTAAGAAAAACATTTAAGAACTCTTTGTTAGGTGAATTATCATTTTTCTATAGAAATGCAATTGAACCATGCAAGGATAAACTTCCGAGCCTCCCAAAGAAAAGAATTAGAACTAAAGACAAACACTTCCCAGAAAGGCGATGTGGTTACTTTGTTTTAGTGACCCAAAAAAAATGCATCAGATCCTCTGGCAGCCGACCCTCTTAAAGATATCTAACTTTCTGCCACTTTCCAATCAAAAAGAGAAAAAGAAAGAAAGAGATTCGATTCAACAAGGGTCTCACGGTAGATGTTACGTCATATTTTGGAGAATTCAGAATAAATCTCACGTCAATATATTGGAAGGTGCTAGATTGGGCAACCTCCAATATGCCCCAGCAAAACCGCAACACATAAGCTCAAAGACAGTATAGACTGAAGAAGGATTCTGGAGCTTGACTGGTATCTTCCAATGACCTCCTCCGATCCTCATATCCAAGGTGCAAGAATCACAGAAGATTATCCCACTCTTTTTGGTGATAGTTATGAAACGGCAGAAACTTACGATGAGTCTACTCCATTATTCGATTGCATATGTTATCCCTATCCTGCTTTCGACCACCCTGTTTCTTCTCTGCAAGAGGCTGATTACAACGGAAATCAGCTGTCATACAATGGCAGTACAAACTGGCTGAGCAATTACGACTCTGGCTTTGGTGGCTGCTGGGGGGAGAATCTATTCTCTTATAACTACAGCACCGATGGCAAAGAATATTGTGTCCGAAAGGAAGATCCCCACCAAAATGTGGAACATTATGACATCGATTTTAGTTATCACGAGGACAAAGATAACCAGCCTGCTTTTGATTATAATACTTGTTACGACTCTTGTTCTGCTTACATAGAGGAAATTTTCAAGTACAGTGAGCTAGAAACCAGCTCTGCTTATGGCTCTAGCTTGGAAGAAATGGGACTCTGTGAAGGCATTTTTGGTTACTGGCCCTGCTTGTTACGGGAAATGCGACTAAACTATCAATCATAAACTAATAATAACCAGAGGGTGGGACTTTAGGAAGCTCATTCTAGTGGAGAAAAGAGAAGCTACCTCCCCCATCAAAACTCAGTTCTCTATCGCAACCTATATCACTAAAAGTAAGTCCAAGAATTTTATTCTGGACATCTTCCAGCTAGTACTTTTATTCTACAAACGCTGATTTCAAGAAAGAATTTTTGTAATAAGCTCAAGTGGGTATGGTTTATTATAGCTGGATACAATCTTTACTTTCAAGTTCTGTAGTCACAAGTTCATGTAGAACTTGAAAGTTATGTAAAAACCTACTACAACTCAGTTAACTATATAAAAGCACGAGTTTGAAAGGCATTGCGTAAGAAAGAACGCCATATAATAACAAACAATTTATATGTTGCCATCTAGAAACATATTCTGCAAATATTATTCATTTGCTTTGCACGTCATTCTCTCAGTGATTGATCCTATTGCATTCACCAGTGTTACCCTCATTACAATACATTCTGCTTCGTCAACAGCAGTTCAACCCAAATGGTTTCGGATCATCAAGACAGAACATACCAATTACCAACAAGGTCACCAGGCAACCGCAGATAAAGTATAAATTCTGGGTAGCAAGAAGAACATATCTCCTACCTTAGAACGACATGTTATTAATGTAAGTGGTATAATTTTTCATTTTTTTTTTTTATCTCACAAGAACAAAATTTATGTAGGATCATCTCACTTTAAGAACTGTCTTCAAAATTTATGTACAGGAGGTATCCAAGTTATAATCATTCATCATATTACAGTACCAAGGCCCAATTCATCCTCAATTTCATCACCATCTTCAAATAGCTTTAAGAACCGAGCCTGATCCTGTTCCCTCTTCTTCTTCTGCCAATACTTATAAGCTGCCACGACTCCGATAATCGTTACAGTTGAAGCCAGTACACTTACCAGTATAGTTACAGCCACGTGCATTTTCTTCCTTGCAATATGCATGCCAGATTCTGAATTCAAATTTGCAAACACGTTAAACACAATAATGATTAATTACTATATTTACACATGACTGTTGAATGTTCACATGCATATGTATATTTATCCAATTAAGGGAACAATTCTCTCAAATGTTACTATCAAAGAATTTAATAAAAAGGATCAAGGGCAACTAAAATATTCCAACAAAAATTAATATGAACTGATGGTTGTAGCATCTGAGATGATGAGCAATATTTTCAGAAAACCAGGCACTTAGCATGCCATTAGAGTTTGACAAAGTCAACAATTTTGCTTCTCCAATACACTTCAAGATCCATAGCCATTCATTTCAGTATGTCTGCAAAATTCATTGTGCCACAATTTTCCAGCTCATTTGTATCTTGAAAGGTACTTATAGGACTAATTAGATGGTCCCAGGAAGAAAAAGAAAATGAAAAAGCAGAAAAGGAAGAAGAAGAAGAAGAAGAAGATTTAACATGTCAAAGCACATAGGCATACTCAGGAATGAAGTCTCAAAAGTTGATTGTAAGAACCTAGGCAAGCATACACTAATTTCTCAACAACAAATGTCCAGCATATATTTCCAGGTTAAAATGTTGCAACAGCGGCTTCAGTGAATTAAAATAACAGTAGACTCACCACTTGTTCGAGACTCGCACTTTGGACACAGAAAAGTAGCATCAAATTCTTTCTTCATTTTTCGAGTATATTTCCCTCCATCAGCTGTAAAATCAGAAGGGCAAAACTCCCACTCATCAAATACATCGTCTGATTTAATGGTATCCTTCTCATAAAATCCACATCGCTTGCATTTCGTGCCCAAAAATTCTGTTAGAGGCTGGAGACATGAAAATTACAATTTCAGCATTACCAATTCAAAAAAAAAACCTTTCACCCTTGCCAAAATGTTTTATATTATCAAAAACGGTAATGCATGAATTTATAGTGTCTTTGAGAGCGTTCTTTAAAAACCACTTTTAGCCTAAGCATTTGAAAGCAGTTTGTAGAAATGCCCCTATCATTCAAGGGCTTGTTTACTTAAAAAACTTTCTTTTTTCCTTTTTACTATTTCAATCAAATACTATACATACAAAATTGTTTTTAGCTATTTAAACTGGGCTTTCACAGTACCAAAAGAGCTCATAAATACTACCTTAATCAAGATAGCTCATGAATTAATTACCAAAAATTTGAAACTTATCCTATATCAGGCATTGTAAAACTATACATTGGATGTTAAGATTATTTTAAGAAAATTTTTCAAAAAAGTTTCCTCTTGAAGCTTTAAAAGATAACAAAATAAAAATTGAGAAGTGTGACATAAATGATAAACCTGCCAAGATTCTTCGCTGTTGAAAGCATACTCTGTATCTGTTTCCTTGACATCTGGTAGAATGGTCCGATTCTCTCCTTTACACTGGAAATAAACAGTTGGTTTAGCGGCTAACCACTCGTGTGTTCTGTATATTTTAATCGAATCCAATGTTACAACTGCCGTTAATACGAATCCTGACAAATCAACAAATTTAAAAGTTCATGAACAATAAATAAAAAGAGAGAAGAATTATTTCTACAGGTTCAATTTATAATTCAATCAAAACACATTAGCTCATACGCAGGCATAATAAAACATCAATTTCAAAATTAAACAGAAATCGTAGAACATAAGTTTGTTTCTCGAGAAATTTTACCTGGAAAGCAATTGAAAAATAACCAAAGCACGAGGAAAACACAAGAAACGCTCGAATTCAGCTGACACCGAATCGACATACCGAGCTGTATCACTGATTTATTAAGTTAATTGAGGAGGCGCGAGCCGACTCGGATCGATAGGAGAAATGGACAGGAGTGCGCACTACGCACCTCTCCTTTGTCTGTGTTTAATCAAATTACGGAGCTAGCTAGAATTCTCTGGCGGTTTTCCTTTTTTCTTTTTTTCTGTTTGCTTGTGAAAGGGGCAAAGATGAGGGAGCTGACCGGTTCCCGCTGCGTGTTGATGGCGATGGTGGCGTCTGGGATACGCAGGCGTGCGTATATATGCACTGCTGGAAAGATCTTGACACGTCATCCTTGCGCTAAAGAATGTGTGACGTAGCGCGATCAGATTCAGGGTGTAGCGGTGGATTGTTTTGAGCAATTTTAACGCGGTAGGAAGTGGGAAGTGAGTGGGACAAAATACAAATTGGACCTTTCAACTGTCGCTTTGGCTGTTTGCGGAATGGAGCTCTGACGTCATAATCCACATATAATTAATATTTTTAATAATACTTAAAATATATATATATATGATAAAAATTCATTTTAGAATTATGTTAATCTCTTAAAATATATTTTATAAAAGTAAAAAAATTTATTATTTAATTTTAAATTTTAAAATTGATATTTTAATTTTAAAAAATTATAAATTATTATTATTTTATAATTTTTTAATAAAGTCAAATCCTTTTATGATTTCGACGTGTCCGTAAATTCACTTATAAATATATATTCTAATATTGAGAAGTTTCTTTAATAATAATTTTTTTATGAATGTAATACTTTACCCTGAATTTTAAATAATTCATCGTATTTGATTAATGAGATAGTTTTAAAATAAAAAAAATTAATATATTACAAATTTGGTTTTAAAAAAATAATTTATTATTGTTGGATCATCTAATAAAAGTCATTAAAGGATTATATTTTATTTTTCTCCTGAAAGACCGTCCTCATATTAGTAAGAGTCACTTTTACAGTTTTTAAAAGTTGTAGACTATTAATAAAGGATTCAAATTTACAAATTAAAAAAAAAAAGAAATAAAAAAAGATGACCTCCTAAAAATTCTAAGGACTTCCTAGAGAGACTTTTATAGAGATTCTAGTAAAAGACTCTACAAGTGTTAAGTAATATATAAGAAAAACTAAAATTACTATGTAAGAAACACTCTATTTTTACTATTTTACTGATTTATTTATTAATTAATTTTTATTATTTATAATTGTTATTATGATTAGATAAAAAAAAAATCTTAAACTGATTTTTGGAGGGTTTTCGTGTAAAAAATTATTACTCGTATTCTTAAAAAGTTTGGAACATATATAAAATAAAAATAAAAATTTACAACAAATTTAATACAAATGTGAATAAATATTAGCAAGTACATACAAATATTTAAATATTTAAATATATATTTTTAATATAACCTCGACATCTAATATCTATTTTGCATATATATATATATATATATATATATATATAAAAGGAGGATAGACAATTCAAAAACTCTAGATAATAGACTTGTTCACACAAAAAATAAATTACATGTTGACAGGCAAAAAAACATGTATCAATAATTATAATAGCATAATTGGTATTGTCACTTCACATATTATCAAACTTAATTGGTAATTTTCTTTTTATCTCATTGTCTAGTTTCTATTAATATGTTTATGGGTTAGGATTGGTTATTTCATAGAGATTGTAGTTTGCAATAATGAAAATATGAAAATAGCTCATGCGTTATTGTTAAAATAAAAAAAAATAAAATTAAAAAAAAAAACTATTTTTGACAACTATCGTGCTCCCTCAAATTATGGTGCACCATTAAAAAAATTAATAACCAAATAAAAAATAATTGAATTAAATAAAGAAAGTTACAGCGATAACGACCAAGTTTAGGTATGACAAGTTACGCTAACAAAGGATCCATTTTTAGACACAATGAGAAATAAACTCTCTTCTTGCACATTTTTTCTGCAAGCCGCTGCTCTCGGATCCTGGGAGTAGCTAGCCTTCCCAACCCATGACAATGTCGTCGATAACTCGAATTCTGACGGTCACCCTCGTTTTCTCTTCTCTCCTCCTTATCGTCTCCGCCACCGCTCGACTCCCTGCGAAGAACCCGATCCCAATAAGGACCTTGAATCCTATTTCCAAAAACAATAACTATAGTGATTCAGAGCCTGGCGTGCTCGCACGCGAGTTTCTGAACGCACACAACAAAATCAGGGCAGCCAAAGGCGAGCCACCTTTGAAATGGGACAAAGTGCTGGTTAAGTACGCCAAGCGATGGGCAGCGAAGCGCATTAACGACTGTCAAATGATCCATTCTTACGGTCCCTACGGGGAAAATTTGTTCTGGGGCGGACGTGATCACTGGACACCGACGCAAGTGGTGGAGTCGTGGATTAGCGAGAAGGAATTTTACAATGAAAAGACAAATAAATGCCTACAAGGCGAAATGTGCGGACATTACACGCAGATTGTATGGAGAAACACTCAGAGAGTTGGCTGCTGCCGTAAGAAGTGCAATAACGGAGGTTGGTATATTGTTTGCAGCTATGACCCACCAGGCAATTACGTTGACGAAAGTCCATTTGGTACTTCACAATAATATCAGTAATCTTCCGTCACCTCCGTCCCTGCAGTTCCGCCTCCTCCGCACCATCATATCTGGAAATCATGATAAGTGCAGGGAAGAAAGAGTTTATGGGTTGGCTGGCAGCGAGTTATACATTGGGTTAATAATATCTACTTTATTGTTTATTCTTTTCATATGTAATATTAATTAACCACCCAATACATAATATAATACCATTCAAGCGTATTATAATATATTTCTGCTATGTTTAGTTTGGCATCTTTGCTCTTATTTGGTTAATGGTAGCATACATTATAGAGCGATGAAAAGGAAAAGGATAAAGAGAATATTTATACCATCTACTTATAAGAAAGCAGAAGCACTAATGAAAAAAAAACAGAGCTTCTTTAGCAGTAGACAACTTAAAAATAAAAAAGCACAATTCTATATTATCAAAATTGTGCCTCTAAATTGTCACAATGGATTTCTTAATCAACCTAGTCAAGGAAATTGCTAGAATTCCTACCTTTGATCATTCATGGTACAAGATTAATAATAGCAAACAAAGAGTAACTCTAACAATTTCATAGGGGCGATATTTCTTTAACGCCTTGCATTTTGATGCTATCTATCCCCCATTTAAGGCATTACAATTAAGGGGGTTGAGCACCGAGAGTAAAACTATAAAAGCTTCAATCTGAACGGAAGACCTTACTTTCCAACTGATACGCTGTGGTGAAGAAGGCAGGCCAACAGAGATATGTCGACATAATGCTGCTTACTGTAGATGCACCAATAAGCATGTTCATTACAACAATCTGCAGTTGAATGGCTTCAAGAGGAGCAGCTCCTCCCATTATCATGCCAGTCATTGCCCCAGGAAGTGAGATAAGACCTACTGTTTTGGCATTGTCCAATACCGGAGAAAGTGAAATTACTAGAGCTCTCTTCACCTGCTCAAGTGTTGCTTGACGCGGTGTCGCACCAAGAGCCAATGCTGTCTCCACCTGTAAAATAAAACCACCAATTAGGATGAAATCATTGAGATGTTACCAAATCCACACTTACGTAGTATTGACACTCAAAATTGAGTAACTACAAATTATGATGTTGAAGCTGAGGAAAATTGTGAAATACACAAAAAATAAGCTGGTACATGGCAAATAGCTTACTGAAAAGTCTAGAGAGGAGACTTCTATCACACTCTGATTTCCACAATATTTGTAAAGGATCTTAAGTAGGAGCTTACCAAGTTAATCTGTATCTTGATATCATCTCGAAGTCTTTTCATGGTAACCCCAGTTACTGTCATTGCATTTCCAACCATCATTCCGGCGACAGGAATGATGAATCTTGGAGTAAAAGGGAAAACGTTTAGTATAATAAGCAAAAACATGGTCACTGCAGTTCCGGCCAGGATGGAAGCTCCGGCGACATACTTCCCACGAGGTACATGTCTAGCACGTTGACCGGCTGTGTAACCAGCAACGGTGACCTGCAGGTAGCCATAGTAACATTGCTATTATTTATCTCCCGTAATTAATAGCTACAGCAGAAATATGTTAGCCTTAAAAGGAGTGGTACCAACTAGCAAATCAGGGGAGAAAAGGCTTCGTATACTGAAATTTTCATTTTTAACTAGCAGAGTTTAGATAATAGTCACGTATACTGAGGAAAATTCAGAGTCAGAGAGGTGTTATAATCTATTTGAGGACAATCTAATTAGTAAAAATTGCTGAAACCACAGCTTAGTGCTTGTTGAATAGATCACTGTTTAGGAATTACGTATTTTTTAACTCAACAAGATAGAACAGAAATCATTCATCCTCTCTGGTTCGTCTTTTATCAAGTAATTTAGCTGAGCTAGAACAGGTAATCTATGTATCTGTTCAATAAAAGTTCCAAACCGACATCTATTTATATCTGTACACACGGGCAATAGTAACACCATCCACAAAATAATTTTCAGCAGTAAATTAATTTTACAAAGCAAATTTATGGTAAAACGAAACAAAAGAAGGAAGGGAAGGAAAAAGAGCAGAAAGACAAACCATGAACAGATAAGCTAAAACGATCCAGCCACTATTTTTCTGATTGAAAATGAACTGAAGAACAAACCCAATAACAGAAAGCTGAAGAAAACCCCTGACAATAGAATAAATCATCTCTCTTTCCAACCCAAGCTTCTGCAAAATTGACAACAAAACAGCTAGTAGCACCACCACTGTGGCAGCAACCGGCTTTATCATACCCTTGAGAAAATCAACTAGCCACTCAAAATCCACGCTCTCAAATCCTAAACCACTCAGAGAAAATGCCATAACAGTTGCTATGCACCGAAGTTTTGCAGAGATGAATTTATAAAACGAAGTGTCTGTTTGGGTACATGTAGGGATGTAAGAGCCTTGTGGTGGTTTAGAAACATGAGAAACGACCTGCCTTAGATCAGATTTAGCTATCTCGTGGAGTATCTATTCCAGGAATCATAAATTAGAATCAATCATATATCATAAAAATGGAGAGGAATATAAAAAGAAAAGTGTGAGCAGAATACGTGGCGGTTTCTGAGTTAATAAGTGGGTGATTGTTTAGATGACGCCGAAAGTAACCGGGCGTACGTACGATTATTACGAATGGTTCGGTTCAATGTTACTGTCGAGTGAGGCCTACGTTGCCAAGGTAATGAAAAAGATTTTGGATAATTTAGCGCCTGAAATGAAATGATTTAATTGACGAACGAAACCCCTTAAACAGACAGCCATACCAACCTTGTCCTGTTCAAATCTAATAAATATTTTAAATTGTAACAGGAATGTTTACATGTCCGAAAGATGCATAATGTTAGACGATCCTACCTCCTAACAGGTTGTTACTAGTCCTGGTGCCTGCTATTCAGCTTCATTTAAATAAATAAATAAATAATAAAGAAAGAGAATAACTCAACATTGTTGCTATAATTATATATATTTTCAAGTAATAGATGATATATTAATTTTTTTTATTATCAAAATAGGGTAAATAATTGTTAAGTCCATAAAGGTTGGTTCATTGTACCGATTATAATTCGTTAATTAAAAATATTTGTTTATATAAAAATAATGATAATATAATAACAAATCTAATACAAATTAATATGACCTATCAAATGATTTACGTAATTTCGTCTAAAAAAATAATAAAAATTAACGAATTTGGATGCTTTTTAATACTTTTGAAACCATTTACAATATGGCAAACTTTAAGAACTCAACAATTATTTACTCATCAAAATATAGTAGTTTTGATGTTAAATAATTAATAAATTGTATCCAAATATAATCTAATTGAAACTTTGTATGCATATAACAATTCGTTTAGTTTTTGGTAAAGCTTAATTTGGTATGCAATTTTTAAACGAAGTTGAATTTTTTTTAACTTTTTTTTTATTATTTTTGTTGATTTTAATTTTTTAATATAATTTTTTACATAAAATAAGAAATTAAATAGGGAAAATTGAGGTTATTGTATTTTAAAACTTAAATGATTCTTCTCGTTCTAGAAAGGTCATAAAGTTTTTGCTATATATAATTAAAAGTATTATACAATTAGCCCTTAAATATTCATGTTAATTATTGCAAGCAATGGATGATATAATAGTTTTTTTTATAAGTTTAATTTGGTCCATAATTCTTACCCACATGGTGTTTGCATCTTTAAATCTATAGTTGACTAAATTGATATGTGAGTGAGCATTTGAAACTTTTAAAACATTACCATCTTTTATTTATTTATTAATCGAATTTGTCAAATAAATGTTGGATCTTCAAATTTAGACGGTATCCCAATAAAATTATTATATTTATAATTTTAATTAATACAATATTTATTTTATAGATAAATAATTATTTTACAAATTTGTATTTTAACTTTTATCCGAGATCACGAATGACATAAATACTCATATGTATATATAAATAATTGAATAAATATAAATATATTTATTTAATTTTAAAAATACGACTGATAAAATATTTTATATATACTTATACCTTTTTAAAAATTTAACATTATAATTAAGAGTTTGTCACGAATTAATATCCATTCTATTACAACTCATAATTTTATGATTAGATACAAAGATTTCTTACCCTATTGTATTTTTATATAGGAGAGGACTACCTCCAACATTGTGGGGAATGGAACCCATGCACACAAAATGGAGGGTATGAATATTAACCATCAAATACTTACTTGATTATTAATATTTATCATTAATTTAATTATTAACTAAAAATTATTGCATTTAAATTTTAAATATATTTTATTAAAATATAATAATTATAAAATGAGCCTTAATTGTTTTTGAAAATAGATAAGATGTACATAACACATGATAAAATATAATTAATTATTTAGCATTAATAGAAAAAGATATGTGCTACACGCATCTAACTCGAACAAAAATGATTGAAAATCACTTCTAATTTTTTATGGTTATCTATAATAGGTAATCAAAAGATATTAATATCCGACATTTTTTCGTGTACTTAACAATATGGGTGGATTTTAATTTTTTAAAATTTTTGAGATCTTACGTGAATTTTTAAAATATAATTTATATCAAATTTCGTGTTAGATTAATTTTAAGTTAAATTTTAAGAGTTCAATCTCTCGCCCATGCCGATTGTTTTAGGGCAACCTCTGCTTAGCAAGATTGGGATTCCATAAGATTAACGTCATTTTCAAATTAATTATACGAGACTAACTGTATGACAAATTTTACGTCTTCCTGAATTAACAAACTTGGGCCTATGGGATAGGATAAGAAAATTAAAAAAACATCTTTATGGGCAATTTATCTAATTTCCTTTTCTCAAAACGCACCGTTCCACATTATTATTTATCAACACCACACTCCCTCCCTCGAACATCTCACACGGCAACCTCAGGAAAACCCTGATTGCTCCACAACCATGAGTCTTCTTCGAAACGCAATCAAATCGAACTTTTCGCTTCGTGCGAATAAGCCGAGTCACGGCTTACCGTCTCTTCTTCGCCAATCGCCGAAACGTTTCTCAACCGAAACGGCGGCACCGCCTCCACCCGCTGAGGATTCATCCGTCGATCCATTTCTTCAAACACCAAAGGAAGGTACGATCATCTTCGCGCATTTTCGAAATTGTGTGAAAATTAGGTAATGCACTTGAAATTTTATCATGTATCCGAGTTGGTATTTCATACAAATACTTCTGATATTTGTGTGAATTTATCCGGTTAACGGAGCTAAAAATTTTTTTTTTTTTCTTATTTCTGGCTTGCTTACATTTGGTCACCTGCGAGATAGAGCATGTTAGATTTATTTGGACTGGACATAGAAAAAGTTGTGATTTTTCTCAACAGGTTTGGCATATGGGAGATTGACTGGCATAACTACGTACACACTGAAGACTGATATAATCAACTTGCTTGAAGGCTGTAATTTGACGACGGATGATGTCAAAATCAACTATACCCGGAACTATATGCCTAATGCAATGTATTGTTCTTCTTGCTTTTTGTTGCTAATTGTGAAAAGGGATATCTTTTCTGTGTCTAAAAACTTGTTTTAGCCCCCCTTCCTGGGTGCCGTGCAGTTTTTTCTTATGTTCTGAATTTTTTTTCTAGCTTGACTTGTTTCAGCATAAATATGTTTAGAAATTCTGATATTTGAATTTTTGTTTTTTTAATGTTTGTTATTGTATTTAGGATGGTGCAATTCCCTTCTCATAATGCCTTTAATAATGCATTTAGGGCGATTGCTAAGAAGAATCGCTTGTACAAATTGGAGAAGGTAATGCTGTTGAAAGACAGATGCCAAGTTTGGTCAGATACTGTAGTCTGAAGTTTTCTTTGGTCTCATACTTTTGTGCATGAATATCAGGTTGATCGTACTGAGTGGGATACGGTCATGCCCTATAATGGAAAAACTGTAAGTCAATTTCTCAACTATATGTTTCCTTATCACCACAAAAAAAAAAAAAGAGGCTGTATAGGTTGTTTTGATCATCTGATGTTTACAATGATTTTTCCTCTACTTGTCTTGAAAAATAAATTAGCTGTCCTAGAATTTAAATTTATGGGCTGTTAAGGTTAATATGTTGGGCCGTCTGGTGTCTTGTGTGAAGTCAATGAATGGATCGAGCAAACCATATGTGCTATATGGCATCTGATTCTTGTTGTACTTGATACTTTTTGACATAAATTTTAGAGGAAGTCGCTCACTGTAATTTGGCATGAAAGTTACTGTCATAACTAGCCACTCACATGCATGATTGCTTATGTGCTATTCTGCATGCCACTTTATATGATAAGAAAGGGAAGCTGTGCACCCAGTGTTGGGATTATGATACTGTATTTATACAGTAACTTCATGACTGGTCTTTCTAATAAAACTTAAGTTTTGCAAACTTGCAGTGCACTTGCTGGCAGAAGTATCTCTGAAGTGCTCAGAGTAATATTGTGTACACATCAATGGTTTTGTGGGACAAAATGTGAATGCCTGTGTATTGAGCCTATGGCACTTGCACTGTTTTGTTGGAGAATATGCCAAAATATGTAGAACTTAGATTTGGTTACTGAAGTGACATCTCAGTCTCTTTTTTTTTTTTTTTTCTCCCTTTTCTGTTGATGCAGTATCTGTATCTTGCATGAAATATCTTTATAAAATTTAAAGACTGCTACCTAGTGCATTGTGACTTTCCTACAACTTAGCATGTAGACATTTTCCTTGACATGTCTAAGCTGATGTTATCGACTTTTATGTGCTCTTCTTTAGGTTTTACTTCAAGGAGTTCCTAGAAATGCTATTCCAGAAGATGTAGAACGCTTTCTCTCTGGGTGTGAATATGAAGCTTCCTCCATCCAACTGTTTTTCAGGTTAAAGCCTAGCCTATTTACTTAGAAGCAAGAAAATTGTACGAGTTCCTTCTTATTCTGTTCTTATGTAGATTCTTCTTTTAATACATTGCAGGCCAGGATACCAAGGTAAAATGGCAACAGTTCACTTCTCATCACAGACTCAGGCAATGAATGTATTCATTAGGAAGAACAGAGGCTTCTGTCAAAATAATCAAATCTTGGTGCGAGTTCTCCACTAATTGTTTCTGTACCTTCCCTGGTTACCCTGTGTGGTGGCATTACAATGGGTTCAAACTTGGGGGTGGATTTGTTCGCTGATGAACAATGTTTGATTATTTGCCTCAACAGCAATTCGAAAAAATTCCCTTGTTTGTTATGGGAAATTTTCTAGCTCAAATTTTTGTTGTTTGGTAATAACCCTTCTTGAAAATTAAATTTCCTAAAGCTATAACTGGAGAGTTAGTGCTGTCAGAACAAAACTTTTTTAACGGTAAATAAATATAAATTTATTTATATTATTTGTATTTTTAATTAAAAAAATTATATAATAATATAATTTTTGTAACATGAATTTATATAAAAATTTGTATTTATAATATTATTAAAATTTGTATTTATAATATCTCGTTTCCAATTCCAGGACAGAAATTTCATTGTTTAGATCGCATGAAATGTCACTTCCTCTAAATTCAATTGTACGTGGTAACGTTCTCTTTATGTAAAGCACCGTCAACCTCCTCGCGTATTTCAGGCACATAGCCTATAGTTTTCATGCGGTCGACCAAACAATCTAACAAAGCAAGAATTTCGCTCAGCCTGATGTTTGACCTGTCTTCTGCCCTAAATCTGTAGACAACGTTCTTAATCTCGATCCAACTGCACCCATGGTTTGTTTTAAATACTTTATCGTTCATCAGTTTCCTCACCCTTGCTGCTTGATCCCGGCAACTTTCACTTGCATACAGATTCGCCAACTGCACGTGGGTAGCAGCGCATTCAGGTTCCAGAAGAAGCCTGCTCTCTGCAGCCTCTATGCCGATTCAAACATCCCCATGAAGCCTACAGAAAGAAAGTAGCAAACCCCAGATACTGCATTGGGATAGATAGGCATCTCTCGAGCCTCTTCAAGTAGTCCAGCGGAGAAGATCAATAATGCATGAATAATGATCTAGTTCTGGCTTCAAACCATGTTCAGCCATCAAATAAAAATACAAATTTCCCCCCTCAACAAGACCCGCGTGACGACATGAAGAAAGAACGCAGAGGAAAGTAATGGCATCAGGTTTCACCCTTTGTTTCTTCATCTCTTCGAAAAGATCAATCACCTGTGCTGCAAGCCCATGCTGAGCATACACAGCTATCATGGAATTCCATGATACAATATCTTTACCATGCATGTCGTTAAATATGTACAATGCCTCTTAAACACTTCCACAGTTACAATACATTAAGGTAAGGGCATTAGCAACTTGAATGCATGAAAAGAAACCCATTCGAATGGTTTGACAATGAGGCACTTCTTCTCTGCCCAAGAGCTTCACTACCCGTGCAAGCACTCAGAATACTTGTGAACGTAAAATCATTTGGCTCCGATGTCGAATTTCTCATCGTACGATAAAGCTCTAAACACATATCAACCCGCCACTCCTGTGCAAATGCAGCAATGATTGCTGTCCAGGACACTGCATTCCTAACAGCCATTTCCTTAAATGTTTTATATGCACTAATCACCTCGCCACATTTGCTGTACATACCAATCAATGAACTCGCTACATAAACATTCGAAACAAACCCATTTCTTACTACGAAGCACTGGTACTGAGTACCACCACGGTTGTCGCGTAAAGAGCCACATCAACTAACAGCATTTGACAAATTACTCAGTATCCAATTTCAGCCCTTTCCTGCGCAAATCAGGATGCGTGGAGATCGAATTCTCCTCATCATTGTTGAAGATGATTTGGACAAAGGTGACATGGAACATAACATGACGGGGAGAATAAGGATGAGACGACATTACAACATCAGCATACGCAGCTATAAAGATAAACTTGCTGAGAATTGAATATCAAATCTTCACAAATAGCTATTGCACAAATCAAAAGGATAGTAATTTAGAATATTTGTAATTTAATGGCTAGGATCAAGTTGTAAGTACAGCTATAATTTTTTTGTACTCTGACTAGTTTTTCTTACTTGACAATTCTTCTTCATTATATATACAAACATTCTTTATTTTTGTAATTAACAATATGAGATTACAATAGAACAAAAAGAACAGGGCAAACTTTTCTTCATTCTGTGTTCTATAATTTTTTCCATTTTGGTAGTCATTGAAACCATTGGTGATAACAACCAAAATTCTACTGTCACGCCCCTACCCTAAGGTCCACCTGTGATAATCGCTATAAACCTTCATAATATATTTTCTATATCCAAGATGTATTACAAAAGCCTGTAAGACTATCAAACCATTTACTCAACTTTTGAAAACAGTTTATTAAAATAAATTTTCATCTATGAGATTGTATTAAAAAATTGATTTATGTGATCAATTCATCCACAATGTGCAAAATTTATATAAAAATATTAAATTAAAAATATTATACATGGGTTGAACAAAACAATAAGTTTCTTACAAAGTCATCAGAGTTCACAGTTTCTTTTTCATAATCAAAAACTAAATCCATATCCTAGGAAATATATATTTATTTAAAATAATACAAATCCAGAAAGATTTACAAATTTCAAAGTTTTACATATCTAGTGGACTCCAATAACACAAATGAGTCAAGGGAGGAATAATCTACCAAGTGCGTCGAGTGCATTCTATTACTACTACCAGTCCAACGAGAACTAACGCTTCTAGTCTGAAAGTTGATATTGTGAGAGGTGAGTATACAACTATACTCAGTGAGTAAATACATACATACCGATATATATACATACACACCCATTTCTAAATATAGATATTGGGATTAATTTCACAATGTATTGAAAATACATATATACATATGTTCATGTAAATCAATGATCATAAAGCATTTCATTGGTCTGCAATAGTTTTAAAACATAATCAATCGGACCGATCATATATCCTCGATACGCTACCTTGGTCGGGATAAAATCTGTAACCATCAGTGGGCTTTACATGCATAAACTATATGCAATAAAAATTTATCAAATAGAAAATCACTTTTATACTTTGTAAAATCATTTATTTTTTTAGAAAGTATGCGTTTATAAAAATAAGCTCGTTTTACTATGTTGGCTCCGAGTAGTCGCTTAGTGACATGAGCGACTATCTTCGTAATCCGTCAAATTCATAAGATCCCTATTAAGCTGCCAAGAATTTTTATAGGATCCATTAACCGCATTTAAGTGCACAGCATACAGTGGGCTTACCATGGCTTACCTTCCCTTATACAGCCCTACTGTGGCACCAGTAACTTCTGTGGCCTCTCATAAGTTTTTCCATTAGTTACAGTCCTGTGTATACAGTAAAAATCTTAGCCCACTAGCCATACAATAATATCTGGCCTTAACTTCCTCACATCACCATTATACATGCATTTACAAATCATTTCAAAAGCAATAATTATAAATCATATAAAACAAATCCTAGCCTCCCTAGCCCTTTCATTTATACAAATCATTTTCAACAATGATTTAAACCATTTAAACAATTCAAGCCTTCCAGGCCTTCTCAACATGTATACATTTCAAATCATTTATAACAGCAGACTAAATAATCAAAATATTCCAATATCAGATAAAACACATTGAACAAATTTCATTTCAATCATAAAACAGCTCGTTTCACACACAACATACATAAGTATCACATGTATTTTATTTACATAAGATGTATGTATAAATTTACTTAGTACAAAAGGGCAGAGTAACCACTTTTACTACTGATCCTCACGCTCAAACGATACTTCTCTCGAGTTCTTAGAACCTAACACCACACATGCATATATAATGAATTCCACGATTTCAAACAATATAATGTATATGCATTAAATGCAATACTCGTAGAAAACATGACTTAATTCTCTTAGTTGACATAATACATTTCTCGAGGCTAATCTACAAGTGCCATTTATCCGATTTCCATCATTGAAATTCTATGGCAGTGAGTTTTTCTAACTCACATTTCTGTCAAAAACAGATTTAGTCATTCCAAATGATATCCAGCATGTATGTGATTATTATATACTTCTAGTTAACCCCAAATTAACACAAATATCATTCTTTATGTGAAAATTAACTTAAATCTCGCATGAACAGTAAACCCTAGGTTTTTAACATGCTCACATTCTCAAAAATTTAACTTTTAATGAGTTAATAGATCTACTTTTAGCTTGTAGATGTTTTCATAAGCTTCATATTGTCTTTTAAACCTGAGAACCCCATTTCAATTCGAAACCTTAACGTGTTCATTACCTCTCCTTGCTGTTTTAAGCCAAATCCAGTATTACATTATTGAGGAAAGGATGAGAAATCACATGGGAAGCATAAATTGGTCAATCCTTAGAGTTTAGCTTTGATTTGGGGAGAAATCTGAGAGAGAGGGTGAGAGAATGTGTTTTAGCGAGAGAGAAGGGAAAACAAATGAAGAATGTAATGGGGTCGATCTCCCCTTTGTGGGTATATATAAATGAGTGTGAAATGACTCATTTACCCATAAATTTTAACCTGTTTTGCCTAAAGTATCGATACATTTAAACGAAGTATCGATACTTTTGGGCTATGTATCGATACCTTTGAACTTGGGTATCGATTTGTTAATAAAATGTTCGATTTTGGAATTTTTCTCAACCCCGAATATCGATACATTGGGCTTCAATTATCAATCTGTTTGATCCAAAATGTGTTCTTAAGCTACTTTCTTACAAAAGATCGATACTTTCCTTTATAAGTATTTGTCCATTTGATGGGTATCGATCAAGCTATTTAATGCTCAGAATGGATTTTAGCATTCTCTTCTCATTCATTGACACCAATTTCGTCTACCTTTCAGGGGCTCTGTCCCCGATCCCCCGCAAAGGCCCTGCCCTTTGACACCACTCCCTAACCGGTTAGCGAAATCGCCAAATACTTAAGAGTAGGACAACATTCTGTAATTCAACATATAAAAATTCTGAATCACCATATCACATTAATTATACTAATATCATTTAACTTATCATATTCATATCATTGATCAAAATTTAAATTCACCTAAGTCTCGATACTGTGTCAACTAACCATTTTTATGTATGTGTGTAATAAATATCATACAAATGACTACTTTACCCTTATGCTTAAAGAACATGGTTTACATCTACATCCTAAAATGTCATGCAAACACCACCCACAGCAAATAACAATTCCTTCACATTCACTACACCAATTAAGTTAACAAATACAAATTACATGTTATGGAAGTCTCAAGTTCTTTTAACCATTTGATCAAATGGCCTGATGAACTTCATTGATGAAACTCAGACCATACTAAAGAGGCTGAACATGACAATAGATGAACAATAAAATATCACCACTACCGAGAATTCAGAATTTCAAAATTGGGTGAAAGAAAGTATCTTAGCATCAACCATTTACTGCAATACCTCTAAGGATGTATGGATAACCTTGGAAAAATTGTTCTCTGCCCAAACTATTGCTAGAGCAATGCAACTCAGGTCACAAATTCAGATCACAAGAAAGGAGTCTTTAAGCATGAATGAGTACTACCACAAGATGAAATTATTGGTAAATAATTTGAAAGCTGTAGGTAATGTTATTTCAGACGATGAGCTCATAATATTTCTTATAGAGGGGCTGAGATTTGAATATGACCTAGTTGTAGTCAATATAATCTTTAGAACAGAAAGGTTACCACTTCAAGATGTTTATGCAATGTTTTTTAGCTTTGAGAACAGAATAAAAAGAAATCAGATAATAGGCTACCTGAATCAGCAACAAAGTTTCTCGGCCAACTATGCACAGGCTTATGGGTTTCAAAGAAGGTTTTGGAATGGAAATAAAATAAATCATTTCCATAATCAACATAACCCACATTACATTAACTCTTGGAAATTATAATCAGCTCAACCAAAGTCAGCAAAGATTTCAAGGCAAAGGAAGAGGAAAAATAGGTAGTAAAGGCAACAAGCTAACTTGTCAAATTTGCAACAAGGTTGGACATGTTGCAGCAAGCCGCTGGCATAGGTTTAATAGGGAGTTCACACCAAAAATGCTTGCAAAATCTAAACCAAAGGGTGCATACATTACAGCATCAGAGAACCTAGCAGACCCATCTTGGTATCTTGATAGTGGTGCAACAAATCACCTCACCAACAACTTGAACTATCTAAACATAGTAGCAAAGTACTCAAGCCTTGAGCAACTGACAGTAGGTAATGGTGTTAATCTGAAAATCTCTCACATTGGTTGTCTTACACTGCCTACACATCAACAGCACACAACAAAACACTTATACTTAAAACACATGTTTGTTATACTTAAAATCACAAAGAACTTAATCAACATCTCGAAGGTTACACATGATAATAATGTCATTGCTGTGTTTTGTGAAAATGTGTGCATTATTAAAGACAAAAAATATAGGACAACACTATTACAAGGAGTGGCTGAGAATGGCCTCTACAAGCTGCTGGTACCACACCACACATAAGTATCTTTATCTAATAATGTCTTAAGATCAAATCTAGATAAAGCTAAGATTAGAAAAACCAGAATCTATAGTGTCTATCATGTCAAGTAATTCAAGTTTAAGTGATAAAATCTTGAGAGTTGAGAAAGATCTAAATACTTGGCATAAAAAGTTGGGACACCCTCATGTAACAGCTCTCAAGAAAACCTTGACAACTTGTAATACTTCTCAACTTAATGGAAAATCTTTTCTAGAATTTTGCAGTGCTTGTCAACTTGATAAGGCTTATAGACTTAACTTCAAAAGCTTAGAAATGAAATCCTCAATGCCTCTTGAATTAATACATTCGAATCTTTGGGGGTTTGCTCCATTAATGTCAAACTAGGGCTTTAAATATCACATTTTGTTTATGGGTGATTATTTAAGCTTCACTTGGATCTTTCCCTTAACCAGAAAATCTGAAGCGTTCTCAAACTTTGTTACCTACAAAACACAAGTAGAAAAGTACTTTGGCAAAACAATCAAAAAATTCCAATGTGACATGAGATAAGAATATAAATAATTTGAAACCTATCTGAAACAAGAGGGAATACAATTAAGTTACTTTTGCCCATATACTCACTACCAAAATAAAAAATTTGAAAGAAAGCATAGACACATAATTGAAGTAGGATTGACTTTATTTGCACAAGTTGACATGCTTTTAAAATATTGATGGGAGTCTTTCAGCACAACCACACGCTTAATTAACAGAGTCACATCAGAAAATTTAAAAAACAAAACACTTTTGAGAAGCTATATGGCAGTAAACCCGATCTCTCCATGATTAAAACTTTTAGGTGTAAATGTTACCCTTTTCTGAGACCATACAACAAACACAAATTAAGCTTCCATACATCTAAATGTATTCTACTAGGTTTGAGTGCATTTCATGGATATCATTGCCTTCACCATACTGGAAGAGTCTACCTTGCCAGACACGTCAAGTTCAATGAACAATCATTTCCCTTTAAAGATGATTTGAACTGACACTTTACTAACACCTTAATGGTAAATCAATTCTTTCTAATACTTCATAACCCATCTACTTCTCAGTTAGAGTCACCAATTTATAGATAAGCATCTCTGCATTCTTCAACAGTAGCAGATGGTAATGATTCTTCATCTCTTGATTGTTCTAATGATGCACAACAAACACTTACAGAAAAAACCCATGACACTCATCATATACAGATGCTAGAAATAATTGAAGATGATCCCAACCCTTCAAATAACTCTCATTCTGAAATTTAGCTATAAACACTCAAACAAAACAACCTATCCCAACTTATCCTATGATTACTATAAGTCTGAAATCTTTAAACCCAAAACATACATTGCTACTGAACAGATTAGCACACTCGAAACTATTGCAGCAGCACTAAATGACCCTAGATGGAAGAAAGTAATGCTTGAAAAATTTGATGCTTTAGTCAAAAATCAAACCTGGACACTAGTTCCTTATAGATCATATCTAAAACTTACTGGAAACAAATGGGTTTATAAGGTGAAGGAAAAACCAGATGGTAGTGTATTGAGATTGAAGGCCAGACTTGTAACAAAGGGTTTTCATCAAACACCAGAGGTTGATTTCAATGAGACTTACAGCCCTATGGTTAAGGCTTCAACTATTAGAATCATCCTAAGCCTGTTAGGGATGCTTAATTGGGAACTAAGACAAGTAGATGTTAACAATATTTTCTTGAATGTAGAATTATCTGAAACAGTCTACATGTCTCAGCCTGAGGGTTTGAAAGATTCAACTAAATCTAATCATGTATGCAAGCTCAAAAAGGCCTTGTATGGCCTAAAACAAGCCCCAATGGCTTGGTTTGAAAAACTAAGGACAACATTACTAGATTGGGGGTACACAAGCTCAAAGTCAGATTCATCGATGTTCTTTAAAAGGCACAAATGTAATATGACTATTCTTCTAATATATGTTAATGATATAGTGGTAACTGGAAGTGATAAAGCTTATATAGAGGTTGTGATACAGAAATTGAATGAAATTTTTACATTAAAGGACTCAGGAAGTCTGCACTATTTTCTTGGAATTGAAGTTGCAAGAATTGAGAACTCAATGTTCATTTCTCAAACCAAATATATTTAAGACCTATTCAAGAAAATAAAACTAAAAGCTTGTAAGATGGTGGACACCCCTATGAGCATAGGAACAAAGTTGTCTAAAGATGAATAAACACTTATCTCAAATTAAACCATGTATAGACCCATCATTGGATGTCTCCAATATGCTACTCTTACCAGACCTGACCTTTCTTTTGCAATAAATAGACTAAGCTAATTTGTAGCAAATCCAATGATGTCACATTAAATAGCATGCAAGTGGGTTTTGAGGTACTTGAAAGGCATAAGTTATGGACTTGAATTTATGAAGGGAACAAATTTGAACATAACATGGTTTTGTGATGCTGATTAGGGATGTGATCCAGGTGACAGAAGATTAGTGAGTGGGTATTGTGTTTACATTAAAGAAAACTTAGTGTGTTGGAGTTCAAATAAACAACATGTGGTGGTTAAGTCTAGTATAGAGTTTGAATATAGGGCCATGGCTCACACCTATACAAAAATCACATGGATAACCTCAGTATTGAGTGAGCTTCATATTTAGGTAAGCAACACACCAGTGGTATGGAGTGACAGTATGAGTACAGCTGTCATTGCAACAAATCCAGTGTTTCACGCAAGGACAAAATATATAGGAATACACTTACATTTTGTAAGAGATAAAGTGGTAGTAGGAGAACTAGAAATTTGACATATACCATCTGAAGATCAAGTAGCTAATAGTTTAACTAAAGCTCTGTCCTACAATAAATTTGTTTACTTTAGGAACAAGCTTAAAGTTCTTCCCAGAATCTTGAACTTGAGAAAGGGTATTGAAGAAGATTTGGACAAAAGTGACATGGAACATGACAAGGAGAATAAGGATGAGATGGCATTTGCAACATTAGCATATGTAGCTATAAAGACAAACTTATTAGATAGAGAATTAGAATATCAATTCTTTACAAATAGCTACTGCATAAATCAAAAGGATAGTATAATTGAGTTAGAATATTTGTAATTCAAAGGCTAGGATTGAGTTGTATAGTACAATTGTAATTTTTTGTACTCTAACTAGTTTTTCTTGCTTGGCGATTCTTCTTCATTATATATACAAACATTCCTTATTTTTGTAATTAACAATTTGAGATTGCAGTAAAGTAGAAAAAACAAAGCAAACTTTTCGTCATTCCGTGTTCTATAATTTTCTTCATCCATCAACAACAGAAGTCTCAAGCAATTAATCAAAGACATTCGATAATCTAAACTTTGAATTTGAACAAGTGGATTTTACCATAGCTAAAATGTTGTGCATTGAGTTGGTCCGAATTTGTTTGTAGAAAGTCCTGAATGAGCCGAAGATGGACTTGGCTAATTGAACCGACTCTTGTTTTATGCGAAATGATATCCAGGACTCTCAGTGCCTTGTCCAATCTCTTACTTCGTGGTGTTTGCTTCAATTTATGTGAATAAAATGATAGAGTAGGTGTTGAATTTGTGAATTGAACTAAAAATTTAAATTTGAAGTTAAGGTCCAATTAATTATATTTATTATTTTTTTACATGTAAACCTAATTTTATTTAATGGGCTATGACGTGGACTTAAATAATAATAATTATTTTTATTAATTTTTGGTTGAACACCGGATTGTTAGATCAAATTGACTATAATAACACGTTGAATTTATCATTTGACTTAAAAGTTGAACAACATATTATTACATTCCTTAAAATTGCTTATACGATGAATAAGTTGTTTCAATTTATGCATCAAGTTACCAATAACTACTAGATTATTGTTAAACAACTATTGCATTATTTTTGTGGACTAGATCATAGCGTTGCTCTCTATAATCACTCATCCTTATCCCTTTATGTGTTCTTTAATGCGGATTGGGAAGGTAACAAAAATAATTTCACTTTTATTAGCGCCTATCTTGTTTACGTCGATCACAATTCTATTTTTTGGAGTTTTAAAAAGTTATGCACTATAGCTCGCTTGTCTACCGAAGCTGAATATTGTTCTCTTGCAACCATTACAGCTAAGATTCATTGGGTCTGCTCTTTTCTTAGTGAACTTGGTGTTTCTCTTCCGCAATAACGGCGATCTATTGTGATATTATTGGTGCCACGAATTTGTATTCCAATACAATTTTTCACTCCTGCATGAAACATGTTGCCATAGATTATCATTGGATTCAAAAACAAGTTTAAAGTGGTGCTCTTTGTGTGTCTCATGTCTCTTCTATCGATCAATTAAGACATATTCTCACCAAACCGCTTTCGCATGCTCGTTTTCTCTATTTGAAAGACAAGATTGAACTCTTCTCAAGGAGTTCCATCTTGTCAAGACATGGTAAAAAAATTTCCTAAATTATAATTTTTATAATTACTAATTTATTGATTGTTATTCAATTTTTTATTATTAAAATTTTACTTACCTATAATAAGATTACAATTGTACTATATATATATATATATATATATATACACACTCTATTGTACCTATTGTAAATGAAATGCCATAATTCTTATATTCTCACGACGTCTTTAATAAGAAGACATTGTAGAGCGCAGAAAGGTTTCTTCGTAGTACGTGTTTGAATTAATTAAATAGTCATGCCTAAAAAATCCCCATCAAAATATACAACTTATGATTCATTTGTGAACTAATTGAAGGGCTTGCTTCAAGGTCGTATTGGTTTGTATTCTATGAGAGCCGCGCTGCAACTACAAAATAGTTCTTTTTCAAAAATACAATTTAATTTTTTTTAATTATAAATTAATATTTTAAGAACAAAATTAACAAGAAATTATATGAAATTTGTGCTAATAGATCTTGAGGAACTAATCTCTTAGTACAGAACGGATTCACGACACAACAGGATTTGCACTCTAAATTAAATATGATTAAGATTTAGGTAATTCATACTAAATGACATTATTAGAAATATACTTAAAAAATCCTTCAAAGTGTCTCATTGTTTTCACTTTTCAGCCCTTGCATTATATATCAATGAATAATCTTGGCACACAGGGCTCGATTCTTACTGATAAACTATGTGGTTTGAGCGTTCCCATGTTTGGATTGGTGATAATCATATTGCAACAAGACATTTTTTTTACCAAGGATTTCAAACCAAAAACTAGAGTCTACTTAATTGAATAATGCATGCAAATGCAGTACTGTTCACAGTAATTAGCTATATAACAAGAAGCAACTTTCTACCAAAATCAAAACCTGTATAATTACAGGTGTCATTGCCATCTGCAGCTTCTTCTATGTAATGTTCCATCAACCTCAAAAGTCATCTTCTCTTTCTCCATGTAAATAAACCCATTACTTTTTATCTCCATTGAACTGTACATAAGAATCATTTTCATAATGCAAACGATCTGCCCTGGTACCCATACTTCCAGGCAATCTGGTGGCTGCATCCCTCACAAGACACAGAATGGTTACATGAGGAGGTCGATCAGCTTTAAGCAGAAAATGGTCGCGGACTATTGATGATGGCTTGCCACTGCTCCTCATTGAAGCAACTGTGAATTTTCTACCATCCACTGCTGTATATGAAAAAACTCTTTCTGGAACTGAATATCTGAGAGCTTCCACCTTGTGGAAATAAGCCCTTTGTTGTACAGAACACGGGCTGAAGGTGGCAATACATTTCCGAGGCCTTGCACCTTTTAATCCTTCCTCCAAATGTGCAGTATTTTGCATTAAAGTCATAGGTGGTGCAGGAAGGCTTTTAATTTGCTGAAGTGACTTTTTAATACTTCTGAACCAATTAGCAAAAGAATCAACCAATTTCCCGAGCATTCTGCGTGGGAGACCCCAACCTTCAGCAGATACCTGCTCCGTGATGGCTTCATATGGCTTAAAGGAAACTGGACCAATCCAGGACCAACTTTTTGTTGACCAGAAATAGGAAGTGGGTGCTTGCCAGCCCTTAAGCACCTGAAGGCCCTAGCTTGGAAGAAAATATGTTCAGGGCTCCTCTCACTAAATCCTCAAGTAGCTCCTGGACTTCAAGAATACAAGGATCTACAGAATTTCTTCTCACGCGTTCAACAATTTCATGTATGGTGAGAGTACATAACTTCATTTTCTCTGTTTGTACAATATTACTATTATCCTTCCCATGATGCTTGCTACATGATAAAGCATCATCTTCCACATCTGGCATAACCATAGTTGAGCGAATGGCAGAAAGAAAATGTACAACGGATAACGAAAATCCCTTGTGAATAGTTGGGTCCACTAGATGCAATTCCAGCTTTTTTAATGGTTTTGTTTCTAGCACTGCATAATCTTCAGGTTCTCTTTTTGAAAAGAATGAATTAGCATTTAATCCATATGAAGAAGAAATAAGTGGTTAATCATATTCTACTTGCCCGGACGAAGACATGTATGATTCATCTGCCTTCTTCTGCTTCTTTTTCACCCTTTCACACTTGAAGGATGTTATCATTGACGTGCCCAATGGATCACTGTCTTTTGTTGAATATTGCCGTCCTTTGTACATGGGAGCAAAGAGGGTGCAGGTGCATTCCCACGCCAACTGCTCTCTTCATCCTCTATATCCATGGCAGATTGCTGAAATCTCTCAAAAAGCTTGGCCTTGTACCAGCAGCTTGAGAATGGTTACTGTCGGCAATTGTATCATTCCATTCACCTAATACCACCAAACTAATTGGCATCTGATTAGCATTGAAGTGCAATCGATTGTTAAACAACCCTGATTTATCGTTGGCAAGTTTCATCAAAGCAAGTGCTGCATTCATGCGGTTTTATATTTCCACCCCAGCCTCCCCTCATACTCGACCTGTTCTTGAACTACCTGATTCTGAATTGCTTTGCGCTTATTTTTTCTAGTGTGATATTCACTTGACAATTTTTCCATTAGTGAATTGTTCAATCCCAAAATCTTCACTTTTCCCATTGAACTTGGTTCTACACGTTTCTTGGGTTTCAAGATTACAGGCCTGCAGTTTCACTTGGAACTCTATTCGCCTTTTCACCATCATTACCATCTACCAAGGGAAAATTCCAACTGAAACCATGCATTTTACAGGTGAGATAAGAGAAAAGATCACTGTCTGATTACAAGAAAAAGGAACCAAAAGGAACCAAAATATTGAAACTAGGATTTCTCATTATCTATGATATGAAGAGAGAACAAAAAAACTCAGCCTGATCTAACAGGCTAATACAATTTTGGGGCATAATTCAGATTGGCATTCATTTCCCAATAAGGAAACAAATGAATCAAATAGTTATCACAACCATTAGCACACATGAGCTCTAATATAGAAACCAGAAATGTCCCACTTGATTATTGGACACACAAAATTGAAAGATCGTAATATCTCTACTTTGGATTATATAAGAGATCAAACAGAATAAGAATTGATTCTTGCATCACATAATCAAAAGTTAATCATAAGAAACACAGCACACCATCGAAAAGTATGAATCTTTCATGATAAAAAAGAGCAACAAATACAATGATCACAACCCATTTGGTTAGGGAAGATCATCAATGAAGAGAAGAGACAAGTAATCACAGACAAGGAAAACATGTATTTTGATTTCAGTTTACATCACAAAGTAATCGTAACACATCTCTTATGCCATAGCTGACTCTTCATATACAATGACAACCCATATAACGTTAAACATAAAAACTCATTTCTTGCATGTTTATTCGTCAAAAACATGGAGTTAGAGTGACAACTCAAACGACTGAACAGTTACCTTGAGATATTTTTACAGGAAACATACAGAAATTGGGAGTAACGATGGTTTCAGAACACCAAAAATAAGGGGAGAAAGAGTGAGTTTTTTGTTAGAGCAGGGAAGGGAAGAGGCCAAAGAGAATTTTATATGAATCACGTCACCACCGGGAAGAAGAAGCTGACGCTGATGAACGTGGGTCGTTGGATTAAGGAGTGAGTTAATTTTTGTTTACGAAATGACTGATAGTGATAAGGATTAGTGAAAAGAATTGGGATAGCCGAAAACAGAGGGCCTTTCTGATTTTGTAGATATGCTGTGATTGGGCACATTTGGAAGTTTATAAGTTTGTTGAATTCCCAAGATTTGTTTACAACTTTGCATTACCAGAGGTAAATTTATGAACTTGTGGGTCAGACTATTTTAGCTTTTTCATAATTGTTTTTCTTTAATAGACAATTCTTAAGGGAAAAAAAAATTACTCTATTATAAGTGCAAGACAAGCAATTCTTAAAATTTATATGTCGAACTGTTATTGCTTTACTTACCCAGTAAATTAACCAGCTATAATTTTCTGAAACAAGAGTTGTCTCATACACTTAAACATCCATCCATTTGTACAAATTCATATAAAAAAAATGTCTTGGTTTTCCTTGGCATTATATTGTGTAACAATAAAAAATATTGAACACAACTTATAAATTGCTAAAACATAGTATTCTCAGTTTTAAATTCACCTAGCAATTTGCCTTTACAAAATTAAACTTCTTCTGAAGTCATCTCCCCGACTCTGAAGACAAATTTCTAGATCAGTTGCCTTTCCTCGGTTCACTACTTTTGTGTTCGTCAGCATTTTGAATGGTGCTACAAATCCACTCACCTTCTATGAACTATTTAATTGCGTTTCTGAAACTTCATGAGTATCAATGTTGTCTCCCATACTTTTGGCTTTATGTTTCCGTGACTGAGCCTTAGTCCTTCCAGACTTCTGAATTGGCTTCTGTTTCTTATTGATGATCTTCATTGCTAACGTTTTCAGTGGAACTGTAATATCCAATGGCAGAAGCACCTCTTCCAACTCATGCCAGTCAAGATCTTCAAAATCACCATCTTCATACACTACCCTGTACCATCCAGTTTCCTTGTCAAACTGTGTCACGGTACCAGAATAATATTGCCCCCCAAAAAACATCTGGACTTCCCTCCCTTCCAACCATTCACCAAAACCAGAATCTCCCGGTGATTCTGAATCAGTCACAGTATTAGAGAGAACAATGGCATTGTCAATTGAGCATATGTCAGGCACTCCATTGATAACAAAAGCAGGTTCTCCAGGTAACTCAAAAACCCCAGTGTCAGAAGACTCGAATTCCAACTCTTTGCGTGTATTTTCCATTTATAGCACTCTATTACACAAAGCTTGTTGAGAAGAGTTCATCAATCTGGAAATGGAAGAGAGATGCTTCAAACTCTTTCAACATATAATTCAACAACTTCATCCTTTCAAGGTGATAAGGCTCAAAATAAATATACTGACAAAAATATTGAACCAAAAACAGAACAATCACAAACCTCATGTATATGATATTTCTCTAAAGACATGAAGAATGAAAACACATACTCAAGCAAATCTAAACCAAACTACAATCTTAGTAATACATTACAGAAGACCATGGCCAATTTTCTGATAGATGGTATGATTACTGTATGTTTTGTGAAAATCTCTTCTGTAATGTATTACGCCATGGCCCTGTTAATAACAACATTGCATATAGAAAGTTATTACAAAATTTGTATGACCATGTAATCACGAAAATAACACATTGGTAAAATATTCAAAACATTTCTCCTGTAATTTTATGCTTCAATGAGATCAACAGATGACAAAACTTGCAACATAAACTTCAACCAAGTAAAGTAATCAAGAAAATTCTATTAGCACTTGAATATCATGACCAATCAGATACAAGAAATGTGGTGTCACTAATGCTTTCTCTATTTTCACCATCTCTTCAATTAGCCTCTTCCTCAAAAGAGCTCAGTTCTAAAAATAATCACCATATCCATTCTCGGGAAAACAAAGCTTAAACAAACCAAATTCTATAAATCATCCTCTAATTCTAACAAAATCAATCACCGTTCATATTATTTTTAGGAATTTTACGAGGTGTAGTATCAATTTTCCTTAAAAGAAGATAATTTAAAAAGGGAGCTTAGCTTGAGTAATGAACCGATCGAAATAAGAAGCGGATATGAAACCATTAGCTTCGTTTTTATGGTAAATTCTTGCTTTTGCTTTTAAATAAAACCCTAATGAATTGAGAAGTAAAGCAACAAAACCCTACCTACTTCAGGTGAGTTGTGAGCAACGGCAGGCAACGACCATATGAACACGAATCTCACTAAAACGTCGACGTCTAGCTCTACTCCATTAGCACGGGAGTACTCAGAAAAGTCGAAAGGGGTATTTTAACAGGATATTTTATGTTTATTTAACTGTTACTAACAAAAACAGTAAAATTAATAAAATATATAATATTTTTATATAATATTTTTACTTAAAAACATAAATATATATTTTATAAAAATTAATAAAAAAATATATTAAATAGTATTGACTACTATTTAATTAATTAAAATTATAAAATAATTACATAATTTTATATATTTATATTTATAAATATAAATAAAATAATATGATTAAAATTTAATATAAAATACATTAAATAAAAACTATAAAGCATACTAAAATTTATAAATACAAAAAATATTTTGAACTAATTTTTAAAAATTTTCTATACTATTAATTCATTTACTTACAAATAATAGTTAAATAATCGTTCATAATTGATTATATATATATATATATATATATAAAATAAGTAAGATAAAAGGTTAAAAATATATAATATGTAAAATAAAAATATATAAATATAAAATTTATTTTATTTTATATTAAATCAAATTAATTTTGTTATATTTTTGTAATTATATATTTTGTATTTAATGCATTTTTTATTTATTATATATTTTTTTATTTGATACGTTTTATATTTAAATTTCTATAGTTTTATATTTTTATATTTAATACATTTTATACTAAATTTTAGTTATAATATTTTATTTGTATTTATAAAATATATAATAAAAAATTATGTTAGTTATTTTAAATATCAGGAGTTTAATGGATGGCATTAACCAAAACGGTATCGTTTATATGCACCCATGAGCCTTTATTAACCCCAAAAATTTAAAAATCCAGCAAACAAATGAATGAAGCAAACGAAGACACTATCATCAAACATTCAAAATCTACGTGCCATAAGTGGCCAAATTCAACAAGCCCGGCGGATTCTAGACTATGGCGCGTACGGCCGCCTCATCCAACACTTCACCGACCACCGACTTCCTCGCCAAGCCAAGCAACTTCACGCGCGCCTCGTCCTCTACTCGGTCACACCCGACAACTTCCTCGCATCGAAACTCATTAATTTTTACTCGAAATCTAGAAATCTCTTTCAAGCCCGCAACGTGTTCGATAAAATTCCCCAGAAAAGTATCTTCTCTTATAACGCCATGCTCATCGCTTACTCTGTTCAAGACATGTATACTGACACTTTAAATTTGTTTTCGTCTTTGTCATCGTTTTATTCAATGGATTTGATGCCTGATAATTTTACAATTACGTGTGTTCTAAAGGCATTGTCGGGTTTGTTTCGTGAGTCAAGATTAGCTAAGGAGGTTCATTCTTATGTTTTGCGATGTGGGCTGGATTCGAGTTTGTTTCTCGTCAATGGTTTGATTACGTTTTATTCGAGATGTGAGGATATTGCTTCCGCGAGGGCATTGTTTGATATTACGCCAGAGAGAGACATCGTGTCTTGGAATTCGATGATTGCTGGGTATTCCCAAGCAGGTGTTTATGAGGAGTGTAAAGCATTATATAAAGAGATGTTAAATTTGCCGGTGTTGAGACCCGATGGAGTGACAGTTGTTAGTGTTTTGCAGGCGTGTGGGCAATCAAATGATATTGTTCTTGGAATGGAAGTTCATAACTTTGTCATTGAGACTCAAATGAAAATGGATCTTTGGTTGTGTAATGCTTTGATTGGAATGTATGCAAAATGTGGTAGTTTGGATTATGCAATAGCATTATTTGAGGAGATGAGCGATAAGGATGAAGTTTCTTATAGTGCAATTATTTCTGGTTACATGGTTCATGGGTTTGTTGACAAAGCCATGGATCTGTTTCAAGAAATGAAACCTCTGGGATTAAGTACATGGAATGCTGTGATTTCTGGTCTGGTTCAGAATAACCGCCATGAGGCAGTTTTAGATTTGGTTAGAGAAATGCAGGAATTTGGTTTAAGACCAAATGCAGTGACAATTTCAAGCATTTTTTCTATGTTTTCGTATTTTTCAAACCTGAAAGGAGGGAAAGAAATGCATAGCTATGCTGTTAAAAATGGTTACACTAATAATATCTATGTTGCAACTGCCATTATTGACACTTATGCAAAGACAGGGTTTCTTCATGGGGCACAACGAGTTTTTGATCAGTTCAAAGGTCGGAGCTTGATTATTTGGACAGCAATAATCTCAGCCTATGCTGCCCACGGGGATGCTAATGTAGCTCTTAGTCTTTTTAACAAGATGCTGTACAATGGGATTCAGCCAGACCCAGTCACGTTTACAGCAGTGTTGTCAGCTTGTGCTCATTCAGGGTTGGTGGATAAAGCTTGGGATATCTTCAATGACATGTCTGCAGAATATGGCATTCAGCCCTCAGTTGAGCATTATGCTTGCATGGTAGGGGTTCTAAGCCGAGCCGGAAGGCTATCTGAAGCAGCAGAATTTGTATCTAAAATGCCAATTGAACCAAGTGCTAAAGTTTGGGGTGCATTGCTTTATGGGGCTTCAATTTCGGGTGATGTTGAACTCGGGAAGTTTGTTTGTGATCATCTGTTTGAGATTGAGCCTGAAAATACTGGAAATTACATCATTATGGCAAATTTGTACTCACAAGCTGGAAGATGGCAAGAAGCAGATAGGGTCAGGGAAAAAATGAAGGAAACTGGGTTGAAGAAAATGGCAGGACGTAGTTGGATTGAATCCAGTGGAGGGGTACAAAGCTTTATAGCTAAGGACATATCAAGTGACAGAACTGAGGATATATATAAAATATTGGAAGAATTGCTTGGGTTAATGAGAGAAGAAGGGTATGTTTTACAGGATGAGTTTGATGAGGAGATAGCTTATGTTTGAACACCAAATCATAAGTATCAGAATAGCTGTAACAAATGAGGAGTGGGCTGGGAATTTTAATGTGCAAGGTTCTATGCTAAGGCACTGAAATTCGCATGCCTTGTGCACCTTTCAGAGATGCCCAGCAGGTTAAAAATGGTGCCAAGATATTTTTAAGCGTCACTCAGATCTATACATAATATATTGGATTTGATTTAAGAAATCCCATTTTGGTGGAAACCGAGTAGAGCCTGGGCATGGTGCTTAAATTTCAGTAGCAGCACTGTTTACTTATGTAAAGAGCATTAATGGGGCATTCTTACCTTGTAATTTAACCCAATTTTTGGTGGGAGAACAATGAGCTAAGAGGCTGTCCATTTATTTCAACATCATATATTTGTGAGTCAGTTGTTTAGCTTCTCACAATCGTTTGGGCCGGCTGGCTGCTGATCGCTATATCCATATTGGCCAACACTGTTAGAAACAATCTACTTAGAATAGGAATTCAATGAAGAGGCAAAACGCATAGCCAAAACATCTTTACAACTTTGGACCCCACTCTAAAGAAATGTAAACTTTTTTCTCTAGAGAAAATGAGCTGATATTGGTGCTGTTCTTAATGAACTGTTCAGATAGGTACATCTTGGAAGAAGTAACAATACACTTTTTATAGTGTTCCCCCTTTTTTTTTTTTTTTTGTGTTAATGTAAGCTTTCTGATTAATTGAAACAAAATTTTGAACTGGTGCACTTACGATTACTTTCAACTATTTTGCCCTTCAATCATCACCTGCAAACAAGAAGAACACCAAGGTGCGAAATTCATTTTAACTCTTTTCTTTTAGTGGCTTTCTCTCTCTTTTCCTTTGTTGTTGCTGTGGGTAACCTTTACTTGTAGTTAAAGCATCCAATGACATTACTTTGGGCCATAGACGCCATAGTTTATTTTTTCCCTTTCTTTGGTCGGTTTGACCTGAATCCTCACTGTAATTTGATTGTCACAAAATCATGATGTTTCCCCATCGATATCTCTAATTTCATCTGTCACCAAAATGCCCATCAAGCATGTACCATTTCTCCCAGGAAAAACACCAAACCCATCACCAAAATTCTCTTTTGATCAAGGATAGAGTGGTCAATGGACTTAGTTGACTGTGTGGAATCACTAACTTTTTTTCAAAGCTCCAACAACATACCAGCCTCGGTGAAAGTGGTGCATGTTAGTGTGAAGGGTGACATAGTTGTTAAATTCCACTAGTTATTGCATTTATTTGGTTGTTAATAATAATTTAGTTTTATAGGAGACAAGAGAAAAGAGCCATGGACGGGCCAAATGTTTAATTTTTTTCTTGTGCTTGTTTTCTTTCTCTTAATTTAGGCAATACTAATCACAGAGAGATAATAAAAAGAAACGAAATGCGAATGTGTTTGAAACTGGACACATGCTTGTGGACAAAGAATGCTACATTCCCTTTCCTAGCCTTAGCCAACCCATTATAAAACATTCTAATCCACAACCTTCTTCTCTTCTCTTCCACCCATGATTGCTCAACTCTCCGAATGGATATCAATGTCTCTTTCATTTCAATAATACCACATAAAAATTAAGAATTATAAAAAAGTGTGTTACCATCAAATCATAAATATGTACTTGGATAATAATTTAAACTTGTAAAGAATCTTTAGTGGTCTTAATCCACTGAAGATAAATATAGATTAAGTTCAGATTATGATATAATCTACATACTTAAGGCGAATTTTTAATTTTAGGCAATGAAATTTCCAAATTCCCACCTCAAACATTCAAAGGATTCAAGCTTTGCAAATTACAATTAAGAATGTGATGTTGAACCAAGTGAACACCCAAGAAGGACCATTTATAATTGTTCCCTGATGAAATTGACACGATTGAGATTGCATACATCTTCATTAATATGTTAGTAAATTACTAATACCAAATTGTGGCTCATCTTCTATTCTTTTTTATAAGAAAAGTATGAGAGAGAGAGAGAGTAAACGGAAAAAATTAACCAATAAACAAACCCATAGAGGCATAGGATTTTATGCAAAGGAGGAACGATGATGACCAAATAAGTCCAAAAAAGAAATCAACAATAAAAGCCGCAGTCCTCAAATCTCCCACGCACACGATCTCGTATCATATCATGGAAGAAGAAGCAATAATCACCGCTGCACTTTCTACTCTCTCTTCTACTAAACTCTCAGATCTCACCCACTCCATTTTCTCACTCACCCACGCCCGTCGCCGCCGTCTCTCCTCCCTCATCTCCTCCCCTATCCTTTTCTCTCTCACCCTCCACCACCTTCACTCTCTTTCGCTCCCCAGCAAAACCCTACTCATCGCTCGCCATCTTCTCTTTTCTCTTCATCTCTTAACTCGGAACTTTCAACAAACACATCCTCACTTATCCTTTAACATATTCAAACAACGTGATCTTGACACTGTTTTACTTCTCCTCTTACTCTGTGAACTCCACCAACAAAACCCAAAAGCACTTTCAACCCCACTTCATAAATGGCAGTCGCTTTTAAGTAAGCACTTCTCTGAAAGCATTCTAACTCTTTCTGGTGTTGGAGCTTGTAAAAGTGCAGTCTTGCTGCCGTATATTGAGATGGTGACTAGGTGTAGAAGGTTTATTACTGCAATGGGAAGTGGAGAAAAGGAAGGAAGAGAAGTGGCGGCGGCGCCGGCGGTGGTGTTGGCGCTGCCGTCGGTGGAGGTGAAAGGTGACGGTGGTGAATGTGTTATATGTAAAGAGGAAATGAGAGAAGGAAGAGACACGTGTGAGTTGCCATGTCAGCACTTGTTTCACTGGATGTGTATTTTGCCTTGGCTTAGGAAGAGGAACAGGTGTCCTTGTTGCAGGTTTCCGCTTCCCACCGATGATGTTTTCGGGGAGATCGAACGGTTGTGGGAGCTTCTAGTTAAAAAGAGTAGTTGCAGCTTCGATGGAGACTGATCAAGCTGTATATAATGAATTAATGGCCGTGAATTGTGATGATATGGGTATGTAGATGATCACTTGATTATTGATAAAGACACCTGTGGCTGTGGTTAAGGTTACAGCCTTACAGTTACAGGCAAGTATTATTTGTATATCTATGATTAATTAAAAATAATCTTTTAATTAATGAATTTTCAAAGTTAATTATTATTCGGTTAATTGTAGTTATGAAACTAAAAAGTGGTTAACGAATGTTGATCTTTTTAAGAATTCTGTCGTTTACTTACTTTGGACCGACCAAATTTTGTTTGAATTAGTTACAGTGACTGGGGTCGAGTTGGGTTTAAACTTTAAGCCCACATCCAATGGGTTCAATTAGAACATTAAAGCCCAAATTGAGACGCTCGCTGGCCTTGCTCTTTGATAGATGATAATATAATGATAGAAGTAGTCCAGTTGAGTAGTTATGTTGAAGGATAATAATTAGGGTCGGGTACTTTTGAATCCAACCTTCCTAACTTCATTGAGTTAATGGTTTAGATCCATTTAAATTTCGATTTGAAAAATAATCAAACCAATATTTATGAATTTTATTTTTTTCAAATCCAAATTTTAAAATTTAAATTTTATTTTTATTATTTTAATCAATAAATAACTCATTTAAATTTAACTAATATAAAATTTTATAAAATAAATTTTATTTTTAAGTTTATAGCTTATAAAATTAAAATAAGGTAACTAGATGATACCTCTTCTAAAATTTGCCAAAATAATAAGTAAATAAAGTTATACGTAAAAATCACATTTATCTACTATAAATATAATAAAAGAATTAATTTTTAATTAGAAAATATAAAATTACCCTTCTATTATTATTATAAAATATATTAAAATAATTTTTATTTATTTATTTATTTATTTTCATTTTTAAGTATAAAATTCACTTATTAGAAGTTAAGTGTATAAAAAATGTTTTTGAAAATATTTTTGTTAATAAAAAAATTTTTAAGTATAGAATTTAATTTTAACAAAACAATTTATTAATGAAAACAAAACAAAATAAAAATAAAAAAAATTCACTACTTGTTTATTCTTATATCCGAAATATTTTTAAAATTTATTTAAAATATTTTTTTTGAGAGTAAAAATAAAAAATATGCACGGTGATAAAATATTTCAAAAAATTTAATAAGTGAATTTTACAGTTAAAAAAATAAAAAAAATACTTTAATATTTTCAACAAAAAAAAAATAAAAAGGTAATTTTTTATTTTTTAACAAAAATAAATTATCTTATTATATTCAAAAAATATATATATAATTTTCACACATGGCTATATCTATTTGTTATTTTGACAAATCTTACAAAAAGTATCTTTAATTACCTAATTAAAAAATAATTTTTATTTTTTAGTTTAATTCAAATTAATGAATCGAATAAAAACTTATCTTCAAACTTATAATATAAAATATAAGATTAAAAATTTAAGTATTACAATTAAATTAATATTTTATGCTTTGGTCCAAACTAACAAATTGAATCGATAAGTTCAATTTATCTCCAACTGTTAATATAAATGATAATTTTAGATTGATTTAAAATTTGCACGATCTAAATTGAATTTGCTCGCCCTAATGATGATGGACGAGTGTGCTTAAATTAAAGTTATGTTATGTTGATACGTTGTCTCTAAGTCATGCATGATACGATATGATGAACCAATTAAATTTGTTGTCGTGTGTTGAGTGAAGTGCAAGCTAATTTCCATTAGTAATAATGTTTTTTTTGCTATTTTTTGTGAAAGACCATTAATATTAATAATTATCTTCCACTTCTCACACAGATAGAGACATACTCATTTCAACAGGAGTATACATACATACTCTGTTTGATATTTCATTATAATATAACCACCCCAACTTCATGATATGGTATCACCTCTCTTTTTATACATAAAAACATACATACATACATACATACATACATGCATGCATGCATGCATGCATATGAATAATAAATAAATAAAAGCACAAGCGGGTTAATAGAAAGTAAGATATTTCAGAAACATCACGTGAGAGCAGCGGCTCCGTGAAGGTTTTCAATTTTCAAAATTTGAATTTCGTCACAGGTCACATGTAAATCAGTAAATGCTACATCTACATTTGATATATGAAAATGGTCCTTATCTCTACATCTGTCTTCATTTGGTAATTTTGTTTTTCTAACAGTAAGGTAGATTGATTTTACAACTTGTACTTGTACATATGGGTTTGGAATTTAACAATTTGCAAATGCAAGTGCAACTGCTATATGGGTCCGATTATGTAAAGTCAAATAGAAATATACTATGCAGTATGAGTATGAGAGACAGCTAGTAAACAATAAATGAACAATTAAAACTTCAAATTGTAAAAAAAAAAATAATAGGGATTGTTTGCACCAAAAACTCCAGTGTGCGAGTGTGACTAGCAAAGCAAAGCCTTTTGGCCATGGATACAAGCCAAAAAAGAGCTGAAGCTCTGAGTCTGACCATGGATTTCTAACATTGACAGCAGCATCATTGTCTTTGCAACTGCAGATATATACTCCTCTTGAACAAGAAAAACAAACAAGAGGAGTGAACTAAGAGATTTGTAGACTCAATTTCTGATCCAGGATAAAATGATAGCTACTGGCAAGCTGGAAGATGGAAAATGGAGGTAGATTTTCTTGTTTATTTTCTCTCTGAGTGTGTGTTTGTGACTTTATATTCACATTTGTTATGTGGGTTTTCTCTCTCAGTGAAAAAAAGGTGAAAGGAAATGATGATTTCAGGACTGTAGAGTGTCTGAGAGGAAGATTACTAAAAGAGAGACAAGCTTCCAGGCTTGCAAATGAGGAAGCAGAGCTAATTGGCAACAAGGTATGCAATCTCTCTTACGCATCTTCTATAACTTCAGGAATCCGAAAGAGAAAATCTCAGGTTTTTGTTTGATTTATTGTCTCTGTGTTCAAATTTTTTTGATGGGTACAGTTAATAGAGCTGGAGAAACAACTGAAGGAGGAGACCAAATTGAGGAACAACGCTGAAAAAAAGCTTAAATTTTTGAAGAAGAAGCTTGAGTCTTTGAAATTATCGATTCCTTTGGATGAATCAGAGCAATCTAGTTCATCAGACATCTGTTCTCATTCTTGTAGATCATTAGCAAGCACTTCAGTAATCAAAGACACTGAAGAATCTGAATCTAAGCCACAGATCGCAACCCAAGAAATCTCCCAAAATCTGGACAGCAATGTGTTATCAGAAGCAATTTCATCTAATCAAAGCCAGGAAAGTTCTTCCATTCCAGAAAACTCAAGTTCATTAGATTCTGCTAATTATAGCATCCAAGATCCTACATATGAAATATCAAGCCAGAATTCAAGCCCAAGTTGTGAAGATTCAAAGACTGATAATCAGAGGTACCCACATTCCACTTCCCCATTTACTCCATGATTACGTCCTTAATCCAGAGTTTAAGCTAAGCATATTTCATTAAATTCTTAATGTGTATTTCGAATTATAATTCAATTTCTGGCAAATTTATTACAGCTGTACAAGCAAGAAAACTGAAATGGAAGCTGATCAGAATGAGGGTGACAAAGAGAATTATGTGGACAACTCATTGGCGATAGTTGCAGTGAGTTTTCCAAACCCAGGAGTGAAATCTCAGAGCAGTGAAGTGAAGAAGATAAGTAGTGGAAGTGTTAGAGAAGCACTAGATGCTCTAAGGCATGCAAGAGAAATGATTCAGAGCTCAATGGGAGGAAGAAGACCAATGATTAGAGTTGGCCATTCTTGAATTCATGCATGTTAATACTAATAATAATTATATTAATAGTGTTAATTTTTGGATAATACCGTAGAAAGAGAGATTTAGTGGTACCTATTATGTTCATTTTGCATTGAAGAAGAAAGAATTGCATGAATGAGGAGCGTTGGATGATTGTGAAAACAAAGAAAGCATGTGAAGTTGGGTATGTGTTGTCAATTTGCTGCTAAAATCTGGGTCCCAAATTTTGGCTACTTTCTTTTTATCTCTATTGAAACTTTCTTATGCTTGGAAGTTCGTGGGAATGATTATTGCTTTGGGCATGGACTTCATATGCTTGTTTATAATATGCCTAAATTTCAGGGACAAACTACTCTCTTCATAAATTATTATATATTTGTAATCATTATATTTTTATTTAATTTTAAAATTATTATAATAATTAAAATATTTCATAAATACTTATTTTTATTTAATAGTTAATATTTATTAGTAACTTACACATTTAGTAATTTTATTATATAACTTATATAAATTAAAAGGTTCAAAACCTAATTTTTATTTAAGTTTTTGTGATAAATTCAATAATTTAATTAAGAATTGAGTTATATTATTAAGGGTTAATTTTAATTTATCTCCTTCATTATTAACAATCATCCAATTGACCCTAATTAATCACATGGCATTACCGCACTCCACATCGTTAGATTTTCCGTTTAATCTAGTCATTTACCATGATTGACTAATACAATTATCTTGTTATCCTTAATAAAAATAAAAATGTAAAAAGATAAAAATACGAATAAAATACTAATTAGAATTAATTAATTATATATATATATATATTCTCTTTCTTCCCTTTTCTTTCCTTTTTACCTGCAACTAAAAAAAAATTTTTTCTCGCAAGCAGAGTTCATGGACGACTTGCTCTATATTCACTTTCTTTTTTTCTCTCTCCCCCTTTTTTTCTACGAGTATCTAAAAGTAATTTCGATTTTGATTCTAACCTTATCCTAAATAATTTAATTTTTAAATTTTAAAATTAAAATTTATTATATTTAACAGAGTATCATTTTTTTCAATTCTAATTTAATTCTAATTCTATTCTAGTTCGAAAACAGATACTTTATTTATCAATAATTTTAATTTTTTTTAATTTTTAATTCCATAAAAAAATCTTAAAAAATAAAATTAATAAAATTAAATTATAAAAATATTGTATACATGATGAAAAAAATTGAGTGAACGAAAAATAAGATAAATAAGTTATTAAAGAGAATTGATATATAATAAATTATTGAAAAAATATTATATTATTACTCGAATTAATATTACACATTACTAAAAAGAGAAATTTAATTTTTTTTATGATGGTACAATTATATATCTAATAATATTATATCATGTATATATTCATTTATTATAATTATTAACTAGTTTGATAATTTTAAAATAAATATATACACATCACAATTTTATTAAATTATTATACAAATAACATGATAAATTAAGTTAAATAAAATATTATAAACATATTAATTAATTTAACTTAACAAATAAAGAGTATTCTCTTTAATAAATTGTATAACTTTATACACGTAGTTTTATGATTAAGAGTTTGTATTTGAATATAAGGTAGAGTTTAATTTATTTAATTTCAAAAATAATTTTTTATTTTTAAATTAAACCGATTTTTCGATTCAGTTCTAATTCTACAATCTTTAGAACCGAAACCTATTTTTTGATTTTTTAAAACCGAAACCTATTTTAAAAGAATCAATTTAAGTTCAAAATTGATTTTTTTTCAATTTTTAGCGATTTTAAATTGAACTGGAATCGTTGTATACCCTTACTTTCTTCTATTATCTCTCCACTATTTCTCTCCACCTATACTTTGTTAAATACAATTTTTTTGGTTCTTACTTTAAAGTTAAATTTTTAGGTGAAATCACAAATTAAACTTCGTATTAGAGTAGACTTGAACACTTGATGTAATAGTGGGTATTCAAATCCCACAAACACTAAAAGTTAAAAAATTATTATTATTTGAGTACACGTTATAAAATCTTAAATAAAAATAATAATATTTTGAATTCACATCTAAAGTCCATTAAATAAATTCAAACTTGCCCGTTTGGGAGGAATTTTTACTTGGAGTAGTGTCATTATTGGAGATAAAATGAGACTTGCATATTTAAATTTAATTTGTTGAAATTTAATTTTCATTTTGAGGGATGAATTTGGGAAAGTGAGAGAGAAGGAAAGAAAGAGAAGAGAGAGAGAGAGGAAGAAAAAGAAAAAAAGGAAAAAATAATTATTTTTTTATATTTTATTAATTTAATAATATAATTACATATTTATACGTGAATTAGTTTGTTTAAACTTAATCGATAATGATTTGGGGTAAAAAGATGATTTACTTTAAATTCGAGTGCATGTTGACGATTGTCAATAAATAAAATAAATAAAAGGGTAAATTAAAATTAACCTTATTATTAATATTATAATGTTATCAAATCATTAAAGAGTAGTATGTTGTATAATTCAATAAATGAATTCGATTTTTCTTTTAATAATTATAATAGAGAGATCTAATATGATATTTAGTAATGATTATTTTTTAAAAATATTTAATATAAATATAGTTCCTTTTTAATTTTGATGCAGGTGATATTTAAAATCTAACTTTTTTTATATTATCTTAAAAAATATATTAATTAAATAAATTAATAATAAATTAATATTTTTTTTAAAAATAAAACTATCCTAAAAAACTCAATTAATTTTCATCAATATTCTAATTGAATTGCTTGGCATGAAAATTTATTATTTTAAGACTATGTTTAAATATAGAGTCTTAAATGAGAGAAACGATATTCATATGCACATTTAATAAATTATATATATATATATATTAAAATTAATAAATTATGACAATAATAAAGATAAATAAAAGGAAAAAAAAAATCAAACATTAAAAAACTTTGCCATGTTTGAATTCTTTTAAGAAAAAGAAATATGAATAAGGAGGGATAAGTAATTAAATTGTGAGGTGTTGGTAGAAAGAAATCCTCGAAACATGAAGCAGGCTTAATGACAACTAAATGAAAATTTTGTTAGCTAATGAGGATTGCATTGCAATTTGCAAAAGCCTAAAAATTTATTAAAATATGCTTCTAGAGAGTAGAGAATACTAAGGGAATGGTCTTGTTATGGTCAAATGGATGATGGACTTGGACCTCTGAAGTATCCACTAACCCAATTTGAAACTAGCCTATTTTCTTATGTCGGGCTGAACCCAATAACAGGTCTACCATTAAAAAAACCCGGTTTATTTATTTAGGGGGTCGACTCCATATCTTTCTTGCATTCTTGATTCATTGTGATTGGATTGTCAATAATGCCATGCAAGCTAGGATTCTCTGTTCTTAAAAGTAGAAATTACACAAGAAAAATGAGCATGGAACGTCTTTATCAATTTAGGGTAGAAAACTAGAAATGTGGTCATTTGAAGAGTAAAAGATTGGCACCAAGAAAAGGTAAAGAGCTCAGTCAATAAAGTTCATCTTCTTCCTACTTTTCTCAAAAGATGCAGCTTATAATGTGACCTCACTGTTTTCTTTCTTTGCTTTTTTTTTTTTTTTTTTCTAATATTGTGTACCCAAAAATAATAATGTGACCCAGCTGTGCAAACTTCCAAGAGGCTGGGAAATGGATTTGAAAGGCCATGGCCATCCCCTGGAACTGAATTATCTCAGCTGGCAAATGCAGGAATTGATCAAACCCCTGTTGCCATCATTTGAGTTATAACACTTGATCCAATGCATTAATATTCTACAGGGTTGGTAGATCAATTTTCTTTTTTTTTTTTTCTTTTTCGTTTGTTTGGTATTTTGGGATTGTGGATTGTACTGGAGACAAGCCAAAGTTGAATAAATTACTGAACAAGTTGGTGAACATGCATGCCAGTATGTTCAAGTTATAGTGCATGTACCAAAAATACTTGGTCATTCTATAGCAACACACAGGGCCCAGTTGCCACCCCAATTACTAAGTTAAAAACTATGATTTTCAGGCCATGCAGCAGATGCAGTTGCACAGAAAATGTGGAGCTAGCAGCAGTTTCTGCTCTGAATCTGAAACACTATGTTTATACATTACAAGTAAAATAGGATAGTTTGGTGAAATCTAGAAATCATGATAGTGAAGTGAAGTTGTTTAATTAACAAAAATAAGCACAAATTTAGTAAATAGGAAAGAAACAATGGAGGAAAGAGTCAAGTAGAAATTACAGGAAAAAAAGGAAAATATAAATGGTTTGTCTTAAATCTCCTACATCCGTGGAAAACTAGAAGTACTAGATGAGAAACAAATGCCTAAAACGGTGGGTTATTGTTAATGAACCTCCAAAACCAGAACACAAAATCTCAACCATGGAATTAAAAACATTCAAGGAACCCACTTGGCCACAAAAACATTAAAACAAGAAAAACAAAGAGAGAGAACACAACAATGTCAGAGTTAGTAATTTAAATCTCTTTATTTCCCATCTTGGATCTCATCTGACAACAAACTGAAGATATTCTGCCAAGAAACTCCAAAAATATTTCATTATCCATTGCTCCCTTTGATCTCTCTGATCTCAGACCAAATTCTGTATTTTATGAAATCTTTATGTTCTTTTACAGCTAAGTCTGTTCCTTGTAAGATGGCACAGAGTGAAGGACCAAACACTTTCGACCCAGATTCAAGGTACAGCACCAGCTCGCCCCCATATTCTCTGAACTCAAATAAAAACTATTCCGTTCTTGTCTCTGAATACACTTTGCAGTTAGTAGTGCCCATACCCTTTTGGTCTGTATCTGAGAATTGTACATATTAATGGTGTCTGGTTTTAGAGGCTATATATTTTCAAGAATTGTTGTTGTGGTCGTGGAAAATGAACATAAACTGGAACTAAAATTGAGTCTGGTTCTTGTTTTCTTTTTGGTTTTGATGAATATATTAATCGCTGGTTCATTTGGATGAAAACAAATGTCCAATATGATTATATGATGTCAAATGAATACTTGAAAATGGTAAAACCTTGTTGGAAACCATCTTTTGAGGATGAAGCTAGGGGTCGTGTTGATGGGTTGTTGTGGTATAAGGATTTAGGCCAACATGTTAATGGTGAATTCTCAATGGCTGTTATGCAAGCCAATAGTGTAATAGAGGATCAATGCCAATTGGAATCACGGCCATTGAGTTCCATGAATTCGGGTCCTCATGGTACTTTTGTCGGAGTCTATGATGGGCACGGAGGACCTGAGACCGCAAGATTTATCAATGACAATCTTTTCCGATATCTAAAGAGTATGTTCTTTCTCTCTTCATTGCTTTGCCTTTATTTCAAATTTCGTAGTAAGTAGTGCTTGCTGCTTTGGGTTACTGATGCTTGGATGATAAAAATGCTTATCTTTCTTCTATTCATGATACAGAATTTGCATCGGAGCATCAGGAAATGTCAGAAAATGTTATAAGAAAAGCTTTCTCAGCAACAGAAGAGGGTTTTCTCTCCCTTGTGAAGAAACAGTGGCCTAGTAAGCAACAAATGGCATCAGTGGGATCATGTTGCCTGGTGGGGTTCATATGCAATGGATTGCTACATATTGCAAATGTTGGAGATTCTCGAGTAGTGCTAGGAAGAGCAGCAAAGGCCACTAGGAAAGTTTCTGCCATACAAGTATCCGTGGAGCACAATGCTAACATAGAATCTGTCAGAGATGAGCTTCGATCATTGCATCCCCATGATCCACAAATTGTCTTGTTGAAGCACAGAGTTTGGCGCGTCAAGGGCATCATACAGGTACCATTTTTGCACAAGTACTTAAGCTGAGAAGTAATTAGCTAGGTCATAAGCACTTACTAAAGACTGCTGGTGAAATAAGAGTAGTAAGAATCAGGTTTTCTCGTTGCCTTTGCAGGTGTCAAGATCAATTGGTGATGCATATTTGAAAAAGCCCGAGTTCAACAGAGAGCCTCTGGCACCTAAGTTTAGATTGTCTGAACCTTTTTACAAGCCAATCCTTAGTGCAGAACCATCAATATTAGTCCACAAACTCGGCCCGGAAGATCAGTTTCTCATATTCGCTTCTGATGGTCTATGGGAGCATCTCAGTAATGAGGAGGCAGTAGACATCGTCCAGAACAATCCACGTCATGTAAGGATACATTTCTCTGTAACTTTTCGTCCAACAGAATTATAGCAATAATATGATAATTGTTAGCAGTAAATATGATTTTATAAATACCACTTCCTAGCACAAATGGTTAAGAGTTGTCTTTAATATTAATGTTGGACCATTATCCTAATAGCTTAAATTTTTGGGTAAGTAGTACAACTAACTTGATATTAGAACATGTTTGAACCTCAAATGCTCACTTTGTCTTTTAGTTCCTAGACCCGGTCTCTTGGATCGGATCAACAATCACATTTCACATGCGGGGTCCGTTAAAAACTCTCAGTGAAATATTGTTTTTTTCAACTGCTAGCTTGATTAAATAGCCTACTAATTATTAATGCAGGGAATTGCTAAGAGACTGGTGAAATCAGCACTGAAGGAAGCAGCTAAGAAAAGAGAAATGAGATTCTCAGACCTGAAAAAGATTGAACGAGGGGTGAGGAGACATTTTCATGATGATATAACAGTGATAGTCATATATCTAGATCCCAATTTGATTGATCAGAGCTTGAGCTACAGTTATACTCTTTCAATAAGAGGAGGTGCAGTGTTTCCTGCCTCTACTGAAGACTGATCGTTTTACTTGGGCAGGCAGTCTGTAAGTTAGTAGCAAGCAAGCAAGCAAAACTTTCCCGGCAGGAATTACTCTGTTAATGTCTTGGAAAGAACAGTTGTCATCTTTATTCAAACTGGACTAGCACGAGAACATCAGGAGGAAGGTTTTGTGGAGAACTGACATTGTTATATCACTGTATTGTTATATTCCATGATTTGATTGCCATTTACATATTCGAATTAGGAAATCATTCCAACATTCAGATTCAGACATTAGATGGCTGCATCATAGTAGATGCGTAGTTTTTTTTTCCCACAATTAACTTCAGCTAAACGGCTCAGTCACGCCATAAAAATCCTCTCTTATGGTTCATACCCCAATTTCCCTGCATTGATAAAAAAAAAATTGAGTAGACGGTAAAGTATTGGTAAATGTTCGTTCCTAATAGGTGATTTCGAGCATACCCAAGTCGTAGGTTTAACATAATTTCCTATTGATTAAGAACCGAATTAGATAGGTGATATTCAAGCAAACCAACGTTGTAAATCCCACATAATTTCCAATGGAAAAAGAATGAACGTGGCTTAAAATTGATTGACTAGTGGGGGTGAAAGAAATTCTTGTTGCAGGTAAATATCACCAGAGTCTTAATATGCGAAAACCATGTCAGAGAGTTGGTAGTTACTTCGAACAAAACACAACCTTGCTTCAATGGCATTCTATTTGGTATATTATTTCTCTCTCATTTACCTCCCACCATTCCGTTAACATTCTAACGGAAACATGCTCAATTTTTCCTCTTCATTTCCCATGTCCGCATAAAGATGCCAAAATATATAACTCAATTTGTTAATTATAATGATAACAACAGCAAACCTGGAGTACAACCTCATCGATCCTCACTATGAGGCTACACTAATCAAATCCCCAACAAAATCCAAAAAGTAACATCATGCATCACACAACATAAAAAACAATCCAACATAAATAAAAAGAATTCATTGATTCCCTCGTTATGTTAGTAAGTACATCCATTCAAAAATATTCAAACAAGAAACTCCATACTAGCTAGGTGTTATAAGTTTTACAATGACGATGATATTCAAGATCCGGAAAAAAGAAAAATACAAAAAGTTACGCATGTAAACCAAAAACAAAGCCAATTATGGAAAAATATACTCCACTCCCAGCATCCTACCTTGCAGATCCAGCAATTCACTCTGTGAAACCAAAAGAAATTAAACAAGAACCTTCAAACCATTCACTTATCTTAAAATACCAAACAAGAAAAATCAGAAATTCTGAAGCAACAGGCTTGCAAAACATTTCTGCCATCGATCGGGACCTAAGTTTTCAGATAACTTTGTTTTCCTCCTCTTCTGTTTCTTTCCCTTTTTTTTGGGAAGAAGAAAAAAACATACTGACACAATTCTAGCTATAGTTTCCTATAGGTTTTCCATCTGAAAGCCTTACAATCAATCAATTCATAGCTCGATTAGAAGCTTCACATGACCAAGTATGGGAAAACAGTAGTAACACATGCGTCTAATGTCTCCCCTGATCCTAATAGTGCACTTTCATTGAAAAGATTGAGCCAAAATATAGTGTTCCAGTAATCAATAGGATAGGATACATGCTATGACAATCAACCTTTGTTTTATCCTCCTAAAAATTTTCATTTTTTTCTCTTTTTTATTTGGGGGGCCTGGGCAGGCGTAGGTAGATAAGATTGTTGTGTTGCGATGGGGTGGTGTTTGGTCTGCTGTTAGACCGAAAAAAGGAAAACAAAAAAGTTAAAAAAGGACCTTGCAGAATAGTTTAGTCAGAAAACAAATATTCTCGAAAAGATGCATGCCTCAAAATCTCAAAACCTCAACCCTTCCTTAATTTAAATTACTAATCAGAACAGCATAAGCATGCTATCCTTGTATCTTCTGATTGGAAGTTTTGAAGTCTGCCTAAAGGTCCTACAATCAGAACAACTCACCATCCTAACCCCACATATGCAAAGCAAAGACCTAATGAAATTAACCAAAAGACGTTCAAGTCAAACCAAACCACACTGATTCTCAGTAATTCCTAAAGTGTTTAATTCAGTTAAGGAAAGCCAGTAAATATTTCCTAGATCCTAATCAAGCAAAATGATAAATTTTCACACCTAAATTATAGGATCAGAGTCTGTGAAAACAATATGTTGGGTTACTACTGCTGTCTCCCACTTGATCATGAATAAGCAACTTTACAATGATAAAAGATACTAGCCAGATGAACAAAATACAGAAAACAAATGTTGATAACCAACTTACCTGTCAGTAGTACTACATTAAAACAAGAAGAAAAGGAAGAAAACGGTCCCTGGGCTGTTACCTCAGAATTTCTGAAATTCTTAGTAGATTTTAAGATAAGTTAACACTAAAGGTAGTTGCTAATTACTCTAGGCCTCATCAGGTAAATTGATAATATAGTTGTATCCTCTTAAATGAGGGAAAGCACGTTTCCTACTACAAAACCTTCTTAACTGCCTCGTAGAAATTATCAAAGGATGAAGTACTACAACTGCATCTAGGAAGTAGACATGGGTACAGAAGCCGCAGAGGGAATCTATGAAAGTTAGTAACCCGGACCTGCCAGGAAAATTAAAGAACAACATTATAACATTTCATTGAAATTTACATACATGTATATATGTAATTATACATATATATACAAATGAAGTCACATCATTCCTAAGGTTAGAACGAGAGTTCAATTGAATATACAAGTTGTGATAAATAATAACTTACGTTCGTTTAGAAAACATACCTAACATGAAAATTTCACAAGGCAATTTCTATTCAGTCCCCTGCACCAGCCTTGCCTGTGATAGCTGCCTTCTGATATATAGAACAAAAGAAAGATCAGTACTTCTAACAAGCAAAGTTATGTAAAGCACTTTCTCTTCTTCAAAAATAAGCCCACAACAGTAACACACTAAGAGGGCCTTACATGTTCAATATTTCCCTTGCCATTCACTTGTGACACAGAACTTGGGGTGGTTTCTGAGAACCTGCAGGCAAAAAGCCTATATCAGTTATGAATCTCAACCAAACATAAATAACTGACAATTGGATTACTGACTGCTGAACACATATATCAAATAATCAGCAAAAAGAGCATGGGAGAAACAGTTTGCTTGCAGGAGTACATACCGAATCGCCCTTGCTTTTCTTTTGTCTTCTTCCAGAGAGTCTGTTTTGGGATATGGTGCAAATTTGGCAAGTCGAGCTTTCCTCTTTGCCGCCTCATCACCAGCTGAAGATGGCACAGGAAGCCCAAATCTGAGAAACAACAAAAACGATTAATAACGTTGAAAAACGGTAAATTGACAAAGACTGATAAAATTCAACTTATTCTGCCATAAAACTCCATAAAGTTGGTGCATAATAAAACCTCTCTGCTCTAGCCTTTCTCTTCAGCTCCTCTGAGGTCTTTGATACCTCTGATCCATCTGTTTTGGATCCAGTCCCAAACCTGTAAGAAAATTAACCCATATAAGAGCAGTTTAGTTGACAAACAGATACAAAGATTAATGGCCTGTTTAAAATTTACTATCAACAATTAATAAATCCCCAGAACACTAACACTGTGAAGTAAAGGGGAAAGATGAGGGAGAATAGAGATAAAGAAAAAGAGAAAGAAAGAAGAAAGGCTTGTCCTTCCTGTCTTTCTGTTAATAAGATGTAGATGGAAGAAACATAAGAGCTATTAATTTCCATTGTTTATAATCCCTTAATGAGCAGAGCAAAGGGAAACCATATAACCATATGAGCATTATATTTTCATTTACAAAATTTTGTATGTAGTTAGCTTTCTCATTTTGACATAATATGAAGGTAAAATACGAAGCTCCCAATCAAACGAGGTTCACCATGTTTGCTGCTATGCTCCTCAAAAAGTTCAGTACAACAGCCGTTGTAGGAAGCTTCAATATTGAAACGAGTTGTGGAAATAATTCAAGCCGGGAATATAGATATACAAACACAAGAATGCCCAATAAAGCTAAAACAAAATGCAGACAATTGACACTTGACCAAGCATTCAATCACATTTATCCTCTTTTTTTTTTTTCAGATTACCACACTCCCAAGCCTCGCCCAACCCCATACACAAACATAAGTTATTAGTATGAGAGGGAATCAATCCCTTGATCTGTGGTTTCCAAGACAAGAAGTCAAACCAACTAAGCTATACCCGGGGATCCCTTTGAAATTACATCCAATCACAAAACCTGTATAACTCACATTTAGAATAGACGAAAATTTCTCGCAGCTAAATTAATTATTAAGAAAAAGAACCTTATCAAATCAACTTGCGTACAGCTAAACTATTAGTCCACAAAAAAAAAAAAAAAAAAAAAAAAAAAAAAAAAAACCTAATAAAATCAACTATACGGAAGAAAAGTTTCAAGTATACGTAAATATTTAGTTTCTTAGAGACTGGTCGCAACTAAGTAATGAACAAAGACTTGATCTAATTGTTATGTAATATCGGTGCTAATTTTTCTTTCCCTCCAGATTCACATAAACAGACAATTACAAAGAATTAACTAAATTGTTGAATTAAATTAGGGATATATTTTATCTTTACTTATTTTCATCCAACTTCCCAGAAATCGTCAATCGAAAATATAAACCAGCAAGAAACCCTAAAATTACAAACTCAAACGATAAACACAAAACGAATAAAATTGCACTTCACTTACCTTTCGGCCCTAGAATTGCGCTTTTCTTGTTCAGACAACTGTACTTGCATCCCGAATCGCTCAGCTCGGCGCATCTTCTTCTGAGTATCAGTGACCGAGCCGTCATTCCCCGACAACGGAGGCACCGCAGTCGTGGCCGTCTTCAAACCCTCGGCATCCTTCTTGACCCCAACAGCTGCAGAATTAATGGCGGCGTCAGGGTTTTTTTCCTGATCCGCGGGGTTCACGTTATTGCTAGGGTTTTCTTCTGCTGACGTGTTGGTGTTGTCGGTGGTGGAGACGGTGGCCATCTTCTCCGCGTCGGTTGCCATTGGAAGAGAATGGAGAGAGAGAGGAAAGAGAGGTGGCGTATAGAGTACGAGCTAAAGGAAGCGAATAAGTTGGGGGATTTTGGATTGCTGCGATACAAAATAAGGGAAGTGAAGGGCTAAATAAGAGATTTCACACCAGCTGCTTGATATATATGAATATGTATATGTATATATGTGTATATACTCACTTACCTCTCGTTACTCAAAAACTTAATAAACTTTTACTTTAATCCTTATCTCTCATTTTCTCTATTTTCTGTTATTATAAAAATTAATTAAAATTACACGAATAATTATAAATAATATAAATAAGTAATCTTAATCAGACAGCTAACTAAAACAAAAATAACAAAAGGAGCGATTTTAACTCTTTTTTAAGTTTTGCATTGTTATTTTTAGACGTATGTTTCACCTTTTAAAAGTTTTAGAATTAACTATTATTTATCCATTATTTACGAATTTAATTAACATTAATTTATTTTTATTAAACGGTCCAATTTTAAGTGATTTGAACACTTTTACCCTCATAACTAATTACACATTATAGTACAAACTTTATAATGTGCGCTATAATACAAATTCCACAATATATAAACCCTAAAACTATAGTAACTGTATATGATTTAATTTTTAATTTATTTATTTGTATAAATTTTATATAATAAATAATAATTCGTTAAATTAAAGTTATTAAATTTACTATAAAGATGTAAATTTATTATGTTATTTTTTTTATAAAAAAAAATCAGAAAGTATATTAATAATTTAAAATTTAAGAATTTAAGAAAAAACCAAAAAAGTTTATAAATAATAAAAATTAATAATATAAATTTTATTAAATAAAAAATAAAACTTATATTAAAAATAAATTTAAAAATAAATAAATATATAAACTTTTATTTAAAATTAGCATACTAATATTTTTTATTTTTTTAAATTTTAATTTATTTTTTTATTTTTGTAAGATAAACAAAATAAATAAAATTAAAAAGTAAATTAATAAAAGAACGAATACATAATAATAATAAAAAGTGGATGGGGCTCATGTTGGGTCTTGCACCCAGTTCGGGCCCCACCTTTTTTTATTATATTTTATTTATTTTTAACCTTTTTAATTATATTTTATTTATTTATTTTGTTTATTTATTTTTTAATTTGCCCAATTTTGATTTTGTAAAAATACAACAATTTAAAAAATATTAAATTTATTTATATACATTATTTAAATTTAAATAATGAAACTGAAATTAAAAATTAAAAAATTTAAAATTAAATTGAAAATAAATAAATTAAATAATTAATTAATTAAATTAGGTGAACCTTATATTTTTTTATTTTGAATTTATTTTATTTTATTTCTTTTCTAATTTGGTCCAATTTTAATTTTGTAAAAATAAAATAATTTAAAAAATATTAAATTTATTTATATAAAATTTATTAATTTAAATAATAAAACTAAAATTAATAAATTGAAAATAAATTAAATAAATGAATAAAAATAGGTAAAGTCCTTGCTAGGGTTCTGCACCCCAGCACAGACCTGATGACCCAGCTCAAACTTATGCTAGGGTCCTACATCTTAGAATGAGTTCACAAAATTTTGTATTTTAATTTTTATGAATTTAATATTTTTAATTTTAATTTCATTTTTTATATTAATGAAAATTATATAAAAATTTTAATATATTTTAAATTGTTGTATTTTTAAAAATTAAAATCAAGTCAATTTTTTTAAAAAATAGATTAATTAAAATTAAACAAAATGAATAATTTAAAAACTAAATAATTTAAAAATAATAAAAAGTGGCTGCAGGGTCCTAAACTTCAGCACAGGTCTGTACTGGGATGTAGAGTTGACAGAGGGGTAGGGTGGGTGGGGCGCAGGCCCAACTATTTTTTTAATTATTTTTTATTTTTTTATAATTTTTATTTTTTTTAAATTTATATATTATTTTATTTTCTTTTAAAAATTTATATATTATATTATTTTCTTTTTTAAAATTTATATTTTATTTTCTTTTTTTTTTTTTTTAAATTTATATATTATTTTCATTTTTTAAATTTATATATTATTTTCATTTTTTAAATTTATATATTATTTTACTTATTTTTAAAATAAGTTTCATTTTTTAATTTAATAAAATTTAAATAATTAATTTTTTCCTGTTAATTTTTTATGCATTCATTTTTTTATTCACTTTTTTTTAACTTACAAAAATTTTTAAAAAAATTAAAAAATATTAGCATGTTAATTTTAAATTAAAGCTTATATATTCATTTATTTTAATTTTATTATTTTTTAAATTATTGTTTTTTTACAAAATTAAAACTGTTCTAAATTAAAAATAAAAAAAATTAAAACTAAAGAAAATAAAAACAAAATAATTTTAAAAAATAATTAAAATATTATTTTAAAAAATATAAGGCCCATGCTGGGGTTCTGTACCCCAGCACATGCCGGGGTTCTGTACCCCAGCACATGCCTGAGCTAGGGTGCAGGACCCCTTCACAAGCCTAAACTAAGGTGAAGAACCCAGTACGGGCCCCATTTAATTAATTAATTAATTAATTTTCAACTTAATTTTAGTTTTTATAATTTTTATTTTCAAATTCATTATTTAAATTAAAAAAATTTATATAAAGAAATTTAATATTTATTAAATTGTTGTATTTTTACAAAACTAAAATTTGGCAAATTAAAAAAATAAATAACCAAAAGAAATAAATAAATAACAAAATAATTGAAAAAATAAATAAAATATAACTAAAAACAAAGTAATTATGATAATTAAAATATAATTATAAATAAAATATAATTAAATTGTTTTATTGTTTATTATTTATTTTTATTGTATTTTTAATTTTTTAAAATTATTTTGTTTTTATTTTCTTTAATTTTTTTTCATTTTAATTTAAAACAATTTTAATTTTGTAAAAATACAACAATTTAAAAAATAATAAAATTAAAATTAAAAACAAATAAATATATAAGCTTTTATTTAAAATTTACATACTAATATTTTTTAATTTTTTAAAAATTTTAATTTTTTAAAAATTTTTGTAAGTTAAAAAAAGTGAATAAATAAAAAAAATGAATGCATAAAAAATTAACATTAAAAAATTATTTATTTAAATTTTATTAAATTAAAAAATGAAACTTATTTTAAAAATAAATAAAATAATATGTAAATTTTAAAAAATAAAATAAAAATTATAAAAAAAATAAAAAAAAGTAGTTGGGTCATCCACCCCATCCCTACCCCACCGCACCTCTCTGCCAACTCTGCACTGTGTTGAGGTGCAGGCCCATGCAATTGCCACTTTTTATTATTTTTAAATTATTTAATTTTTAAATTATTTAGTTTTTAAATTATTATTGTTGTTTAATTTTAATTTATTTCTTTTTTTTTTTAACTTAGCTCAATTTTAAAATTTTAAAAATACAACAATTTAAAATATATTAAATTTTTTATATAATTTTTATTAATATAAAAAATGAAACTAAAAATTAAAAATATTAAATTCAAAAAAATTAAAATTCAAAATTTAATACAAAATTTTGTGGGCCCTTGTTAAGGTGTAAGACCTCAGCACAAGCATAAGCTGGGGTGCAGAACCACAGCTTAGGTCTATGCTTAATGCTGAACTCCAACGCGAGCCTCACTTACTTTTATTTATTTATTTAATTTATTTTCAATTTAATTTTTAATTTCAGTTTCATTATTTAAATTAATAAAATTTATATAAATAAATTTAATATTTTTTAAATTGTTATATTTTTACAAAATTAAATTTGGGACAAATTAGAAAAGAAATTAATTAAAATTAAGCAAAATAAATAAAATTCAAAATAAATAAAATATAAGGTTCACCTAATTTAATTAATTAGTTATTTTATTTATTTATTTTCAATTTAATTTTGAATTTTTTAATTTTGAATTTCAGGTTCATTATTTAAATTAAAAAAATTTATATAAAAAAATTTAATATTTTTTAAATTGTTGTATTTTTACAAAATTAAAATTGGACAAATTAAAAAAATAAATAAACACGATTACTGTAGTTTTAAGGTTTTATTTTTTAGGGTTTATATACTATAGAGTTTGTACTGTAGTGCATACTGTAAAGTTTGTATTGTAGTGTGTAATTGGATACGAGGGTAAAAATGTCCAAATCACTTGAAATTGGACCGTTTGATAAAAATAAATTAGGGTTGGTCAAATCCATGAATAGTAAGTCATTAGCAGTTATTTCCAAAATTTTCCCTTTCACCTTTTGAATTAGAATTTTAAGTTATACCATTTTTCAAGTTCATTATAAAGACGTTTCAAGTTTTACGTTGTTAGTTTCAAAATTTGTATTGATATTTCAAATCTAGTGATAAGTAACCACGATAAAATATATATTGTGACATAGTTGTGTGCACACCAAAGAGATATGTTTATATTTCAAGTTTTACATTATTCATTTCAAGTATATGCTTTATCTTTTACATTGGAGTTTCAAGTCCTCTATAGTATTTTTCAAGTTCATTATAAATACATTTCGAATTTTGTGTTGTCAATTTTAAGATTTGCTTTGATATTTCAAGTCTAATGTATGTTGTTAGAATTTAATTGTACCGTCGTGAGATTGATGAGTACAAGCAGAAATGCTTAAAAATAAAAACTTGATGTATTCTTAAAGAATTGAACAACAAATGTTTAGTTTCTCTCTCTAAAAAATACTAAGTCATATAAGCCTTTTTTGATACATTCTTCATTGTCTATCTTTGTCTATTTATAGACTACATAATGACTATTCAATTGTGTCATTTCTCTTTGTTGAACCATTGCACCCCTTTACATGTCACCATTACTTGATCATGCATAACAATCTTCCACTTAATCAAAATGATAAAGTTTACTTTTGATGATTGAATATTCTGCGTACACAACCAATCATCATTAATATACCATAACTAAACTACAAAATTATGGTATACAGATCTTACAAAGTAAAATGGTGCCACAACCAAAACTAAGAAAAATTATGTTTGTACTTAGTTTTCATGACGACTTACACACAAAGTGTCTGGTGTTACATAAATTCATCTGAATATTTCCATACGAACTTTATATCCAAAATGATTTATTATAACTCTTGTTAATCTCACTATAGTATTCTCTATATTTTCTCTAACCAATATTCATAATTAATTAGATAGAGATGTTTCATTATTTTCTTAAGCATCCTTGATACTTAACAAATGATTTTTGTTTTTCGCGTGTTAACTACACATTTAGATGATTCTCAAACCCATAGTAATTACATACTCTTTGAACTTCTCTAGAGACAATCTATTAGTCAAAGGATTGACTACCATCTCTTTCGAAGGGATATAGTCGAATTTAATTTCATCTCTCTCAATTATATCTTGAATATAGTAATAACTAATATCAATGTGTTTACCTTTAGAGCTATTTCCTCTACTTTTAATCAAATAGATAGCAAACTTATTATCACATAATAAATCTATCTGGTTCTTTTGATAAATTTAATTGTAAATTATCAACAAACCTCTTAGTCTATACAACTGTACTTACCGTTGTACTACATGAGGTATATTCTGTCTTTATTGTAGATTTTGCAACGTAGCCTTATTTCTTACTTAACCAAGAAACTATTGTTCTACCATATAGAAATATATTACTACTTGTTGATTTTCTATTATCCAAATCTCTTGCAAAATTTGCATCAAAATATCCAACAAATTTTAAATAATGTAAATCAAAGCAGAGTTTCATACCTTTGGTTCTTTTTAAATATCTTATGATCCTTTTGACTGTTTGCCAATGTTCTCTTCCTATATTTAATTGATATCTACTTACTCCTATTGCATGTGATATGTCTGGCCTTGTACTAGTCATTGCATATATTAGACTCCTAATAGCTTGTGCATAAGGTATTTTTTGCATTTCTTCTAATTCGATTTTATTTTAATGACATAAATTTTTGCTCAAAATAGTTAACTTGCATGTGGGTGCACTAATCGGTTTACAATTTTTCATGTTAAACCGTTTAAATATTTTCTCTAGATAATTATCTTGATTTAAATATAACATTTTTTATTTTCTATCTTTAGTAATTTTAATTCTTAGAACATAAGATGCCTCATCCATATCTTTCATATTGAACTTCGTACCAAGATATTGATTTGTTTTATTAATCATATCTATACAATTACTAGCCAATAAAATATCATCACATATAATGAGAGTATATATATTTTATCTTAGCATTGCCAACTATAAACACAATGATCCCATGGATTCATTTTGTAACCAAAATCTAGTATTGTTTGATGAAATTTTAAATACCATTGTCTAGACGACTGTTTAAGTCTACACAAAGACTTTTTTAATTTATAGACTTTATTTTCATGTCTTTTAACCATAAAACCTTTTGGTTGTGACATATAAATGTCTTCCTTTAATTCACCATTTAAAAATATTGTCTTCACATCTAATTGATACAATTTAAAATTCAATCTAGCAATAGTTGTTATGATGATTCAAATGGATGTGTAACAACTAATGAATAAGTATCAATAAAATTTATCCTAAGTTTTTGAGTATAGCCTTTAGCTACTAATCTATCATCGCATATGTGGACTATATAACATTATATAAATATGCCTTATACCACTTACTTTGTAGATATCATCAAAAACTTCATATTCTTCAATTCGATCACTATTTAATACTTTGATCAAGCGATCCAATTGTGTTTCTACTTTCTTTTTATATTCTTTGAATTTTTATAAAGCTTCCGATTTATGCTTTAGAAAATACACATATCCATATCTAGAATCATCAATAAAAGTGATGAAATATTTCATAACTTTATGTGTTTTTGTCCTTATAGGTCTACATAAATCCAAATGTACTACTTCAAGTGAATCTGATGATTTCCAACGATTCGAGAAAAATTTTCTTATCATTTTACTTTTAACACATGATTTACGTGTGTCAAATTTATCCAAATCTACTTGATGAAACATTTCTTTATTGCTCATTATAAACATTTTATTTGTATTTATATAGCCTAATCTTAAATGCCAAAATAAAGTATCATTTAAATCTAACACATAGATATAATCAAAAAATAAATTTTATTTATTGTAGATCTAATTGAGTATATATCATCAATTCTTTTATCCCTTAGAAGTACATGACCATTTTCTTTATAGTTACAAACTCAGACTTAAATTTAATTTCAAACCATTTTTTATCTAGAACAGACACAGAAATCAGATTTATTCTCATTGATGTAGCATATAACACATCTTTTAATATTATGGTAGCGTTCGTAGATGAGATTTTACAATCTCCTATGCCTTGAACATCAACATAGATATTATTACCCATGTATAATTGATGTTCTCCTAGTTTTTTTTCCTCAAAGTTGACAAATTAACTTTTGTCGTTACTCACATGTCTAGTAGCACCAAAAATCTATCTATCATTGAATTTTAAAATTCAACAATAAGTAACTCAGAAACAATTAAAATAGTTTATTTCTTCTTTGTCTTATTGTTTTTACGTTTTGGATACTTGATAGACTATTGAGAAGAACTGAAACTTGCATCTTATCATAAATTTCATGACCAGCATTTGATAAATCTTTTACAAGCAATTCTATCTTGATAATATAATTCACTATACTTTTATTTTCAATCATACGAAGACTATTGAATTCTGTTAACCTTATGTAATGGCTTGAAAATTTTCTATGGTAATTAACACAAGATATCGATAATTAAAATGAAAGGTTTTAAAGTTTGAGGGGCCAATATATTAATTTCTAACACACGTGGAAAGAGAAGTAAATTGTTATAAATGTGGGATCATAGTACAAAAACTAAAAGAATGACCCAAGACTATTAACAAGTTTACATTCAAGCCCACATGTTTAAGCCCATTATGGTAGGATTAAGAGCCCAAAAATCAAGCCTAATCTAAGCCCTAAACTCTGATAAACGTAGGCCTAAAATTATTGTTTAAAACCCAAGCTCAATTTTGTTAGATTAAAACCCTAAAATCTAGAAATTTCCACATAGTTCTACATTTTGTTTTAGGAAAAATTAAAGTATAAAGAAAGAACGAAAAAAAATGAAAGGAGAGACAGAGCAAGCAAAACGTAGAAGAAGGGAAGGTAGAAAAACTGTGAAAAGAGAGAAGAAAAGGGAGAGTGGGTCGAGAAGAAGAAAGAGGAAGAAAGGAAAGAGAAGAAAGAAGAAAGGAAGGAAAGAAAGAAGAAAAAAGAAACAAAAGAAAGAATGAGAAGGAAGAGTTGCTGAGAAATAAGAGAAGGAATGAGAAAGAAAGAAAAGAGAGGAGAAAGAAGGAAGAAGAAAAGAGAAGAGAGGAAAAAAAAGAGAGAAGAAATGATAGCAATGAATATGGAAGAAGAGGTAGGGCGACTTAATGAAGAAATTCAAAGACTTGGCAAGATCCAACCTGATGGCTCTTATAAGGTTTCATTTCTTTATGAATTTTTAAAATTTTTTTCTTTTTGTTAACATTTTGATGATACTTGATTGATCTAGATCAAGAAGTGTGATAATCATGTACTTGGGTTGCATTGAATTTGCAATTGATCTGGATATACTTTACCTGGACTATGTTATTGGCGGATCTTTAGTTATGTTGTTTTGATTTTTCTTTGATGGGTATGGCTAATTGAATCTATGGAGTAAATTATATATAATTGACTACCTAAGTTTCTGAGATGAAAGAGAAATCTTGTGCTTCATTAGTAGGGTTGATTATATGTAGTTGTTGATAATACATATTGTTGATATATGACAGTAAGTGTAGTGTATATATGGCAGTGTTATAGTTATGTTTTATGCATAAAAGTATGAAATTAGAGTGTCAATGATGCATGGAAATGGTTGCTAAATTGTGGTTAAGTTTTGGGGTTGGAAAATTTTGCAAGGTAGGGGTGATGTTTTTTTTGTCGAAATTTCTAACCTAGGCTCAATGTTTTGTTTATAAAATGAATTATAATCCCCCGATTTATAAACTGTAAATTTTTTTTTTTTTAAAATAGATACGATAACAAGTAATGTAGTGAAAAATCATAATTTTTTGTGATAGGGTGAGTTCCCAGAAATTTTAAAAACTTGACTACTCTATAGTGTATTTCGGGTTGTTGAAATTTTTTGAACAGCGTGCGAAAAACGTAAAATAGAATAGTGTTCTTGAATATCCGATTATAGCACTATAAAATTATATGAAAACTAAATAAATAAGAGAATAACATATCCAAAAATCAGATCGTTTCATGTAGGGATGAATTCCCAGTAAAAGTCAGAAGTAAGTACCCCGTTTTAGGACTGCACACTATCTCATTCTGTACAGTGTGTAGAAATCTGTTTATAACTCAAACATTTGGATACAAAATCAAAATTCATAAAAATTCACATAAACTAGACTTATAAGGGGTGAATATATTAAAATTTTGGCTTAAAATTCATTGCTGATTGATTTCAGCAAAAATGCGAAGTTGCATCTATTTAGTTAAAAATTATGTAAACAAATCAGAAAATAAATTGCGATCATTTGACTTAGGTAATTTCAGCCCAAACTCTGTATAATCTAAAATGCCTTAATTGCTTATTGGAGTGTAGTGTTCATATATAATATATTTATGAGTTTATGAGTTTAACGGGGAATATGTATTTGTAGATCGTCAACCAGACCGATTATCAACGGTATTGCAACTTGGACTTGGTTAAGCGTAAACAATTTAATGGATGTTTTATTTTTCTCAAATGTATTGTTTAAGCTTTATGTTAGAAATATGGATGCTTTAATGTTTGAAATATACATGCTTTAAAACTTGGTTGAACTATTTATCTATGATTAAGAAAATTACTTGTGAATTGATGAACTTATGAGTATTTCTAGATGTTTTAAGTATATTGATCCTTTACGAAAATTTATATGAACTTATGTTAGATTCATGATTTAAGACATGCATTTTAAGAATGATCTTGATACTTATTCTTGAATTTTATAAAATTGTTTCGAATTATGATTTCAATAAGTGATCATGAATTTGTTTTAAAAACACGATTTGGAAACTTGATATTTTTCTAAAAGATTTTTGCCTTACGGGGTCAGAGAAGTATTACGGTTGTCTGTGACATCGCGGACCGGGATATCAGAGTTAAAGATTTGGGGTTATTACTACCTCTTATCTCAAAGATGTATGACTGTTTGTGACACTGCAGACTAGAATACCAGAGCTATAGATTCAAGGCCTTCGTGACCCTCTATCTTAAAGACATATTTCTGCTGCCTGTGATATCGTAGGTTGGGATACCAAAATTATAAATTCAGAGCCTTCGTAGTCCTTTATCTCAGAGAAATATTCTGAATATCTATAACACTACGGGCTAGGATATCAAAGCTATCGATTTTCAGTTTTTAGATGACACGGTTTCAAACATGATTTTATTTCAGATAATTATATTTTACACTGACATTTTTTAAATTTGATTTTAGAACAATAGAAAAGTTTCAGCATGATATGGTTTCAGTTTATGACGATACAGATTTAAGTTATATAGCAGTTTGTGAATGGGATGATGACTTTACATTCCGAGTTGGATTTTGTTACTGTAGAATTTAGTTTTCTGTTTCGTATATTTTATTATATTTTGATATTCCTCTGTCTAGACTCACTCCTCACCTTTTCAGTTTTGCAAGTTAGACAGGTAGTTAGAAAAGAAAGAGAGAGACTTCAATATAGCGGAGACATAGACAGAGAAACAAGATACACACTGCAGTCATTAGGGCATGTGGGTTCATTAAGATTAAAGAGTCATGTATAGTACAAGCAGTAGTATATTTTGTAGTCATGTCAAATTTGTGACATGTGTTGTATTGCATCTAACGTTTTAAATAATTGATGAGTTACATTTATGTCATGATTGGGCATGTTGCCTTTATGCGCTTTATGTATTGTGATATATGATATAGTGGTTTATAATGATTGTATATGTATTCAGACAGATAGAGAGAGAGGCTTATGGGTGACGATGAACTCTGTTACTTATCCATAGCATCTCCAGATTTGGGGATGTTACACTTTAATTAAATATATGTATCAGATTTCAGTCCATGCTTACTATCTAATACATCTATAATTTTCTTAACAGTATTATAACACTCATACAAAGTAATTAAATCATCTTGTATATTACTAAGAATTATTGCCTTAGCTAATTTATTTTCTTCATCCCATTTATCTAAGGTTATGTTTTTTGTGAGTTTTTCTTTCCTAATAACATACAATATTTTCTCATATGTCATTAAATAAAAAATTCTTCTTTCCATATATTATAATTCATATTATTTAATCTCTCTATCTTGGCTAAATAAAAATTAATTCTACTAGGCATAATATAAAACAATAACACAATAAAATAAATAAAATTATGTAAATTTCAACTCACAGTTAATTAGGTTACAATAACCTAATCTTATACTCGTTCAAATGTGAATGTAAATATGGCTTTTAAGGATTCTTCACGTTCCCTTGCTTAGAAGCTGGAATAATCATTTTTTCTTTGAACAATTGTTTCGTATATACGGTCTCCAAATATTTCAGTATTTTTGTGAGTCGAAGTGATCTCAAACCTTGGATTTGTCTTACAGCACTTATTTCTCTTGCACATAAGTTAGGAATAGTAAAATTAATCTTTCTCTAATGTGTTAGCAAACTAAAGTAGTGCAAAACCAATATTTTTCTTTTATTTCTTCGTACACTTCCAAAGTTTTTTAAATTTTGAGTTCTTAAATAAAAATTCTGAGGTTATAGATCAATCTGGCACGCTAAAAAACCTTGGGGTATAAAATTTAAGTTCGATTAGAGTTGGTTTGAGCCTTGAATCGGGCTTAAGAAATTTGGTCGATTCAATCGAACTAGAAATGGATTGAACTGAATGGTTTGGTTGAACTGGGCTGTTGTATAAACCTGGTCTAGACTTGACTAGGTTGTCGGGTCAGATCGAGTCAGGTCAGGGTCGAACCGGTTTGGGTCAAGATCGAACCAACTGTGGCGTATGTGATGCACCCATGATGCGCGTGGGCTTCATGCGTCTTCAACCTTCGGGCGCGTGTGGTGCACGTACTAGAAACTCTTCTCTGTAAACCATGTTCTTCGAACATAAGGATAAAATGATCATTTAATGACATTTATTATCATTTAATGACATTTATTATCACACGTGCATGACCTAATATTAATTGACACATTAACGAAGTTTAGCCGAGTTTAAATTAGCTCATAATATGAAAAATTTTAATTGGTTCAAAGAATAATATGAATTTAAATAAATAAAGAGAAATCGATCAACTGGATTTGGGAACTGGTTGATCTGCAGAAAGAGTGAAAGGAAGCGGTCTACAGCTTGGAGAAAATGGTTATCCGGTAGAAGCTGAACCAAATTGTAAAGTTTTTAGAGACCAAATCACAAGGTTTTTAAACAGTAAAAATCGAATACTATAGCGAGGATTGTAGCAATTGATCGACCGGATAAAGGAACCGGTTCGACAAAATGTGTGTTGGGGCGGTATTGTAATGCTTGTAGTGCATGTAGCGCACTGCAGAAACTAGTTGACCGGATGGTGGAAACGGTCAACCAGCAGTAGCTGTGCGGGGGTGAAGATCGGTTACTGTAGCGTATTGTAGCAGGTATTATAGTAATCCAGTTGACCGATTGGAGAAAACAATCAACTAGTTCGCTGCGAAATTGGGCTTTTTAAAAAATGTTCAAAGTTTTTAAGGGTATTTTAGTCTTTTTATTATTTTTCTATATATACCTATTACCCCAATAGTTCTTTATGCTTCTCTAACTCTAAAAAACACACAAAAAAACCCTCTTCTCTCTCTAAAAATTCGTCTCTCTCTCTCTCTTCCCTCTCTATTGCTTTGATTTCTCAAATTTCTTTCATTTTTTGTCAAATTTCCGCCACCAAATGACTCTTTATCCTCTCTTCTTCGCATTAATACTAATTTTGAGGTAAGAAAAATAAGAAACAATGATGAGCAAATATGGGTTTCAAATCAAATTTGGGATTTTTTCGATTAAACAACTAATTGAGGTTTCTAAATGGTTATATAAGTTACTAGTAAGCCTATTAACATATTAAAGACTTGATTTAAAGATTTTACAATATTTGGAATAAGAGTTTTACTGTTCATCCAAAATTTACATTGATTATGCGTAAGAAATGTAGCTTTGTGTTGAATTGTGCTAATTGGAAATATATAATATTATATATATGCATTGAATATTGTTTGGAATAAGTATATTCGTGTAGATGTAAATGAGAATTTGAGAATTTCAATGCTTTCGCATATGAAGTGTTAAATGGTATTAAGTGGTATTAATTGAAGTATGGTGACGAAAATGTATGTGAATTTGGAATAATATTTATGGTCATGGGATTCTGTTGTTGGGAATTGAATGAATGATCTCGCTAGTTAAGCCTCGTAATATAATATGGGTCAAACTAAATAATTATAAACATGTTATTAACGAGCATTGTATTTATTACATGTTATAATTATTTAGAATATTGAAATTCATGATACTATGCATGTGTAGTATTAAGCACTAATAATCAGCGAGTGAAACTTAGTGGGAGCAAGAATTAATTGTGGGAGTGATGACCCTCCCTTAACTGTGAATGGATTATTCTTTACATCTTTTTATATTTTAAAACTATTTTACGAAACTTATTATTTTATGAAGTAAGAAATATTTTTGTTATTGTTGTTTTACGATAAATGTGAATGGCCTGTATATTGAATTTATATGTGTTTGGTCATGAGGCCAAGATTGCTATTGATAATGTAAAACCCTTTGTATGGTTGATAATGATGTGTTTATAAATGTTTATGTGAAATTTATGTGGATTGTATTTGTGATATGGCAGAGTGGACTAGGTTTGTTTGTAATTATAGTTACTGGAAAGTAACATAGGGACAAACCTATTAAAAGACCGCCTAAATGAGTGTGCCGCAGATTGGATAGTTATAAGAGTAGATGTTATGGGTTGCCTACCTGTAGGATTGTCGAGAACAATCATGAGTATCACCATGTGACTACTCGAGGCCAACGTTAGTGGTGGGCCGGTTTTGAAAATTAGCATGTATTCTTTATATTAAAAAGAATCGTTTTTATTAAATGAGCATTGTTTTTCGTGTATAAAACTCGCTAACAGTCTTGGGGTTACCATGGCCAAGGTAACCATCGGGAAATGAAGGCAGTTCGTTGATTTTGAATAACAGGCCATGATTTCTTTGAAATAAATTATTTTATATGTAATTATAAAAGATTTTCTTAAAAATATATTTTTATCCACTCACAAAGTATACCTCTGTATACTCATCCCCTCACCTTCCAGTTTCAAAAAATCAAATGTAGCCAATAACGATAATTGGTGGTAATGATCAATTAAGGGTGTAAAACTCCCAAGTATCGTTTTCTTCCTCGATTCACTAATTGTCCAAATTAGTCTACTGGATATGTTTTGAGAAATTGTTGTATGTATGTAATTATGGATAGAAAATAATAATATTTGATATGTACTCTGTATGTATTTTAAATAATGTCTACTTTTATTTGTGAGGCAATTTGAAAATATTTCAAAGAGATAAATTTATGTAAATAATTATATAGGGACAGGTACCCAAAGAGTTTTATAGGCCTGAGGGACATGTTTAGAAACTAAGAATATGTCTCAAATGTTTGTAGCGGTTGTCATGTGTAGCGATTGTCATGTGTAGACCCCACGGAAGAGGTGTGACATTCTGATTTTTACATGTTTTGGTTGTTTCTGACATCGAATTTCAGCGATTCCGATCTCGTTGAATTTCTCTTGATGAGTAGAACACGTTTGGATCAAGAAACCTTGAAAATAATGATCAAATTAATCGAAAAACGAGAAAGAAAATTTGGCCAATTTTGGACACTATTTCTATAAAACCAAACTTTGATATTACAATTAGAACTTGATTGCGCTATCGTGAGACTGATGGGTACATACAGAGATATCCAAAAATAAAAGCTGAATGTATTCTTAAAGAATTAAATAATAAATAGTTGATTTTTTTCTATAGAAAATATTAAACCTTATAAATCTTTTTTAATACATTCTCCATTGCCTATCTTTATTTATTTATATATTACGTAATCACAATTTATTTAGACAGATGTATAATTTTATATGTACACAATTGTTTATTAAATAATTGTATCATTTCTTTTTGTTAAACCATTGCATATTTTTACTTGTTACCATCACTTGATCATGCATAACATATGTCACTCATGTCAAAGCACATGGGACAAGGAAAAGAAAAAATGAAGGGCTAAATAGGAAATTTCACACAAGTAGCGTAGTGTGTGTGTGTGTGTATATATATATATATATATATATTTTGGATAATCGCCAACTTTGTTTGAGATTTTCATTTTTATTACATGCTCTAAAAATACTCGACTACCTCCCGTTACTAAAACAGTTAAGAGAACGAAGGCTAAGGGTAGTAAGATCATTCAACCAAAAACTTATAAACAAAACTTTTACTTTAATCCTTTACCTCTCATTATCTCTAGTCTTTATTACTATAAAAATTAATCAAAATTACACAAATAATTACAAACAAGTAAGTAATCTTAATCTAAGCAACTAATTTACTTTCACAATATTCAAAAAGGTGAGAGATGATTAAAATTGGGGTTTTTACTCCATTTTACTGTTCAATTTGAATTTTAGTCCAACCCAATTATTATACTTAATTATAGCCAAAAACAAGATTTTGAACTAAAATATCCCTTATTCCATTAATACTTGATTTTATTTATTTTAAATAGTATATACACTTTTTGTAAAAAAACACAAAACATCGAAATCTCTTGAAGTTTTGTGTTTTCAATTATTTTTAACATAATGCTAAAAAGCTTATTTCTATATAAAATGTTTGAATTAACTCATTAATTTTGTTCTTACAATTATTTTTCTTAATTTATTTACATTAATACCATATAAAACTTGTCACTTATTAACTTATTTATGTAATTACTCTTCTCCAACTTCAGTCATAAAAAAAATACTTTTGAATACTTTGGTTTAATAATTCACAATTTACCTTATAATTTATGTAAATAAAAATTAATATTATTCATTATAATCTTATAATATAACTATCTATAAACAGAAGAGAAATGAAGAGTCCACAATCTACAAGAAGTTGATCATTTCGATTTTTGTAAACATTAAACTAAATCCAAAAATTTAGAATGGAAAAAATAAATTCAGTTAAATTTTTTAATTTTATTTTTTATTAATTTTATTTTTAAATAAAAGAGTGATATATATATCACTAAAATATGATTTTTTTTAAAAAAATCAAAAATTTAAATAAAAAATTGAACTTATTCTATTTTTAAAATAAAAATTAAATATTTTTATTATAAAAATTGAATCAAATTGATGTGATTTAATTTTTGCGCTCAACTCTACTTGCAAGGACTCAAAAAAAAAAATTGTCTTATTTATTTAATAATTATATTATTTTATATTAATTTAAACGGTTAAATTTTATATTTGATTTGGGTGAATAGCGAAAAAAATTACTAGTCCTGTAGCAAGAGAAAAAAATATGTATTTATAATTATTATTGGAGGTGATTTTTATATTATATGGAACGAAATCATTCTCATATTCTATCTTACACAACACGACACAACATCATGGGCCACGGCTTAGTTGGACCATAGAAGTGGCAAACGAAGACCCCCCCAAGTCCTAACGAACAATTTCCGGTGAACAGAAATTTATAATGGATAAGATTCATAAATATACATAAATCATTCCTTCTCTTTCACTTTCATAGTTAAATTTCCAACCAGAATTTATAATGGGTTTAGCTTCAGTCATTTATAATGGCGTTCAAGCTCCTCTCAAGTTCGATTCACTTCTGCTCAGGTTTTCGCCAACGACCTCCCATCCAATTCAACCTCCCAAATTGTCTAGTCTTCATTTCTGTCACACGCATAGTCGCACATTTTATTCAGGTCCTTCTTTCTGTTTCCCTCTGTTTCTTTATTTAAATCATGGGTTGCGTTGGGTAAATTTGATGTTCAAGTTTTTGATTTTTTGCAGTGAGTCATAACCGACGCGGGCAGTATTCGCCGATTGCGTGTTCGGAGGGAACTCAACAGGAGGATGATTTATCTACCTCAGGTGATTGGCTTGAAGCAAATTGAGTCTCGCCGTTGTCAATTTTTATTTTCTTTGATCATTTTTGCGATAAAAATGTGAAATTTATCTGCAGAAGGTGAGAGGAGCAGTGATCAAATTAATAATGTCAGCACGTCTCATACTCCCACATCTGGAGATAATCCAGAGAAGGAAATTGAGGCACATGAAACTTATGCATCATCTGTTAAAACTGTTGCTTTCTGGGTGAGAATCTATGGGATAATTATAGTTTTCTACTGAATATGTGGATGGTGTCAGTATCTAGATTAAAATCAATTTAAATACTGTTTTTTATAGGTGTGCTCTGCGGTGGTGTTTGGCCTTGGCGTGGGTATGAAAGAAGGAGTTGGTAAAGCGTCAGAGTTTTTTGCTGGGTAAGGAGATTTATGCGTTATTGATAAAGTGAATAGATCATCACTATATTTCATTTGTGGAGGAAATTAACACTGGTTGGGTAAGAATTATTGATAACAGTCAGTTTTACTGCATGATCATCATCACTATTCTTACAGCATCATGCAGTGTCATGATTTCCAGGTCGTCAAAATCAAATTTAGAGGTTTTGGGATGAAAACGTTATGTTTACTTCATTCATGTATTCTGAGTTTTTTGTGAACTCTTGCTCGCTGCTATTGAGACAAAACTGAAGATATTTTGTAGCCTCTGAAATTCAAGAAGTTTTTGATGAAGGAGCTCGTACTCTGTATGTACTAACAAAGGACAGGATCATCAACTATACCTTCGATCAGATTTTTGGACCCCAGAGGCTTTTGTATCTTCTTCCCCTGCCCTTTGGTTTCTTGGTCAGATTAGTTGGTGAACCATTCAAGTTAAGCCCTGGACGTACGGCAGCTTGTCCCTCTAAAGTAAGGGATGCTTATGGTTATACCCATCAGAGAGAGATGTAGTGACTACTAAGGAATCACATATAGATCCGGCTAGAAGCATTTTATTTCCAAAAAATATTTCTACTGACTCTGGTTTTCATCATGTTTGTTCATTAACTTCTTGGGCTTGTATTGAGTCTACGTATGCAGCATTGCCCTAATTTCATTTTTAAAGCCTTTCTGACAGAATGATTATTATGGATGATTTTCAGGTATATATTGGAGCAAAGTTTGTCAGTGGATAATCTGTTTGTCTTTGTTCTGATATTCAAGTATTTCAAGGTGCCAATCACTTATCAGGTGCTGTATAAACCTTAGTCTCTCAAATGTCTTCCAATTTTGTTATGATATTAGGCAAATATTGCATGTTAATCATTTGTAACTGAGAATATATATGCTGGAAATATAGAGTCGGGTGCTTTCATATGGTATTGCTGGTGCAATCATCTTTCGTTTATCATTGATATTACTTGGAGTGGCTACCCTCCAGGTAAATCCCTTGTCCATACCTGCAAGTGTTTATGCATGTGCACATGCTTTACTGTTTGTGTGAGCTCTTTCTGAATTTTTTTTCTTTCTTGTTGTTTTAGAGGTTTGAGGCAGTTAACCTACTACTGGCTGTAATACTCCTATACTCATCCTTCAAGGTGCCACATCTCTTCTGAAAATATATAGCAACAACTAATGCAATGTTTCTGTTTTAATTAATTTAATGCAATTTGTTTCAATTAATTTTCTCAATGGTTCACTTCAGTCTTTTTTTTTCCTTTTCCCTGCTGTGTTGATGTCTTCTTGTAAGTTATTTAATGTCTTCTTTTATTTGTGATAGCTGTTTGCCAGTGAAGATGATAACTCTGACCTATCAGACAATTTTATAGTGAAGACATGTCAAAGATTTATTCCTGTTACAAGTAATGTTTTACTCTTATATTCCCTTTTATGTTTTTCTATCTGTGTTCTAGTAGTTGAGTTCATGAATGTTTATCAAGGTTGATAGCTCGAAGTCTTAATGTTACTCTGTGGTTGAGCCATTCTTGTGTAGCGCAGTTTGAAGTTTTAACTCGACTAGAGTAACAGTTCAACTGACTGTTCCTCAACTAAATAACTAAAAGTCTTGCCGCTCATATTTTTGGTGGATATATATGTTTTTCAAGCTTGGGATAGCTTTTGGTTTAATCTGCAGCCTTGCTTATATAATATATCATATTCTTTTTACTGGTATCAGGAAGTATTATACTGCTTCTGTAGAAGCATTACTTTTACCGAGGTTGGCATACGTTTCATGCATTACTTCCTGGAATCTTGATTGAATGCGATGCTTCTTTTAGTTTTAGACAAAAATAAAAGCAGTTGAGGACTTCGTTGAATTACATGGTATACTTAGAAAGACAGCAGAGGCATTATTTTTTTATCAATTTTTACACCACTTTATTTTGATAACCTTCAATAAAGTAGACAACTGAATACTTGGTTCTTGAAGTGCAGTGAAGTCTGCTCCTGATCTTGTTAGTACTTTCATTTTGAACCATGAAACTACTGTGATTTGATTGTCTGTTTTGCACCCTAACCTGAAAACTCTCCACCCAAAAATACCCTACTCAGATGCACATCCCTTTTTCTTTTATCTTTTCGTATTCATATGGATATAGGTGTATTGCAAAATTATTTACTAAGATGCATCTGATGATTGGCACTCTTTTAGCTTATTTACTTTTTACTAGCTGAAGTTTCTATTCCAAGACTATAAGTTCTGTCTCATTTCTTTGTGCTGCAGATTATTATGACGGCAATCGGTTTTTCACGAATGAGGATAGCATATGGAAAGTAAGTCATTTATAATTAGTTGTAAGAGTTTATAATCATGCTCTGACCTTAGTAATGTCATTGTATCTCATGTTTGGTTATTAGAATGTTTTCATATTGCTGTATAAATGGTGTGCTTCACTAGTATTGTATATATATTTTTTTCTTTCATTTTTCAAATTAAAGCTCCTTGACCTTGTTATATTAATTTTACTTGATTTCTAACAGGCATCAAACATTTTGGGCAGGCCACACCATTGCTTCTCTCAGTAGCTGTTATTGAGCTCAGTGACATAGCATTTGCTGTAAGCTCTCTCTATTCCTCATTTATGATTTGCTCAGATACAATTTCATGTAAACAATTATGTATAAAAGGACACAATTACATGTACACATGGCACACATAATTGGACAGATTCCTTTATTAAGCTTTGCTGGTTGATATTGTGATGAAAACATTGATGAATTTTTCATTTTCTTTAGGTTGACTCGATACCAGCTGTTTTTGGTGTTACACGGGATCCTTTCATAGTGTTGTCATCTAATCTCTTTGCCATCTTAGGTACTATTGTTGCTTTTTCTTAATAGAGACACTTTGTAACTAATTTTTTTTCTCTGAAATTGTTTATTATACCTAAAAGGTGGAATTATGTCATGTTTAACTGTTGAATTCAATATTCTCTCTCACATTTCATCATACATTGTTGATTAGTATATGGCAATTAAGGTCATGGTAATACTAAAAATGTAATTTTGGCTATCTTATTAACTTTGGAAGTAAGATACTCTGATCTGCTGTTTGCTTCCACATGACTGCTTTCTTTACTTCTTTAATAATATCACAAATGTATTGGAACTGCAATTTGAAAAATCAGTACTGGAGTAAAATTTTATCTTATTACATAGGAGGATTAATTGATGAGAACTTTTGCCAATGCAGGTTTAAGGTCACTTTACACACTCATTTCTGAGGGTATGGAAGACTTGGAATATTTACAGGTAAAATATTTCCTTGGGGTTAATCTATATTACCTACATAACATCCCATGGTCGGGATGGATCAATTTAGAGCAACAGATGATGCATAATTAGTAAATCACAAATTATCCATCGCTTGTTGGATTCTCTTACACTTAATTAGTGCCTGAATTTTTTCCTCATATTTAAATTTCCTATTAGGATATGTGCTATTTGCATGCCTTTAATCTTAAAAGTAATTTTGACTGATAGGATGTAATTTAATTATTTAGGTTTTAGACTTCATCAACATATAATGCAGCTGATACCAACTATTTTGGCATCGAGGTTTGGTAAATATTTTAGATTTTAAAGACAGCTGTGAAGGCCTTTTTTTTTGCATTAAATGTGTTAAACCTATTGTGTATATATATATATATATATATTTTCACAATACATGCTGTAGACATTATATTACAGCAAAATGGCCACAGATATACAGCGGCCATTTCCTGTGCCCGCAAGCAGTGTCTGCACAAGACGTTGCCAACAACATTTTCCTTTTACAAGTGTATATGATTTTGATGTCGAGTATCAAGAGTGCTATGTATCCAAAAGCATCACAAATACTAATTTCTTACCATTCTCAACATCCAGTTGTAGTTTTCATATTCAGTTTCATTGTCTGTCGACTGGAATGCTTGATACTGATAGAATCTCTTCCCTGCTTATTTCTTCATCAGCCCTCCATTGCAGTTGTTCTGGGTTTCGTTGGGAGTAAGATGATCTTTGATTTCTTCGGTGAGTCTTGTCTAATACAATTACATAATTTATAATCTTTTTTATTTCTCTATGAAGAAGGAAAAGAAGTAACACTGTTTTCCCAACTCTGCTGCAGGGTTCCATGTGTCAACTGAGGCATCTCTGGGTTTTGTGGCTACGAGTCTTAGCACTGGGGTGCTTTTGAGTCTAATGAAGAAATCTGACTAGTTAAAGAAGCAAGCAAACCAGGTGCCAGGGAAGTTGAAAACTTCATATATATATATATATATATATATATATTAGTATAATACAAGCAGAGCGATCAATTTGTTGCTCTCTTTCTCAGTTTCTTTCCAATTTCATCTTCAGTTACTAATGAAGAACAACAGTAGCTTTTCTGTCACCGTCTTTTTTTGTCTGTAAACTCTGGCATCTCCGCCAAATCTTTTTATACATTTTTTCACTGACCTGAGGAGTAAGATACTAGTGCAACATGCATGTGCATAATTGAAAGAACTGTCAATATATGTATGTCGTGTAATGTTCACCTGACCAGAGAGAAATACCTTGCTCACATCATGCTAATTGATAATACCACGTGACGCTGTTTGGTTAATTCACAGCACAAGTCTATTCACGAGACGTCATATAATCACGTTTGCATCCGTGTACGGTTTACCTTCATTGTTAAAAGTGGCTAAAAATTGTGAATTATGTATAACAGATGCAATAAGTGGAATGCCGTTACCGAAGTGAAAAGGTTTTTGCTGAGGAATGACTGGTTTGCCGTTTTTATTCGAGTATATAACTGTAACATTTTATTGATATTTGATGTACTTTTCACAACCAATCAACAAGTAAAAGAAATAAACTTTTGATATTAAAAAAATTCTTGTGACCGACAAAAAAAATCAAACAGACACTTGGACCATTTATAAAATTATTGTGTTTTTATTTAACTTTAAAAGTATAATAAAGTATAATTGTTAGTGTTTATATACCTCGAAATCTAATATGTAAAAATTATATTAAATTTTGACGAATTTTGAACCTAATATGAACCGAAATTGTTGGCATTTTAGGCAAGTGTTTCTTAGTTTTTAATCTTTAACAGCACAAAAGAAAAATAATTATTGTCTGGAAGTACAATTTTGCCTTATCAATTAACATCTAATAATATATTAGCTATAGTTGACAATTTTTGACACAATAAGTAAATCTGACACGAATTTACGACTTTGGGTTGATATAAAATGATACGATACGATTATTAATCGTGTCGAATTTGAGTTTAAAATCTTTAATATGTTAACTCGTTTATGATACAATTAATTATTTGAGTAATTATAATTTACTAATTTATTTATAATTTATAATTTTATTTTATATTTTAAAAAAATTAATTTTATTTATTATATTTTTAAATATATTTAAAATAAAATTAATTAGTATTCGAATATATAATATCATAAGTATTATATAAATATTATAATATATAAAAAATATATTAAATGAGTAATATAATTATAATCTGTTTAACCGTTTAATGAGTTAGAATTTTCAATTCTTAATACGATTATTAAACAAGTGGAATTCATATTGACCTTTATTTGACACAACACAAATTCAATACAATAAAATAATCTAAATTATTACTCTTAATATTAGCTATTGATAATAATATGAGATGTAAATGCAATTATGGTCCAAGTGTTGCATTTACGTAATTTTTACCCGGAACTATAAGCTTGTATTTTGTTTTATTTTTTGACTTTGTCCTGCTTCTGTTTTTAGGATCATTTTTACCCGCGAGAAGAAAGAAGTTCATTAATGATTTATTTGTTTTTGTTAATACCTTCTTTGAATTTGTTATGCTGCAGGGATTACAAGAAAATATTAAGTTAGTTCCCCTATTCTTGAAGATAGGCCTGCCTGGTACAAGGAGATAGTTTACCCTCCTAACAAGGTGATACATTTGAAACGGGAAAAAGTGTGGTTGTGATTTGATTGATTACTGTAATAATCGTTAGATATTTCTTCATTTTCTAATAGCTCATGTAAATGTTGTTGGTGACTACAGGGGAAATCCTGCGAGTTTCTTGAATTTGGGGTCCGGTAGTAGTCAGATTTGAGCTCAGTGAACATAGAAAGGTAGAGGGATAATTAGGCATTAAAAAGAAAGAATATGATGCAATTGGAGATATAGGACGGAACATAAATATTTAAGGTCCGTTTGATATTGAGGTGTGATAACTTTTAATTCAAATTTATTATGAGATGACCGCACTAAATATTCAATTTTAGTAAAAAAGTGAGTGAATTTTATTAAAAGTTGGTGTTACCAAATACTTTATTAGTTTTTTTTTTCTAAAATGAAGTAAAATCCCTTAGTAGAGTTGGTGAAATGCCATATCCACTCAGATAGAATTTGTTAATGTGTGATTTTTGTAGTAAGTTGTTATGTTGAATATGATAGTATATAATTATCTTACAATAAGTTTTAGAATCTATTGGGAAGCTTTTGAATAATATTAGGGAGTTTTTAATATCCAATGAGAGGTTTGATAGAGTAACATAGTTATGGAAGAGGAAGAGTATGGTTTCCGTGTGCATGCTAGTCTTTAAAATGCTCTCAATCTGTGTGAATGAATCTCATAATCAAATGGCATGAATAGTCAAATGCTTGAATGGATGTTTGCATTATGATATTTATGGGAATGTTATCATGGTGCTTTGCTTTACCTTAGTAAAACTGGCCTATTCTCATCGAGTTAAATTGCTTGATTGCAAGATAGATAGCTAAGAAAGAGTTGAATTGGTTGTTGCTATGTTTTCATCTTCATCAGATAAGGCTCATTGTTGGAAATATGAAGTATTTTACATATTAGAGTTCTTCTTTACGGATGCCAGCACTGGAACACAACGGCAAAGTCATACGAGAGAGTATTTAATTGAATAGGTATTAGAATATCTAATATGTAATATGTAAAATGAATATGAATTTGTATTTGTATTTGTATTTGAATAACATAATTAAATTTATATTTGAATATGAATTCAGATTAATCAAGGAAGTCATCCTACATTGAGCAAATGAATGAATCGTATGTATCAATCTATCACCTCACTAAATCAACCACAACAACTAACCGATACTTCTACTCTACATTGACCGAGAAATACACAATGTAACACGACCTGCTTTGACCCCTTTTCGAAATCCGAGTTGAATCCTACCAATTATCTATACTTCCCTACTTTCATATATCTTTTTCATAATCTTACATAATAAAAATTTAATGAATAAATATAAATGGTCTTGGACCCCGTCATTGTCACACATCGAGGTTTCGTATTTCACTACAACATATATACATCACTTATATTATTTACATACACACATGTATCTATTTAATATACACATATAAACATGACATCTTCAAAGGTGACCCATGCAGTATGCATTTAGTGGTCTTAACCTCAAGTGCCAAAACTGTACACTGCGCAAATTTTGCATAACCTTAAAAAAAAAAAAAGTAAGCTTATGGCACAGTGAGTGGATTTAATTTATAAGAAAATATATCTTCATAAATAATGATAAAATTTCTCAAACAAATGCATAAATTAAGCATCAATCATATGTTGAGCATATATCACAATACAATTAATTCCATTCACATCAAATAACTACTAAAAAAATCATATCATGCTTGGTGGGAAACCTTCGCTCAAGCAGAAAAGCCATATCATACTCCGTAACATCGTATTCTTACCAGGGTTTCATAAACATATTATACCCCGCAGCCTCGTATTCTCACAAAGGTTTTAAATTCATAATTATGTTGACTTTAGTGCCATTCAAACTCAAGTTTTGATGTTAATAAAATATATCAATTCAATCAAGTAAATGAAAAATGAAGTATCAAGAACTCAAATTGAAGAATCAAGTTACAAGTTTAAGGTATTTATTCTTAAATTTTAGAAAATATACTTATTTATGTGTAATTGTAATAAGTTTGTAAACTCATTTATTTTATATAAAAATATACTTTTAATACTTGTAAAATGTACCAAAAGATACACTTTTGAAACCCAGGAAATGAACTTAATAACATTTTTTAAAATTATGAAATGATTGAACTGTAAGGTTTTAAGGGACCAAATTGTAAGATTTTAAGAAATTTTGAAAACATAAAAAAAAAGGAATCGACAAATCAGTTCCTCAAATTGGCTAACCGGTTTCCAAGAACAGGCCATTGGTTCAAGCAACATGTTAGTCGGGTGCCTGAGGCTTTTTTGACCGTTGCTCTTCTCATTGAACCAGTTAATTGGTTCAAGAAGAAGGTTGATCGTTTGCATTCAAAATTTGAATTTTTAAGAGTCTAATGGCTAGTTTTTGAAACCTAACTATAAATATAAGTCTTACACTTATGCATACAATGTTTTCAAAACTCTTTTAAGCATTCTAAGCATTTACAAACATTCTTTGAGTTTTAAAATCATTATGGAGCTTATAAATTGCTACAGACACATTCATACACCTAGTTCATTTATTTGTAATATCTCTCTTTTAGAGAATTATTTGAGGTGTTTTTCTTATTTCAATTTATTCTTAAATTGTAAAAGAGTGAGAGAAGTGGTCTTTCACTTGGGTTTGTGAGGTTGAGTGATTTGGGAAGTGAATCATTTGTAAGGTTTGAAGGAGAACTAAAATTCTCATTGGTTGTACTTTCAGCCTTGAGTTTTTAAGGATTGTTCATAGTGAAATCTTGAAGTGGAGCTTGAAGGAGTGGACATAGGCAAGGTTGTGTTAAACCACTATAAATTCAAAGTATTCAATCTCTCTATTCAATCTCTTTGCATTTTTACATATATTTGATTGTGTGGTTGAATTGAAGAAAAAAATTAAAATTTGTTTCATTAAGCTTAAAAACCTAATTCACCATCTCTTAAGTTGCATATCCATATTTTAATTGGTATCAAAGCAAGGTTATTTTGTTTAGGACTTAATCGTTTAAGAAAATATCCATAACAACCCTAAGATATTTAGAGGGATGTTTCATAACTAAACCCTCATTTTTTGATGGAAATGATTATGCATATTGAAGCGTTAGGATGAGAATATTTTTACAAGCTACCAATTTTGAGCTTTGGGAGATAGTTAGCAAAGGTTTTAAGATTCCAATGAAAAACAATGAGAAAAGGGAGAGTGTGCCTAAGTCTAGTAGTAGGTGGGATGGAGTAGATAAGAAAAACGTCTCTATGATATGAAGGTTATAAATGTTTTCCATTATACTGTAGATAAGAGTGAATTCTATAGAATTTCTAAGTGTGAAAGTGGTCATGAAATTTGGCATACATTAGAGGTTGTTTATGAAGGAACTAACTAAGTTAAAGAATCTAAAATAAGTAGACTCACTAGGCAATATGAATTGTTCAAGGTAGAGCCTTATGAATCCATTCACAAAATGTACACAAGATTCACAGACATAGTTAATTCTCTCAAAGTTCTAGGAAAAACCTTTACCAATAGTAAACAAGTGAAGATCTTTAGATCTTTACCAAATGAATGAAGAGTAAAGGTGACAACTATTGAGGAAGTTAAGGATCTTAACACACTTTCTCTTGATAATCTCATTGGGTCACTTATGGATTATGAAGATAAAATCTCTGATGATCGAGTAATTGAGGATAAGAAGAAGTAGAATATAGTATTCACATCATCCACGTATGCAAGTGATAGTGATGAGAGTGAAAATGATGATGATGACATTGCATTAATGGCAAAGAAGTTCTAGAACTTTCTAAGGAACAAAAGGAGCTTTGGAAGAGAAAGTTCAAAAATTCTATGAAGATAATCAAAAAGATGAAAGAAACAAGAAGAATCAAATTACATGCCATGAATGCAAAAAATCAAGGCATGTTAAAGCAGATTACCCACTTCTCAAGCATAAAAAGTTCAAGAAAAAGGCAATGGTGGCAACGTGAGATTATAAGGAAGAAAGTTCATTGGATGATGAAATTATAAACGAAATTGGCAACATGTGCTTCATGGCTATTGAAGAACATAAGGTAAGTGATTTTGAACCAAAGCATTCTTACGATGAACTATTAGATGCTTTTAAGGAATTGCATAATGATTTTAAAAAATTGATTTCCAAAAATCACATTCTCAGAAAGAAGATAAATAGTTTATCCATTAAAGTTGATTCTTTAAATGGATTAAATGTTTCACTAGAAATGGGAAGCAAGGCTTCCTTTGAAGAGATTTAAAATCTCAAAAATGAATCAAATGATTTGCATAAACTTGTTTTAAAATTTACAAAAGGTCAAAAGAACTTGGAACTTCTCCTATGATCTTAAAAATGTTTTTTATTTATAAATGTGGCATTGGATACAAGTCTTATGCTAAACAAAAACTTTACAAAAACTATTTTGTAAAACCTTCTCTAAAAGTTAAAGTTAATGCGACTTGCAACTATCATAATATTTTTGGTCATCTAAGTCATAAATGTTCTATAAAAAAGAAGGCATTTGGGATCAACATGGTATAGATTCCAAAAGGAACCAATACTAACACACAAGGATCTAAAAAAATTTAGGTTACGTCCCATTAAATTGGCATGCACCCTATGAATGTGTAAGGCAACAAATATATATATATATATATATATTAAAATTGAAAACATAGAAAATGAATACACACAATAATACATAATTAATAACATAGAGGTATTTCAAAGTAAAATACAAACCAATTTCATAAATTCCAAATAAGTTTACATATGATAATATAAATTATCTCATATCAAATAAATAAATTTAACAAGAGTATTCTCCAATGGACCTTGAGTATTGGCTTGAGTCGAGTACCTAGAAAGTAGAAATAACGGTACCTCCAAAAGTTGGCCATTAGGACAAACAAAATCACTCGAAGTACCTTAAAATGTTAATAAATGGTGAGTATACAACTATATACAATGAGTGAACAATCATAATACTTACCTTTTTATCAAAAATAAGCTGGGTAGATAGTGTGCAAATAACTGATTTAATAAACATAAATCAATAATGGACAAAATAATTATGCAACTTGTTAAATAATCCGATTCAATACTATTTCAATTTATAATAATCAAATCAATACAAAATATATTGAGGGAGCACACCAACATTGTCACGTTCCGAACCTGAATCCATCTGTGACAATCGTCATAGACCCTCATAATACACTCTGTATTCTCATAATGTATCGTGAAAGCTTATAAGGCTAACCTGTTACCTATCAATCATAACCTTTGAAAACAGTTTATATGTATTTATCATAACTCCCATTCATAGAAGCATCATCAAATAATTGATCTCCGTGATCAATTTATCCACAATAAAATTAAATAAATAAAATATTATTTTTATTCGGGTTAAACGATCATAATTATTTACATAAACAGTTCGTTTATAATTTCATTACGAAAATTCAAATAAATTTATCTAATAAGACAAACTACAAAATGTGAACAAAGAAAGACCTACCCATAGCCTGACGAGAACTAAAGCATCTAACTTGAAAGTTGAAATGGTGAGGGGTGAGTATACAACTATATTCAGTGAGTAAATAAAGTACATACATATGTACATATATGTACACACATTTAATAATACAAATATTGAGATTCATTTCTCACTGTACTCAAAAGTGTGTATATGTACACACACACACACACACACACACACACACACACACACACGTTCATTTAAAACAATGATCACAAAAATATTTCATTAGTCTACAAATAGTTTTAAAATAATCAATCTAGGCTAGCCATACATGCATCCTCGATACGCTACCTTGGTCGGAACAAAGTCATAACCATCAGTGAGCTTTTCATGTATAAACTATATGCAATAAAGATTTATTAAATAGAAAACCGTTTCTCATGCTTTGTAAAATCATTTATTTTCTTGTAAAGCATGCATTTATAATAGTAAACCTGTATCACTGATGTTGGCCCCGAGTAGTCACTTGGTGATACGAGTGATTGTCTTTGTAATCTATCAAATCCATGAGATCTCTATCAAGCCGCTAGGACTTTCCATAGGGTCTCTAAAATTGCACATACGTGCATGGCACACAATGGGTTTTTTACGGCCTTTCCTTTTTATATCTGCCCTATTGCGGCTCCACTCACCTATGCTGCCTCTCAACAAGTCCGTCCATAAGCTACTTCCCTCTATATACAGTAAAAACAAGCTCACTAGCCATATCACCAATATATATGCATATTTCAAATCAAATCATTTTCAACAATAATTATAAAACATTTAAATAAATCAAACCTTCCCGGCCATTCCAGCATATATATCAAATCATTTTCAACAGTAGATCAAATAAACAAACATCCCAATATCATGTAAAATACATTAAACAATTTCATTTCAGTTTCATCTTAAATTAGAAAATGGCTTGTTTAACACACAAGCATATATATATATATATATATAGACATATACACACATACAACACATATATATTTACATAGTTATGTATGCATAAATTTACTCACAATAAGATGAGGGTAACCACTCTCATTACTGATCCTCACGCCCATTCGGCCCTTCTCTTGGGTTCTCAGAATATGATACCACACATGCATATAATAGTGAATTCCACGATCCACATAATTATACTTAAATGTATTAAATGCAATGTTTATAGAAGACGTGGCTACGACCTCTTAGTTAACACTTGCACATTCTTCGAGGTTAATCTACAGGTGCCATTTACCCAATTTTCAATAATGAAATCCCATGGCAATGAGTTTTCCCAACTCATATTTTTGTCTAAAATGAATTATACACATTCCGACTAATATTCAACACATATACATATTCCAAACGATAATCCCACACATTCCATCATGATATACCTTCAATTATTGTAAATCAACATACTTCTGTATTTTCTATGCAACCTTAATATAAATTTTGGGTGACTAGTAACCCTAGGTTGTTATCATGCTCAAATTTTTAAATCAAGCTTATAACAGGTTTAATAAACCTACCTGGAACCTGTAGAAGTTCTTAGACACCTCACATTATCGTTTGAACGTAAAACTCCTAAATTTTCTTCAAAACCCTAGTTCCTTCCTTACTGTTTTCAGTTCGAAATCGGTACTAATTTGTAGATGAGAGGTGTGTTAATCACTTGGCAACATACATTGCAAAAATAAGTTAAGTATTTAGAAAGATTTGGTCAAACTGAATGAGAGAATGAGAGAGATATTTTTATAGAGAGAGAGAAATGAATAAATGAAGAAGACACTGAGGAGTTAATTCTCCCTTATAGGTATTTAAAATAGTGGGTGAAAAAACCAAATTGCCCATCGAATTTTATCCTGATTTGTGTCATGTATCGATACCTTTGGATTTTGTATCGATACTTTTGGGCTGAATATCGATACATTTAATATAGGTATTGATCCGTTTCTTAAAATTTTTTTCTCGAAATTCCATCGATCTTGAGTATCAATATCTTTGCCTTTATGTATCAATCCCTCTCTTTTTAAAGTATCGATACCTTTATTGAATGTATTGATTTGGTTTGCCTTATAAATAATTTTCAATTCTCTGTTTTGCCATGTATCTGTTAAAGATATACTTTAGAACCAATCGTATCATACGGTTCAGAGATATCATCTTTATGTATATATATTTATGTAATTAATTGTAAATTAGTTTACAATTAATAAAATGACTTTTATATCATTTTGCATGTTTAATTATGAATTTATATTCTATATATAATGCAGAATGAGATCTTGTGATATATTATGATGTCAAGACTCTATCTACAAAGAGTATGACATTGCATGACTAGTATGTTTGATGCTGCCAATAATTAGTATTGGATACTAATAGTTGGGTGATAAGTTTCATGTCACAACAGTATAAACATGGATCATATGTTGGAAAACATGTTGCTGAATGTGATCAAACGTGATAAATCACATGGGTGATTATCCAAAGTCAATGATACGTCACACAACCGTACTAGTGTATCACTAGTTCTATGACTTAAGGTATCATGATTGCCCTCTGCACTGAAGCACATCGTTCACTTGTGTATATCGCATCGAGCTAGACACGCCTAGTGAAAGCAGCTTGCTAGCAATGTGTTTAAGTGTATAAGGATAGGTGATAGCCAATATGGATTCTACTGGCTCAGATGTTAAAGCTTGAGAACCTAGGGGGAACTGTCATATACGAGAATAAAGTTTTTAGCTAAAGCATGTATGTCTAGAAAAGTGTTTCGCGGATATATGAATCTTATATATGATTGAGGTTCTTATCCTATGATTGAGTTAAGGGTTTGACAATACCATAACACGCACTTGAACGGGAGTCGACAGTAGAGGGATTTTACTACATGCACATACGACTATATGAGTTTATCCGGTATATTCATTCATTTGTGTCTGGGGGTCATGACCTTTGGCTAGAGGTCACTCATGATCATTGGGAACTTTGGCTACAAAGAGTTCGTGTCTATCCATGTCCAGTTCACAATGAACTCAGGGGATCACACAATTAGTCGGTTACTTAATGATGATAGTAATTGTTATTATACAATAATCATTAATTAGTCAATGATATTGTTTCGATACATTGATCGGATAGTAATTTGATTATTTATTGTAAAGAATAGATTTTCTAGCTAAGACTCGTTAACACCCGTATGCGTAGGAAATGTTTCAATTATTAATGGGATAACGTAAATATGATTTACGAATATTATATTAGTATATAAAAATATAATATTTTAATATTGATTAAAGTATTAATATAATAATAAAATCTTATGTAATGATTATAATATTATATATATATATATTAAAGTAATATATATATATATATTAATCATCACTAATTATATATTATTAAAGTAATAATATAATATGTGTGTGTGTGTGTGTATATTCTCTCTCCCTCTTATCACATGGGTTTTGTTTATTTTGATAAATGAAAATTCAAGTGGGTAAGTGAATGAGTAGTTCGGCTGTGCAGGCAACAAGTGGAATCCTTAGATTGCTGAAAAGAAAGAATTAAGTGTTAAGTCTAAAGATTGGATGTTATGCCTTCTCCTATTTTAATAAAAATTTACTAAGTTTTTCGTACCAAACTCTAGATACTTATTTTAAACCATAAAGTGTCTTAGTGAGTTCGTAAACATAATTTGAAAATTTATAGTCCTCAAAACCGGGAGGTTGTTCTACATAAACTTTTTCATTTATAAAAACCATTTAAAAATACACTTTTGACATCCATTTGGTAGAGTTTGAAGTTTTTATAATATACAAATGTTAAGAACACTCTAATAGCTTCTAATCTAGCTATGGGAGTATAAGTTTCATCATAGTCTATTCCTTCTTTTTCACTATATCCTTATGCCACTAGTCTGATCTTATTTTAAGAAATATTATCATTCTCATCAAGTTTGTTTCTAAACGCCCATTTAGTACCTATAGTTGGATAATCATTAGGTCAAGGTACTAGGTCTATACTTCAATTTTTTGAAATTGATTTAACTCCTCTTGCATGGTTATTAACTAATTTTCATCTCTAGAGCTTCTTCAACTTGTTTTGGCTCAACTTGAGAGACAAATGCCAAGTTTTGAACATCATTTAGATTTCCATACATCTCTCTTGCTCTTCTTCTAGTTTTAACTCCTTGTGAGGGATCTCCTATTATTAACTCTTTTGGATGGTTAGATACATATCTACATACTTTCGGAAGTTCTTTAGAAGCTTCATCTCCTTCTACAATTTCTTTTTCTTTTTTTAAGGATGTTTCATTTAAGTTTAAGTTATCCAAGTTTTCAATAACTTTTAATTCTTTTTCCTTTTCTTTGGCAATTAATTTAGCCAAGTCGAGATCAAATTCATCAAATGTTACATGTATCTTTCTTACACGACTTAAGTTCTCCCATTGAAAACTCTATAGGTTTTGCTTTTGAATGAGTATCCTAAAAATATTCCTAGATCAAATTTGGGCTCAAATTTTTCAAAATTGTCTTTTGTATTAAGAATATAACAATTGCATCTAAATACTCTAAAGTACTTAATATTGGGTTTTCTTTGAAAGATTAGCCCATATAGAGTTTTGTTTAATATTTTTTTAATTAGGACCCTATTTTTTATATGACATGCGGTGTTTATAGTCTTAAGCCAACAGTATTCGGGTAGGTTACATTCACTTAACATTGTGCTGCCTATTTCTTATAAGATTCTATTCTTTTTTTTATGCAACTCCATTTTGTTGTGGGATTCTAAGTGCAGAAAAGTTGTGAGAATATCTATTTTCATTACATAGATTTTCAAAGTTTTTATTCACAAACTCTCCACCTTGATCACTTCAAATTCTTAAAATTTTGTAACCCATTTCGTATTTTTTTTAATCTTCTTTGAAAATTTCTAAAAAGTCTCAAATGTATTGCTCTTGCTATCTAAGAATAATACTTAAGTAAATCTTGAGTAATCATCCATTATTACATATGCATAAATCTTTAATGTTAAGGATGCAACTTTATTTGGTCCAAAAAGATCCATATGTAGAAATTCCAATGTTTTTGTTGTGGAAACTATATTTTTGTATTTAAAGGATGTTTTGACTTGTTTTTCTTGTTGGTAAGAACCACATATTTTGTCTTTTGTGAAGTTTAGATTAGGTAGATCTCCTAACAAGTCTTGTTTAGCTAATTTTAGCGAAAAAATCCATACTGAAATGTTCTAATCTTCTATGTCACTTTTAAGAATCATCACATAGAATTTGCAAACAAATGTCATTCACTTCATCCAAATTTTCTAGTTCTATGATACACCAATGTTTCTAGGTACATAAAATAGCTTATTTGTATACTCATCTAACACTTTACAACCGTTTTTAAGAAATATAACTTTATATCTATAATCACACAATTGACTAATACTAAGCAAGTTATATTTCAAACCTTCAACATACAAGACATCTTTAATTAGAATTGAGTTGATACATATTGTTCCAATACATTTTACCTTATCTCGGTTATTGTCTCTAAAGATCATATCTTTTCGTTCTTATTTTTTTATATGGAGAAAAAACATCTTGTTTCCCATCATGTATCTTGAGCAACTACTATCGAGGAACCATATTTTCTTGTATTTGTTACTCTTCACATTAGGTACTTACAAAATAGACAAGTTTATTTTGGTACCCAAGTGACTTTGGGTCAATAAATATTAGTTTTATCCTTAAAAGTCTTCACCATTTTAGCATGTATGATTTCTTTAAGTTTTGTTTACTTGGGTACCCACATCGTCTTAAGTCCATTATATGTGTTTTTCTTTTGTAGACATGTTTTGCTATAGTGGCATTTCCTGTTGCAATAATGAGAAGTAATGGAGATGCTACTTATTGATTGGATTTCACAAAATAATTTGTATAGGCTTTTTGTTTTGTTCCTTGTTTGTAGCCAAGTATAACTTTATCAAACATTAATCTTTAGCTATCTAAGAGTTTATTTAAGGATTTTTTCTCTTGTGTAAATTTTGTTAACATTTTTTTAAGGGAAACTTTTTCATCTTTCATGATTTTGTTTTCATCTTTTAATTCATCAAACTCCTTAGACATGCTAGATTCATTTTTAAGTTCAAGTTCTCTAACTCTTATTTTTAATAAATCACTTTCTTTTAGCATTAAGGAATTCTTTTTCTTCAATTGTTTATGTTTAACACACAATTTTTGAAAATCATCTCCAAGTTATTCATACAATGAGCCCAAATCATCTCCTAATAAGTCATCGTTGTAACTACTTGAGCATATATCATAGTATGAAGAGTTTTGGTCTAGGGATATTACCTTATCGTTTTGCTTTCCCATGAGGCAAAAGTTTTCTCACTCGTTTTCTGATGATGAAGCGCTCTCTTCACTGGATGAGTTATCTCATGTTACATTCATTACCTTCTTCATTTTCTTGTTTTTCTTATCTTTCTTTAATAGACATTCGGGTCTTATATGTATTGATTTCTTGCACTCATAGCAGATGATTTCCCTTTATTTTTCATTCTGTTTTTCCTTTTCATTATTCTTTTTGAACTTTTCATTTCTTGAGAAGTCTTTTCTTCTCCAACTTCTTTCTTTAGACCTATCTTTGTTGAAGTACTTCTTCAGTTTCTTAGCCATGAGAAGAAATTCATCCTCCTTGGATTCTTCTTCGCTTTCATCGTCTTCTTCTTCCTTTTTAGTGATCTTTAAGGTAATGTTTTTCTTTCCCTTTTGTCTATCTTCATCCTCATTCTATTTGCCTTCCAATTCATAAGTTATGAGTAAACTAAGAAGCTTTTTGAGAGGCAATGTTCTCAAATCCTTAGCCTTTCTAATTGCTGTCACCTTGGCTTCCCAGCTTTTAAATAGACTCCTTAGATTTTTTGGACAATATCTGCATTTGAATAAGATCTACCAAGAACTTTAAGTTAATTTGTAATATTAGTAAAACGAGTAAATATATCCTTTATGCTTTCATGCGGCTCTATTTTAAACAATTCATAGTCATGAACTAATATGCTAATTTTCGAGTCTTTGACTCTATTAATTTCCTCACGTGTAACCTCAAGCATGTCCCAAACAGACTTAGCGGTTTCACATCTTGAAATTTTATTAAATTTGGCTATGTCTAGAGCACAATAGAAGATGTTCATAGCTTTGCCATTTAGGGTGAAACGATTTTTCTCTTCAGGTGTTCATTCCCTCTTTGGCTTTAATTTTTTCTCTCTAGTTATCACATCCTTTGTTGTAGATGGAAATTTATCCTCCTTAGATTCTTCTTCGTTTTCATCATCTTCTTATTCCTTTTTAGTGATATTTAGGGCGACGTTTTTCCTTCCCTTCTCTCTATCTTCATCCTCATTCCGTCTGCCTTCCAACTCATAAGTCATGAGTGAATCGAGAAGCTTTTCGAGAGGCAATGTTCTCAAATCCTTAGCCTCTCTAATTACTGTCACCTTAGCTTTCCAACTTTTAGATAGACTCTTTAGAATTTCGATAACAATATCTGCATTTGAATAAGATCTACCAAAAGCTTTAAGTTTATTAATAATGTCAATAAAACAAGTAAACATATTCTTTATGCTTTCATGCGGTTCCATTTTAAATAATTCATAGTCATGAACTAACATGCTAATTTTCGAGTCTTTGAATCTAGTAATTCCCTCATGTGTGACCTCAAGCATGTCCCAAATAGACTTAGCAGTTTCACATTCTAAACTTCTATTAAGTTTGGCTATGTCTAGAGTACAGTAAAGGATGTTCATAACTTTGCCATTTAAGGTGAAACAATTTTTCTCTTCAGGTGTCCATTCCCTTTTTAGCTTTAGTTTTCTCTCTCTAATTATCACATTCTCTGTTGTGGGTGAAAAGTACCAATCTTCTATTACATTTAGGATTTCAAATCTAATATTGTTAAGAAGATTTGCATTCACTTTTTCTAGTAAGCATAATCATTACCATTAAAGAATGGTGGCCTATTTGTGGATTATCCTTTAACTACGTGTACAAAGTTGCTGCTAGATGTCATTTTTTATCTATTCCTTAAGATTATTAATCTTATTTTACTGAATTAGGCTCTGATACCACTTGTTAGCCCAACTGGCAACACCCAAGAGATGGGTGAATTAGATTATTTAAAAATTTAAGACTTAAAATGAATATAATACAGTGCAACAAATAAAATAGTAGAAAGAGAAGGCAGATACAGAGGTTATAGTGGTTCGACAAGCTTGGCCTATGTCCACTCTTTTAGTTTTGGATTACCATAGAGGTTTGACTATCTCATTGTTTTTTCGAGTCAAGTAAATCCCAATACAACTTCTTTTGGGGTGAAGGGCAACCGTACAACTTCTTTTATCCAAGTGAAGGGTAACTCAATACAATATTCTTTTGTTCCAAGTAAAGATGAGCCTAATACAATTTAAAATATTAATTATGTTTTAACAAACTCTCACAATAGAGCAAATGTATCAATATATTTGTACAAATAAATTTTATCTCACAAGAAAGAATGAAAATTTTTTACAATAAAGAGAAAAAATATTATTCACGTTGAGAATGTTTTTGTAAATGTTTATCAATTTTCATAATGAGTTCTGTTGTCTTCAAGTCTTTTATTTATGTTTATTCTCTTTGTAAAGACCTCGATGTCCAACGACTTGATTAGGTACATATAATATCATAAATGTTACAGAAGTTACCATTGAACTTTAAATCGACAAGAAGTATCAATCCTTTCTGTAAGTATATCAATCCGTTTAAGCCACAGCTTAAATCTGAGTTGGCATTTCATCCCGAGTATCGATCTACTCTTCTTAGTGTATCAATCTAGTTCCCTTCGTAAATAATTTTTAACTCTCTAGAATTGCAACTTATCGATCTCTTCAGCTTGGATATCGATCTAGTTTACTTTATAAATATTTGGCAACTCTCTGGAATTACTATGTACTGATCTCCTTGGCTTAAGCATCGATCTGGTTTGTTTTGTAAATATTTTGCAATTCTTTGAAATTGCCATATATCAATCTCCTTAGCTTAAATATCGATCTGGTCTGCTTAGTAAATATTTTGCAACTCTCTAAAATTTGTGAGTATCGATCTTCTGAACTCTAAGTGTTGATCTTCTCTGAACGTATCAATTTCCTTTGATTGGGTATCAATCCCTTTGACTTGGTGATTTCTTTTTAAGCTTCTGCTTTTACAGGTATCGATCTCTTCACTTCCTTGTATCGACCTTTTTAAAGTGTATCGATCTGTTAATCAAGGGTATCGATCCGTTTGACTTGTTAATTTCATCTAAAGCTTCTGCCTTTGTGGATATCAATCTCTTCATTTTCTTATATCGACCTTCTTAAAGTGTATCGCTCTAATCAATCCGTTTACTAGAAATACAAATCATTTGCCTTCACATATCGATTTTTTTAAACTTTAAAGGTACTTTTCAAATTGATTTGTTAGGATTGATAACAAGCATATTCACATATACTTTATTTGATTATCAATAAGTATAAATTCATTTATTATCACAAATTAATTTGACATTACAATAAACTTAGTCATCATCGAAAATATATATTTACCTATTTTGATATCATCAATTTAAAGCATATTCACACATACTTTATTTGATTATCATTAAGTTTAAATTCATTTATTATCACAAATTAATTTGACATTACAATAAACTTAGTCATCATCGAAAACATATATTTACCTATTTTGATATCATCAATTTCATGTTTCAATTACTAACATGATATCATTACTTACAATGTGGAAATAGGTTCTCTTCTCCTTGAGTAGCCTAGAATAAGTTTTTCAGTAACCAGGGGTATATTTGGGATTGATTCTGATAAGTTAAGGGTTAGTCATGTAGGGTTGATTCCTAAAGAATCAAGGGGTTGATCGTGTAGCTGATTAAGAACTGGAGAGACTGTGGTCTTATGCTAAATAATGACCTCTAAGTTAAGGAAAAATAACTCATTTTCTTTATCTTCACTCACACTTTCCCCATAAAGATGAGAACCTAAATAGAAATGTTATTTTTCAGCAAAGGTGACATTCATTGAAATTAAGATTTTATGAGAAGTAGGATGATAGCATTTATACCCCTTTTTAGTGGAAGAATAACCAACAAAGAAGCATTTTAATGTTCTTGGATCGAGTTTTCCTCTGTTAATGTCATGAATGTGAACAAAAACCACACATCCAAAAAAAAATTGGGGTTAATTTAGAAGCTATTTGTGAATTGGGGTAATGCTCATGAAATACATTCATAGGACTCTTGAAACTGAAAACTTTAGAGCACATTTTATTTATTAAGTGACTATAGTGAGGACCGATTCACCCTAATAAGATTTAGGGACATTATTTTGAAAGAGGAGTGTTCTTGTGATTTTGAAGAGGTATTTATTTTTAAGCTCGGCTACCCTGTTTTGCTTCGGCATATTAACATAAGATGAGTAATTAATAATTTCTTATTTTTAAAGAAAATATGAAAGATTTGATTAAAGTAATGTCTTGCATTATCACTTTGTAAGTTTTTGATCCTCACCCCAAATTGGTTTTTGATCAATTGGAAAAATTTCACTAACTTCGGATTTTGTTTTTATAAGTAAACATAAGTTACCCATGTGCAATTGTCTATAAATGTAACAAACCACCTTACCTCAGTAATGTTCAAAATTTTAAAAGGACCCCATATATCAAAATGGATTAAAGAAAAAGGTAACATATATCTAGTTTTACTCAAAAGATAAGAGACACATTTGTGTTTAGTAAGTTCACACACATAACAATGTAAACTACTTATTTTAATATTTTTGAATAATAATAAAAGCATAGTCTTGAGCAAACTGAATGGTGGATGACCAAGATGATAATGGTGGAGCCAAATGTCCTCTTTATTGGTAAAATAACCAGATAGATTTGATTTTGAATGGGACTGGTTACTATCTTCTTTAGCGTCAAGGATATAAAGCCGATTCCTTTCCTTAACAAGCCCAATCGTCTTTCCCAAGACCTGGTCTTTCAAAATACAATGAGTGGGATAGAAAATCACTTGATAATTCATATCACATGTAACTTGTTTTATAGACAAAAGACTTGCAGCTAATTTAAGAACATGTATGACATTTTTTAACATAATTTTGGAAATGAAAAAAATAGTTTCTAGACTTGCAACAATAATAAAAGTTCCATCGGCAATTTGGTTTTTCTATTGCTAGGATAAGGTTTATATGAGCAAAAAAACTGATGTGAAAAAACCATATGATTGGCAGTACCAGAATCTATGATCCAAATATTATTTTGGATAAGAAAAAAGGTATTGAAAGCATAAGAATTAGAGAACTTACCTAATTGAGCTAGAGAACAAGAGTTGTCAGGTTTCCCAACTAATTTTAGCAAGGATTTCTGCTTTTCAATCTCTTTCTTGAGAGTCTTCAGTCTATCTTGGTTTGGTTTTTCACTAGGAAAATCCTTAGCATTCGTCATCTTGGTTTGGTTGTTCTCAAAGCTATCTCCACTGATTACCTCCCTTTTCTTCAACATTTGGAGGCTTCTCGTGGAGTTTCATTATTATTAGTCTTGGCATTGTGTCCATCCTTTATGGAATTCATAGTAGATCCTTCATTTACTAAATTGTCAAGTATAACTTCTCGGGGACTCTCTTCAACCCGTATTACTGAGAAAATTGTTAGAGAAATGCCCAAGAACCAATTATGTCATACGGTTCAGGGACATTACTCCTTTTTGTGTGTGTGTGTGTGTGTGTGTGTTTGTAATTAGTTGTAAAGTTGTTTATAATTAATAAAATGGCAATTATTTCATTTTGCATTTGTTCAGTTGCTAATTTTAATTTTATATTTAATGCAGAATGATATCTCGTAATATATTATATGTCAAGACTCTATCTACAAAAAGTTATAAATATGAGTATAGAGTCTCCGATTTAAATATATCCGAATCAGTTCATAGTTGAGATGATGTCACTAGGAACAATGATATTGCATGACTGACATGTTTTATTGCTGCCACTAATTAGTATTCGATGTTAATAATTGAATGATGTATCTCTTGTCATAAGAGCATAAACATGAATAATACGTTTAAGAACGTATTACTGAACGTGACCAAACATGACGAATTACATGAAAAATTATCCACAGTTAATGATATGTCGTACAACATACTAATGTACCACTAGTCCTTTGACTTGAGATATCACAGCTGCCCTCCGTACTTAGATAGATTGTTCACTTATGTGTATCATATTAGGCTAGCCATATCTAGTGAAATAAGCATGATGGCAATGTATTATTATTGTATGAGGACAGGTAATGATCAATATGAAATTTGTTTGCTCAGATATTTGAGCTTGAGATCTAATGTGGGACGATTATACACGGGAATTAAATCTCTGATCAAAGTATGCAATTTTCAAAAATAAGCTTTGCAGATACATGGATCTCGTATATGATTAAGTTTCCAATCTTATAATCAAGTTAGGGGTTTGACAACACCATGACCTGCACTCGTTCAGGAGTCAACAGTAGAGGAACTGTACTACATGTAAATGCGACTATATGGATTTATCCGAAAATATATTCTTTGTATTCTAAGAGTCATGATATCTTACTAGAGGTCACTCATGATCATTGAGAACTTAGGTTACAACTAGTTGTACTGATGTAACAGCCCATATTTTTCATAAACAATTATAATAAAATTTTGGTAGCTAGAATGATAATTTTTTTTAGGCTTAAAGGGTTAATAATTTGAAGAGTAAGTTTAAATTAAATGGGCCCAAATAATAAATTTAGTAAATGAATAGTTTTGGGGCCATTTTATAAAATAATTTAAGCTTAAATAAAATTTCACAAAATCATTTATAAATTGGGCTTTAATAAAATTAAACAAAAATTAAACCTATTACTAAATATGCATGACTGGCCCACTCTAGAGTTTTCTACACACATCTTGCCAATTTAAGAAGCAACAAAAAGACAAAAAAAAAAGATGGAGAAACCCATTTACACCTTATCTTAGCTGGGAGAAATGAAAATGGGAAGAGAGAGGAATTTGTGAAACAGATTGAAGATGTCCAAGAGAAAGTGTGGAATAAAGCATTGGAGGCAATTCCATTTGGTGAAAATGAAGTACAGGCACTTACAGGTTCTTTGGCTGACTTTTATTAGGCTCAATCTCATTGGGAAAGAGAAGTTTTTGCTAAAGAAAGTGAGAAGATCGTTGAAGAAGTTTCCAATGCTAAGCATGTCAGGCTTGTCAAACGGATTGAACACAAACTTGCTGTTGTAAGTATAATCTGATTTTTCTTGACTATATGATGCTTGAGTCATATTTCGATTGAGGAACTTGTAGACATTTAAAATGAACACAAAACCTTCCATAGTTTATATACCTTATTCGATGCTCAAGTAATTTTGTTTTGGTTTAAAGGCGTTGGAAGAAGCAGTCCCTGTAATTTAGTTCAGACATTGCATAGGAGGAAGTTCAATTTTTTTTTTTAAAGTTACCTAATGAACTATAGGGTCTTCCTTGCAATTACATTTTCATCTTGATTTAATGGTGGAAGTGTTAGCACCTCTAAAAGAAGTTCTTTATTGTAGAAACGCCATAAATAGTTGTACTTACCACTTGAAAAGACCATCCTATACTAGAGACCAAACTTTTTTTTAAAAAAAATCTATTGTTGCTCCCTTGCTTTTTCATTGAGGAACGTATCATTTGATATGATGACCAAGCATTTGTAGAGCATCATGTAAAAAAAGTGAAAGAGGAATGTAAGGATAGACTATAAAGACTAGTAGTAATGCTATTGTTCTACCATAATTGATGGCTAAGGTAATTTGTCATTTCCATGTTATTGTGGTGATCGTTATTGTTGCTGGTGGTGATTGATGAACGCTACTTTGAGATTTGGAGGATGTGGTGGTATTTCTAAAATGATAATCACTTTGGTGGCATTGGATATTTCTTGATTATGACATTGAATATTGTGTGTATATGGTTGTGTTTACGCATAAGACATGTGCTATTTAAGTGTTAATGAATGTTAGGAAATGGTAGCTAAGTGTAGAGCTGAAATTTGATTTATAAGAATACATGTCGGTTACTAGAATTTCTAATCTAGGCTTAATATTTTGTTTATAAAATAAATTGTAAACCTCTATTTAACAATTCCTAAAATTTAACGAAAATTAGACACGATTACAAGTAACATTATAAAAAAAATAAGAATTTTCCGTGATAGGGTGAGTTTTCAAAAAATTTAACAACTTGGTTGACATGTATGGCATTTAAGTTTGTCGAAAATATTGAGTAGCGTACATAAAACCCAAAACAGAATAGTATTTTTGACATTTGATTTTAGCGTTGTAAAATTCTATGAAAACTAGACATACAAGAACATGTCCAAAAATCATATCATTTCATTTAGGGATGAATTCCTAGTAAACATCGAAAGTCGATTACCCCGTTTCGGCATTGTATACTATCATATGTCTGCGCAGCGTATACTAAATTAATTATAACTCAAAATATTATGAATCAAAATCAAAATCCGTAAAGGGATATAGAAAATATACATAACAAGGAATGACATAGTTCAAAATTAGATTATTTGGTTAAGAAACGAATTCCCAGCAAAATTTGAAAACTAGTACCCTGTTTTGGAATGGAATTGGAATAGTGTTCATTTATTTAAGTAAAAGTTGAGCTATAGAAGTCCAAGTGAAGCATCATAAAAAGTCATGTAAACTAGACTTATAAAGATGAACATATTAAAATTTTGATTTAAAATTTATTACCGATTTATCCAAGCAAAAGTGCGAAGTGACCTTTCTCGCGGATAAATATTACTTAGATAACTGAAATGGAAATTGTGATTTTTCAAATTGGCTAATGGGGAATCGTAGACATTCTGAATTCAAATTTGGATTCATTGTACATAGTATATTTATTCATCCTTGAGATAGGTGTACCACATTTCGAGTTTTAACAAAAGAATGTTTAATTGTAGATCGTTGATCAGGCCGACCGTTAATAGTGTCGGGAGTTAGACGAAGTTAAGCATAAAACAAGTGTGAGTGGATACTCTTGTTGGAGATATGCCCTAATGATGAGAGACCCCTTTGAACACGAAGCCAAGGAAACCCCACAAAAGATAACTAAGCCCAAAAACCTCGAATCATAATTTTTGTAAGAACAAAATCCTTCCAAGATCTACGCAAACCTCCAAGGAACCTGCCCTTGAAAACTCTTGTAGAATCTCGATAGTCTTTTGCTAGCAAGAACATTACAAAGGTCGCTACTCCTTTAATAAGTTTTTTGTTTAATCACTAAACAAGAAGAATCACTCTTTTCATAACACACGAATTTACTCGAAATCAGGGCTTTTTTTTTTTATTCATGACATATAATGTGTTTAAATAGTTTTTCACAAGAAACCTAATATAATGCAAAGAATAAAATAATCCCTAAACTAAAAAAACCTAATTTCATGCATGGGCTTTAAAAAAATAATATTAAAGTTCAGCTCATGACACCAAAATATGAAATAACTTAAAACATAAAACATAAATTGAGCTTTTCCTCACAGTTGGGTTTGGTCTTCTAATATTTGTGTCAAATGAATCAGTTTAGGACCCTTCTCAATGAAGTTCATATGTTGCATGTCTGCTCCTCCTGTCTGAGTAGTACATTCGACCATCATATGCTGGGCTAGGCCTATCATTGCCTCCTTAATCTTCTTTGCTCTTTGTCTTGTTATAGGCTCAACTAGAACATGTAATGGATCACTCTTTTTGACTGTATCTCCTCCCTCCTTAGGTTCTCCTTGTGCTATCTAGATCACATCATTCCCTCCCTCTTCGAAATGATTCATCCTCGAATCAGCACCTACATCAAAAAGAGATAAGTCAGAAACGTTAAATGTAGCAGATACATTACACTCACTTGGAAGATTTAGCTTGTATGCATTATCATTAATCCTCTCCAAAACTTGAAAATGACCATCTCTTCTAAGTTATAGCTTGGATTTCCTCTGTGATAGGAATCTCTTCTTTCATATGTGTAGCCAAACCCAATCATCAGGCACAAACACCACATGTTTTCTTACTTTATTAGCATGAGTAGGGTACTGTTCATTCTTTCTTTGTATGTTCTCTCGTGCTTTCTCATGAATCTGCTTAACTAACTCAGTCTTTCATTCACTATTTAAGCCAACACACTCATCAACAGGCAAAGGAAATAAATCTAATAGGGTTAGTAGCTGAAACCAGTAAACAATTTCAAATGGTGAATAAGATGTAGAATAATGAATGCAACGATTATATATAAACTTAATAAAAGGCAAATACTCTTCCAAAGTCTTCAAATTATTGGTGACAATAGTACATAATAACTGAATCAAAGTCCTATTAACCACTTTTGTCTGTCCGTCAGTCTGGGGATAACATGCAGTAGAATATAAAAGTTTGGTTCCTAATTTACCCCACAAGACTTTTCAAAAGTGACTAAGGAACTTGACATCTCTGTCTGACACTATACTCCCAGGAATCCTATAGAGTCGTACTATTTCTTTAAAAAACAGGTTAGCAATGATAGTGGCATCATCAGTCTTATGACATGCAATAAAATGTGTCATCTTGCTAAATCTGTCAACCACTACAAAAATAAAATCTCTTCCCTGCTTAGTCCTAGGTAGTCCTAACACAAAATCCATAGATATATCTACCCAAGGCTCACTAGGTACTGGCAAAGGCGTATACAATCTATGAGGCATTACCTTAGATTTGGCCTTTCTACAAGTCAGACATATGTCATAAATACGCTCAACATCACGCTTTATTTTAAGTCAATAAAAACGCTCACTTAAAGTCCTTAAGGTCTTACTAATACCAAAATGCCCCATTAAACCTTCTCCATGTGCTTCTCTAACTAGTAATTCACGCATACTACAAACAGGAATGCATAACTTATTTTCTTGAAACAAAAATCCTTCATGCTTATAGAACTTATTAAATACAGACTTTTCACATATAGCATAAATTTTAGCAAAATCAGTATCACATGCGTAATGTTCCTTAATAAATTCAAACCTAAGCATTATCACACTGAGTGAAGTAAGTAAAACATTCCTGCGTGACAAGGCATCCGCAACTACATTTTCTTTACCTTGCTTATAGCGGATCACAAATAGAAATGTTTATATGAACTCCATCTACCTTGCATGGCGCTTGTTCAGCTTTCCTTGTCCCTTAAAGTGTTTCAAGGATTCATGATCTGTGTGTATGACAAACTCCTTAGGCCATAAATAATGCTGTCAAGTCTCCAATGCTCTCACGAGCACATATAATTCCTTGTTATATGTAGGGTATTTTAATGCTGCCCTATTCAATTTCTCACTGAAATAAGCAATAGGCATTTTCTCTTACATCAGCACTGCTCCAATGCCTATGCTTAAAGCGTCTCACTCAATCTTAAATGTCACATCAAAATTTGGCAACGCCAATACTGGTACACTACACAATCTCTCTTTTAAAATTTGAAAGGCACTCTCTTGCTCTTTACCCTACTGAAAACTCACTGTATTCTTCATAACCTCGGTCAGTGGTGCTGCAATGCTATTGAAATCTCGAACAAACCGTTAATAGAAGCTAACCAACCCGTGGAAGCTTCTAACCTCGCCTGCAAACTTAGGTGTAGGCCAATCTTAAATAGCCTTAACCTTCTCCCTGTCCACTTCAACACCATCTGCATATACAACAAAACTAAGAAAAACAATTCTATCTATGCATTATGTGCATTTCTTAAGGTTAGCATACAGTTTTTCTTTTCTCAAAACTTCAAAAACATGCTTCAAATGTTCTACATGCTCATCTAATGACTTACTGTACACTAGAATATCATCAAAATAGACCACGACAAACTTCCTATAAATGCACACAAGACATGACTCATTAATCTCATAAAGGTGCAAGGGGCGTTTGTTAAACCAATGGGCATTACTAACCACTCATATAAGCCATGTTTGGTTTTAAATGCTGTCTTCCATTCATCACTCTCTCTCATGCGAATTTGGTGGTACCCACTCTTAAGATCTATCTTAGAAAATAACTTGGAACCATGCAGTTCGTCTAACATATCATCTAATCTAGGGATAAGGTGGCGATACTTTACCGTTATATTGTTGACGGCTCTGCAATCTACGTACATACACCATAACTCATCTTTCTTAGGTACTAATAGGACTGGTACTACACAAGGACTTATACTTTCACGTATATAATCCTTTGCCATCAATTCCTCTACTTGCCTCTGAAGTTCCTTCGTCTCCTCAAGATTGCTTCTGTAAACCGGCCTATTAGGAATGACTACTCCAGGTATAAAATTAATCTGATGCTCAATTCCTCTAATAGGTAGAAGTCCATTAGGGATGTCCTTTATGAGTATATCATTGAATTCCTGCAAAAGAGTAGAAACAGAAATAGGGAGTGAAATATCATTAGTATTAGTCAATAAAGAAAAAGCAGTGTCTTTGAAAACTAGTAGCAGCATGAGCTTACTAGCCTTAAAAGCTCTTCTCACATTGCCCTTAGTCAAATAGAAACTTATTTTCGCTCTCCCCTTTTTATCTCTCTCACTCTCTGCCCTTCTATTAAACCTCCTCTCATTTCTCCTATCCATCGGCCTATACCCATCCTCATCATCGTCCTCATTGAGATCTTCAAGCTCATCTAAGTTATTTTCAGCCTTAAGCTCATCTAAGTTATTATATACCTCAAACTCATCAATTGGTGCCATCTGCTGTTGTTGCCTTGTTGGTATTTGCCTAGAATGTTGTGGCTCCACAAGCCCCCTCTGAGCACTAGTTAACTGAAAACTAGTTACCTCCCAAGAAAGCTTCTCCAAGACAGTGTTCATGTTCTCTATCATGTCCATAAACTTCCTGTCTAAGGCATCAAGTCTGTCGGAAAGACCCAATTCTTTCTCAGCCATCTCAATAAACAGGTTAGTAATAATAAAAATAATAATAAATAAATAAAAATTAACCTCACAAACCCTCACGTATTTACACTCAAGATGTCACTCCGCTCGTGTTTATACTCGATTGGCTTTTCTCAATACTGTGTTCACACCTTCTTCCTTTTACCGCTCAAGAGAATTACCTCAAGTTCAATGTCGAACTACTAACTATTCAAAAAGAATTAACAATCAATGTTTAATCCTAGCTAGCAATAAACCACAAGAATCATTAGGTGCTAGGGTATCAAGCAGAAGTATAATAACTCAAGCGACAAATACAAAACTCAATCAAAGAAAACCTATACCTAAAGAATTTTTTTTTTAATCGGTATGCAATTTTGGAAGAATTTTTTTGGCGTCAATAGAAATTTTGATGAAATATGGTTCATGGACACCCCTTCTATCAAATACAACAAATCAAATTCAGCCAAAAAAATTACTTTTTTACTCTTTATTTTTTTGGAACACGTCCTAAATAAACAACTTACTAATTAACTCCCACCATTTTGTCCACCCCAATTTAGGAAGTAAGAAGATCGAATCTTCTTGTTTTTTTTTTCTTTTAGGGAAGTCGAATTTGAAACAGAATTTGGCAGTGAAACCGAATTTGAAGCAATTAAGGAAAAAAATCAAAAATTGACTCTATTACGGAAGCTAAATCTGACACAATTATAGAAAATAGAGAGCCGTAAAAAAAGCAAAAGAACATGCAATGACCGAGACAAGGATTTCACAAGGAACAATTCATGATGACTCAAACAAAAGGAACAAAAAAGAAAAGAAAAAAAAAACAAAAGAAACAAAGATAGAAATCAGACTTTGGAACCCTAAGCTCTGATACTAACTAACGAGAAACCCCTTGAACACGAAGCCAAGGAAACCCCGCGAAAGAGAATTAAGCCCAAGAACTTCAAATAGTGATTTTTGTAAGAATAAAATCCTTTCAAGATCTATGCCAACCCCCAAAGAACCTGCCCTTGAAAACTCTTATAGAATCTCAATAGTCTTTTGCTAGCAAGAACGCCACAAAGGTCGCCACTCCTTTGATAAGTTATTTGTTCAATCACTGAATAAGAAAAATCACTCTTCTCACAACACACGAATTTACTTAAAATCAAAGGTTTTTTTAATTTATTACATACAATGTGTTTAAATAGTTTTTCACAATAAACCTAATAAGATGCAATGACTAAAATAATCCTTAAGCTAAAAAAACCTAATTTCGTGCATAGACTTTAAAAAATAATATTAAAGTTCAGCTTATGACACCAAAATATGAAATAACTTAAAACATAAAACATAGATCGGGCTTTTTCTCACAGTTAGGCTTGGTCTTCTAATATTTGGGTCAAATGAATCAGTCTAGGACCCTCCTCTATAAAGTTTATATGTTGCATGTCTGCTCCTCCCATCTTAGTAGTACATTCAACTATCATGTGTTGGGCTAGGCCTGCTATTGCCTCCTTAATCTTCTTTGCTCTTTGCCTTATAATAGGTCTAACTAGAACATGTAATGGATTACTCTTTTTGATCGTATCTTCTCCCTCCTTAGGTTCTCCTTGTGTTATATGGATCACATTACTTAGAACCAATCATGCCATACGGTTCAGGGATATCATCCTTATATATATATATATATATTTCTGTAATTAATTATAAATTAGTTTATGATTAATAAAATGACTTTTTATATCATTTTGCATGTTCAGTTGCTAATTTATATTATATATATATATAATGTAGAATGAAATCTCATGATGTATTATGATATTCAGACTCTTTCTGCAAAGAGTTGTAGATATGAATACAAAGTTTTGATTTAAATACATCCGAATCTGTTATCGGTTGAGGTGATGTTATATGAGAGTATGACATTGCATGATTGATATGTTTGACGCTGTCAAGGATTAATATTGAATACTAATAGTTGGATGACGAACCCCATGTCACAAGAGCATAAATATGGGTAATACGTTAGAGAACGTGTTACTGAATATGACCAAACATGACAAATCACATGGGTAATTATTCTCAGTCAATGATACGTCACATTGTCGTACTAGTGTACCAATAGTTATATGACCTGAAGTGTTATGGTTGCCCTCCGCACTGAGGCACATCGTTCACTTGTGTATATCGCATCGGGCTAATCACACCTGGTGAAAGAATCTTGTTGGCAATGTGTTTTAAATGTATGAGGACAGGTAATGACCAAAATGGAATCTGCTGGCTCAAATGTTGGAGCTTGAGATCCTAGGTGGAACTGTCATACGCAGGAATAAAGTCTTTGTCCAAAGCATGTATATCCAGAAAGATGTTTTGCAGATATATGAATCTTGTAAATGATTGAGGTTCTTATCCTATGATTGAGTTATGGGTTTGATGACACCATGACCCGTACTCAATTAGAAGTTGACAACAGAAAGACTTTACTACATACACGTACGACTATATGGGTTTATCCAGTATATTCATTCATTTGTGTTTGAGGGGCATGACATCATACTAGAGGTCACTCATGATCATTGGAACTTTGGTTACAAAGAGTTGTACCAAAGAGTTCGTATTTACCCATGTCCATCTTACAATGAACCCAGTGGGTCACACACATTAGTCAGTTACTTGATGATGATAGTAGTTGCTATTATACAATAATCATTAATTAGTTAATGATATTACTCTTATACTTTGATCGGATAGCAATTTGATTCTTTATTGTAAAAATAAATTTTCTGACTAGGACGCGCAGGCACTCGTATACGTGAAAAATGTTTCGATTAATTATGAGATAACGTAAATATGATTTACGAATATGATATTAATATACATAGATATAGTACTTTAATATTGATTAAATTAATAATAAAATATCAAAAGGTAATGATTAAATTATATATATATATATTCTCTCTCTCTTGTCACATGAGTTTTATTTATGGGTTTTGTTTATTTTGATAAATGAAAAGTTAAGTGGGCAAGTAGATGAGTAGGTCGGCTGTGCAGACAACAAGTGAGCAATTGGATTGCTAAAAACGAAATGACTTAAGTGTTAAGTCCAAGAAAAAAAAAGAAAAAAGGAAGTGATGCAAATGTCTTCTCTTACATGGAACCGAGAACACTTCTTCTTCTTCTTTTTCTCTTTATTTTTCAATGAGCACCATTCTTAGAGAAGCTTAGTGTGTGTTTGGTTTTGAACCAAAAACAGAAAAGAGAAGAAAAAAGCTAGAGAGAGAAAGCTTTGGTTTAGCTTAGTAAAGCTAAAACCCATAGGTTGAAGATCCCACAACGAAACCGAAACCATTGTTGCCAACTCGACATGTGGATATGCTTGGAGGCAAGTAAGGAGAATGGTTTGCTGTTCTGGATAACAAATCAGATAGGTACGACTTCTCAACTTTGTATTTAAGTTTAAAAATATTTTAAATCCCAATATATATATATATATATATATCCACATGTCTAGATCCGTTTGGAAGCCTTTTCGCATGTCCTTGTGACGACGTGGCTTCCTGAAAACCGATCCTGCACATTGCGCTTCCGCTACTTGTGCGAAACAAAGCATTGTTTCCCTTCAACTCTATCTTCTTTCAATTTATTGTTTGAATACAATGTTTGATATATAAATATTTTTAGAAAGGGAATGAATTATTTATCTGTAATTGAAGAGAATTATTGTGATTAATTGATTTATGCTCATTTGAATATGTTTAAGTACGTTAACGTTTCTTTGAAGTTGATATGTGTCTCTTTTAAATTCGCGATTTAAGAAAGTGATTTTGAAAAGAATTTTGATACACGTACATGGATTTTGTAACACTATTTTAGACAATGATTTCGATACATTATGATATAGTTATTTCAAAACATGATTTTGGAAAACTTGGTATTTTTCTAAAAGATTTTCGCCTTACGAGCCAAAGATTGCCTTTGGGCCAGAGGTTTGCCTTCAAATCAGAGTTCACCCTACGGAGCTAGAGGTCGTATTCTGACTAACTATGACACATCGCAGGCTAGAATACCAGAGTCATAAAGTTTTCTATTTTTTTGACTATTTTTCCGAAATTGGTTTTATCATAGAAGAGCTGCTGAGTTTTCTGAGATCGACTTTAAATAACAAAAACTATAATATGGCATGGATTTCATTGTTGACTTAAAAATAATGGATTTTCTGATATCATGGTTTTTCTTAGTACACTATATCCAGTCACTGGGTCTTCCAAGTTTTGCAAGTTGGATACTCAGTTAGAAAGAGAGGAACATTATAGTAGAGAGGCAAAACCTACGGAGGCAATGATACGCACTACAGTCACTAGGGCATATGGATACGCACAATATCTATTTTTATGACTATTTTTCCGAAATTGGTTTTATCACAGAAGAGCTGCTGAGTTTTCTGATATCGACTTTAAATAGCAAAAACTATAATATGACATGGATTTCATTGTTGACTTGAAAATAATGGATTTTTTGATATCATGGTTTTTCTTAATACACTATATCCAGTCACTGGGTCTTCCAAGTTTTGCAAGTTGGATACTCAGTTAGAAAGAGAGGAACATTATAGTAGAGAGGCAAAACCTGCGGAGGCAATGATACGCACTACAGTCACTAGGGCATATGGATCCAACATGCATAAAGTGTTATAATTAAAGTTAGACAAGTATTTCGGCATAAATGACATGGCACCAAATATTATATAACATTAATGTATTCTGTTTATGTTTCATAATCCGACATATTGCCCTTGTGCAATACATGCATGGTCTAATATGTTACAATGAGTTTATAAAAGTTATATATACATTTAGATAGACAAAAATAGAGGCTCAGGGTGACGAAGGATTCTGTCACTTGCTGGTAGCATCTCCGGATTTCGAAATGTTACAACCGAAGTAAAGGAAAAAAGTTCGTATTGACTCATGTCTAGTTTACAGTGAACTTAGGGGGTCACACACATTAGCTGGTAAGTTGACAATAGATAAAATAAATATCATTAAGTCAGTTAATGATGTTTCATATTTATATATCCATGTCAAATTTTACATATTATATCACATACTAAATCTCACACTTAAGTTAATAGCCAATCACATATCTAACTACCATATTAACTCAATAAAATCAAATACCAATTAACAATAAATCTATCATTTCTTACACAAAATCAATAGAAATATCACATAAATAGTAAATTCCTAAATTTCATTTTACTAGTCGATCAGTTTCACATTTTCGTGAGTTTGGAACCATCAACATTTAGTCAACCTACTCCAAAAACTCAAAAATTTTATGCTAAGGCCTATTATTCCATGGAACCATTCTGTTTACCCAATATATATTAAATCTCAATTACTCAATACTCGTTATACTCGTATCATGAGCTGACTAAAGTCATCTAAGCCTCCTTAATGTGTCAACTAATCATAAACATTGCATGTGTGAAAATGAAAGTCATTACAATAACTATTTTACCCTTATATTCGAAGAACATGAATTATAGCTGAGTTCTATCCTGTACTGTGTATCTTCTTTTCTTTAAAATCTTGGTCAAATATGTACCAACAGGTGGCTATTGAGTGTCCATTCTTATTCCAAATCTGGCAGATGATCTTTGGTGTTCTTCTTCTAGGTGAGTTGCTTCCTCTTCCTTTACCTGTGCTCACCCTTCCTTTGTTGGCAGAGAAGTTAGATGTTCTGCCTTTTGAGAACTTCTTGTTCCAGTTTCCATGATTGAATCTTGAGGCCATAATGACTTTCACAGCAGTTATACATATGCATCTTCAAGGGTTATTGTTCCTATTTTAGAAGTTATGTTTACCACCATTGCATCAAATTCTTGACCAAGACCTTCAAGAATATACTCTATCAACTCTTCATCTAAGATTGGTTTCCCAGTTATTGTTAATGCATCAACAAATCCCCTCATCTTGCTATAGAAATCATTGACTAACTGAGCACCCTTTTTTACTTAATTGAATCTAATTTTTAAGTCGTAATATCCTGGCATTTGTGAGGAAATCATTTTTCCCACAGCTTCCTATAGTTCTTGAGAGGTGGTGCAATTGGTCTGTGTTGCTAGGACTGTCTCACTCATGGTGGACATTAGGCAACTCAAGAGAAGTTGGTCTTGTTTTCTCCATCGAAAGAAAGCTTGATTCTCTGTTGTTGTTTCTATTTGTGTTTCATCATCGATGATGGTGATATTCCTACTAAGTATTATTCTTGACCCATTAATGAAAGATTCAAGGTCATTGTCTTTGATTGTGGGGAGCACTTGAGCTTTCTAGATCATAAGATTTTGTCTATCTAGCTTCACAGGAACTACAAAAATTAGGTTGGTGAAGTGACTTGGTGAAACTGAAGAAAGGTTGCTCATTGTACTCAAGTTAGAGCCTGGAAGTGTGTCGGGATTATCAATGGATTCCTTAGCCTGCTCTAATACCAAGTTTCAAAGAGAATGTTTTCTGTATATATTTTCCACCATGATCACGACTACAACAATTTACAAGACTTTATATACATGGAAAAGGAAAGAAACCCTAAGGAATAACTAAGCAAAGGCAAAGAAAAACAACAAAAGTCTGACAAATACTATGTCCTCTTTTGCTGCAATTGTAGCCTGCATTGTGTGTGCTCCTCACTTCTGCGCCTTAACAACTTCTGAGTCTGCTCAGCTTTACAGCATGTCACTTATGCTCCTTGCTGAATTCCCTTTGCTTTGGCTACAAACAATTGAGCTTCTTTCTTGAAATGCAGGGCTTGTCTAACTTAGAGGCTACTTTGCAGTATGAATCTGATCAAGCCAAAGCAATATCTTCCCTCCAATATACGAGAAATATTTTAGAGATTAGATCTGTGCTTTATGAGTTTCATAATTAACATTTTGAGCAAGTTCTGCTCTAAACATTATTGAAGCTATATCAAATCTAATAAAGTTGACTCTTGCAATTACGCTTCACGATAAGATGGCCGATTCGCAAACAAAAGTAGAATTTGGATAAAAAGATAGCCTTTAAGAGTTCCTGTGATTGTATGGAAAACCACATTGTTTTCTCAATGTTTAATTGGTGTTTGGCAACGAGCAAATACAATAAATTAAAGATGACAGAAAAAATGAGAAGGATGAGAGAAAAGCAAAAAAAAAATTGCATTAAGTGATGAATCTTCATTATTTTTGCTTTTCTCATTTTTCTCCTTGTCATCTTTACTTTCTTGCATTTTCTCAATAGCCAAACACCAATTTTTACCTTGAGAAAACAATGTGGTTATCTGTACAATCACAGTGCCTTCAAAAGAGTTCGGATGACCAAACCTACCCAAGTCGGTTTCACAACTTAGTTAATAGGAGGTGGTCAGCCTTTTCATAAGCACTTGAAATGTTGTAAGCTCCGTTCTACATGATAATAATTTTCTTCTATTGCGGTGTTTCAACTTTCCAGCTCTGGATACTACACAATTGTATTTGTCCTTGTCTATTAAAATGTGAACCACAAGCCAACATCGTGTTGTGTCGTAAAATTATGTCAGCAATGAGTAAAACTGGCCTAATGCTTAAGCATGAAATTGGTGCCTTATAAATGTAGTGTTCTTTCTAGTGCTGTGCATAACCAAGGTTCCACAGTTGACAGCCCCAAAAGAAGGATATGTTTATTTAGACTTGGCTGGCGTGACAGAAACAAGGTAATTCTTTTTACATTTTCGACTTAGTTTTTGGTCAGTGCTATATGCAAAAATGAGTGTAATTGAGTATACCACGGAGAGATTTTCAAATCTGCATAAAAACATCACCCTAAATAAATAAATAAAAGATATATTGATGGGCTCTTATCTGTCATTCAATTCTATGAGGCAATGCACAAGTTATTAATTCGAGTTTCCATGATCATGTTTATTGCATTCTTAAGTTGGACACGGGTCATACTGCTTTGCATATTGTACTGGTTTCCAATTTGAAGCTTTTGTCAATTCTTTATTGCATGTGACAGGGCAGACAAGCTAATGCTGAGTCCAGCGATGGTAATCTACCAACGAGAAAATAGACTCGAGATCAGCACAAAGAAACTGATACCTGAGTTGTTCCCCTCCCACAAATTCACTTCCCCGCATTTTTGTTGTTAATCAGTTTCCCAGTCCCTTTGTAGTTGTTACACTAGTGGTATAGTGTTACGGACTTAAAGTTGTGGTGCGCCACAACATCCTAGCAAGTTTGAGTTGTGTGGGCTCTTGTGTTTTAGTCAAACACTGCTAGCATAAGTTTTAGTTGGTTAAGTATCCTAGTGATGCACAAAATATGAGTTTGAGTAAGCATCAAACTCTGAAGTCCCTAGAAAGCCAGGGGTATTGGCTTTGCACTATATAAAGAGTGCTTGGCAGCATGTTGCCATGATCATTCATGAGTGAATGATAGAGCAAGTTATGTGAAACTCGTTCTAGAGAGAGAAAGTTCTAGAAAGAAAAAGTCTAGGATTTTCAAAAAAGCCTTCACAAGGGTGTTGTGAGTGGTTTTGTATCCTTTTTAAAGTGATTAATAAAAAGGTTGAGGGCGTGTGGCCTTCGTAATTAACATATTGCTTGTGTTGTTGGGTTGTGTTGCTTTACTTTGTGCTTGTGTTGCTTTGGTTATGCTTGCTTGTGTGGCTTGCACAGAAAATTTGTGCGGAAAGTAGAGTGATGATCAAGGGAGTCCTTGAGCATTGCGGGGTTGGCCATATAGAAGAAAAGAGCCCCGTGGCAGTTGGTATCAGAGCCGTGTTAGGCTGAAAGTCGCGCTTACTTGCGACCAACGACAACACAATGGTGGGAGACACCATTAAAGACCGCTTAGATCTAGAAGAGAGGGCTATTATGGCATTTATACCCGATACACCATCGTTGGTTGACCAGATTGGTGCCGTAGCCTCAGAGATGCGGAATGTAGCCTTAGAGATGGTGGCATTGAGGGGCGAGATGGGGGATCTAAGAGGGCATTATATAAATCTTGAAAAAGATTGCCATGAGTGGATGAGCACCATGGGCGAAGATTTGATTGCTGCGAATAATGCTTTGCGGGGGCAAGTGAGAGACCTTGATGCCGAAATGGTGGTGATGAGGAGGGCTTTAGGCAACATGCCTTAACACGCCGAAGCGGCACCCTCGAAAGTGAAAGTACCCAAGCCAAAGAGTTTTGGTGGGGCGCGAAACGCAAAGGAGTTAGAGAACTTCTTGTGGGATATGGAGCAGTATTTCAAGGCAGCCTACATTCCGGAGTCGGAACATGTGAATATAACTTACATGTACCTCACGGGTGATGCTAAGTTATGGTGGCGCACAAGGCTGAATGAGGATGCTAAGGCGCTAAGACCACCCGTCCAGACTTGAGAGGTGTTAAAAAGGAATTGAAGGCTCAATTCCTACCAAGCAATGCCGTGTGGCTTGCGAGGAAAAAATTGAAAAGGCTGAAGCACATTGGAACCGTGCGGGATTATGTGAAGGAATTTAGCTCGTTGATGCTAGATATTCGTAATATGTCGGAGGACAACAAGCTCTTCAATTTTATATCGGGTTTGCAAAATTAGGCGCAAACCGAGCTGCGGCGGCAAGGTGTGAGGGACTTGCCCGCAGCACTTGCAGCGGCTGATGGGCTAATTGATTACAAGCTCGAGCCTCAAAACGAGCAAAAGAAAGCCTATGATGGCAAGAAGAAAAAGAAGGCTAAGAACTCCAAGGGTAACGCCCAAAAAAAGAAAAGAGAGTCTAGCCAAGCCAAGCCGCAAAGGCAATGGAAACCAGGGTGTTTTATATGTGGTGGCCCCCATAGGGCAAAAGAATG